>VFSX01000095.1:505291-515188 GCA_016618255.1 Chlamydomonas sp. UWO 241 | reverse complement strand
GAGACTGGGTCACCAACGCGTCGTACTTTTGCGTCGTGTCGCTCCTTCCTGGGATGAATATCATCGGTAGTTGTCAAGGGGGGAGACGAACGAGTCACCAACGCCTCGTACTTTTGCGTCGTGTCGCGCTGCGCGCCAGTGGTGGGTGCATCTGCGGGAGAATCTGGGGGGGGATCTTTCTGGGATGTGTCTCATAGCTAACAATGAAGGGGGGAGACAAACGTATTCGTGTACGTGGGATCTTTCTGGGATGTGTCTCATAGCTAACAATGAAGGGGGGAGACAAACGTATTCGTGTACGTGGGCACTCTGTACGTGGGTCGCTAACGCCTCGTACTTTTGCGTCGTGTCGCTCTGCGCGCCAGGGGTGGGTGCAATGCAGTGGGAGCAGTGGTCCCTGGGAATGATTTTAGTAATTAGTTTTTTGCCGGCTCCAGCAACTTTGACCGCTCATACCAGGCACAATACACAGCGGGCATTCATGCAATGCATGCCAATGTGCTGCTCTCGGCAAGAGCTTTCCAACGCATCGCTCCACGCCCTCACCCACTAAGTGTAAGGTGGTTTTCTAGGAAATGGGAAATCCGGCTCGGAGCGGTATACGGCTCGCAGGGGAATCACTGAGTGGGAGGAGGCCATCTTCCTGCTAGCTTTCTTTCCCGCACGCTGTATCACCACTGCCCATGAACACACACACACACACACAACACAACACAAAACACACACACACACACACACACACACACACACACACACACACACACATAACACGCAGTGGGAGGAGGCCATCTTCCGCGGCTTCCTGCTAGCTTCCCTCGCGCGCTACATGCCGGTGCCTGCGGCCGTTTTGTCTTCGTCCCTGCTCTTCGCAATGTGCCACTTCCGGCTGCAGACCTTCCTCCCGCTGCTCATCCTCGGCATCGTGTTCTCGACCGTGTTCCTCGCCACGCGCAACCTGCTGCCGCCGATCCTGCTGCACTCGGCGTGGAACGTGTTTGTGCTCTTCAACCTGCTGTTCCGGCCGTGAGGCGCCGCTTGTGCTCTCCAAACTGCTGGTTCGGCCGTGAGCACTGCATCCCGGCTGCGAGCGCGCGACGCGGAAAGTAAGGCACACGCGGCAGTTTGTGCAAGTCAGATAACTGGCCTCGCGCAACCTGCTTCTGCCGATCCTGCTCCACTCGGCGTGGAGCGTGTTTGTGCTCTCCAACCTGCTGTTCCGGCCGTGAGAGCAGGTTTTCACAGGCTTTACACGTCCCCTCCCTGTTCCCCTCTGCTCCGGCCGTGAGCATCTGCCGCTCCGGCCGTGAGCAACGTGTTGTGTGCTCTCCTCAACCTGCTGTTCTGGCCGCGAGGGCACTACCGTTTTTGCTCCCCAAACTTAAGTTCCGGTGCTGCGAGGCACTCACCCCACCCACTGCCGCCGATCCTGCTGCACTCGGCGTGGAATGTGTGTGTGCGCGTCAAACTGCTGTTCCGGCAATGCGCGCGTTGGACGGTAGCGGCAGCCCTCTCAAGTCCAAGCACTCGCATGTGCTCCTCAACTTATGTTCGGCCGTGAGGCACCGTTGGCACTCTCCAAACTACTGCTCCGTCATTGAATGCGCATGGCGGCGGATGCGGCCCGCGGTCGGCTCGCGTTTCTTTTGTGATCTGATAGGTTGCGGCGCGTGCGGCATGATGATTGCAGCGGCGGCGATATGAGCTCCGCACTACAGGCTGCAACGGGCGAGGCGTGGAAGTGTTCGCGCACAGCAGCAGTGCGACATGTTGCAAGGCTCATGAATGCATCGCGACCCGATCGGATAGGCCAGTCACTGTTTGTGGACCTGTTGCCAGCCCGTGTTGCCAACGCGTCCAACAGCAAAAAATAAAGCTTGTTGTGTGTGTGTTGCAAGACAGCTGGGTTGCTGGGGTGTCCGGCGTCTTGTGCAGCACGATTGGTGTTACCCAGGCCAACCAGGCCCCCACAGACGCTCGGAAGTCCAAGGGGTTGTTGCACGCCCCAATTCGGATTCTGGTCAGGTGTCTACATCAGACCCCCAGATGTATCGTCGTCGTCGTCATCGTCGTCGTATTCGAAAGCTAAATACTGCTAGTGTTAGTCTGCTCATTGCGCTACTTTGACCATTTAATGGATTTGTGTGGACAGGTGTTGCAACGCGCGTTTTTACCGAATCACACGATCAACGCAACACAGCAACGTTGCCGTGGCTAGTTCGGCACAAAGAGGAACCAACACCCACACATACACTCACCACCGCGTCCACCAGGCTGGCTGGAACCCTAGTTCGACCCTTAGTGCGACCCAGCCGCAGAGGCCATGCAGCACAGCGGCGAGCTCAGCAGGGAGGGCTCGCGCGTTCTGCCCGTGGTGCTACCTGCGCTGGCGAGCAGCAACAGCTCTTTCAGCGGTCTGCATGACGGGGGGCAGGCGCTCTCCTCGCCCAGCAAGCCTGCGGGCAAGAGGGCGGTGTCATCGTTCTTAAAGGGCCTGTTCTCGAAGTCTCCATCCGACGCGGAGACGCACGCCCCCGCTGTTGACAACAGGGCTCACTCCACCACCCAAAGCAGCAAGTCGTCCTCCACCATGACGGCGGCAAGCAGGACGGCGAGCAGCATCATGGCGCACCGCGATGCGCCGAGCAGCCCCAAGGGGCGAGTTTCGAGCGCAAGGACGACGGACTCGGCCTCAACCACTCCTATTACACAGGGGAGTGCAGGGCCGCCCAGCAAGGCCGTGGGGGGGTCACCGCTCTCCGCTCCAGGACCTAGCAGCCCCAAGGCCGTACCGCCCAAGCCCAACACCGTGCTGCTGGCGGTGGCGCCTGTGCTACCGCCCAACATGAGCCGACCGACCTGGTGCATGCGCGACTACGCCATCGTGGAGAAGATGTACACGGGATACGCATCCACGGTGTACAAGGCGTGGTGCAAGGCGAGCGGAGAGACGGTGTGCCTCAAGGTGCGCATCGGGGGGAGGGGGAGAGGGGCAGCCATGCTAGTTCAACAATAGCAACTTCACTCGGAATCACCCGCTCGGCCACTCTGACCCCCCTCTGGCACACCGATCGCAGGCGTACAACATGTCGAACCTGTGCGAGCTCAACAGGTACCAGATTTACCGCGAGGTGAAGCTCCACTCCAACCTGCAACACGAGAACATCGTGACGCTGTTTGCGGCGTTCAAGGAGGGCGACCAGGTGCGCAAGACGCAGTCAGGCGGGCGCATGCGGCGATGGGTCGGCATGCATGCGTCGAAGCGGTGTTGCGCAGCCCACCCCACGCACACCGCGCCCCATCCGCAGGTCGTGCTGGTTCAGGAGTACGCGGAATCAGGCGACCTGTTCATGCTGCTGCACAGGTGGGGCACAGTGACTGACAGGGGCTAGCAGCATGCAGCACGTATTGCATGGGGCCCGCGCGTGCTTGTGCAGCCATGCTGCCCGCCCGCCGCGGGACATGCGCATGCCCATGCGCGTGTCGGAACAGTCCATGCGCATGCCCATGCGCGTCTCGTAACAGTCCAACAGTGATTTTGCTGCTGGTGTCCGCTTTGGTGGGCCTCATGCTTGCTACAACACCGCGAGTCTAGAGCACTCGCACGGCTGCAACAACGCAACATGAACATGGGGCAAGCATGCACAGTGCCCATGCACGCATACACACACACACACACACACACTACCAGACACGGCAGCAAGCCACTCGAAAATACGCACACGCACACACGCTAATGCGCCATCAAAGGCGTCCGACGGACTGTAAAATCGACCACGCACACACTCACACTCACACACACACTCTCTCGCGCAGATACGGCGGCAAGCTCCCAGAGAAGACCGCAGTTGAGCTCGTGCTGCACCCGTTCCTGTGCGTGCTCAAGTACCTGCACGCCAACGCGATCGTGCACCGGGACATCAAGCCGGAGAATGTGCTGTTCACGCGCACGATGCAGGTGTGTGTGCATTTGCGCGCGTGTGCCTGCGCATGTGCGCGTCAGTGTGTGCGTGAGTGTGTGCAGTCGCGCACATGCACACATGTTCAGGCCTCCATTGAACGAAGTCGTCACACACAATATGCCATGCACACACACGCACACGCCCTGGGCTGCCTCCTTTTCTCTGCGCTCAAGCTCTGCAACTTTGGAGTGGCAATCGGCCTGAGGGCGCGCCCGCGCGTGCACACACACACACACACAAACACACACAACACACACACACACATGCAGCTCAAGCTGTGTGACTTTGGCCTCGCAATCGACCTGAGGGAGGAGCGTGCGGTCACACACACGCACACACACACACGCACACGCACACACGCCCTGTCTCTCACACACACGCGCACACACACACACGCACACACACACACGCCCTGTCGCACACACGCCCTGTCTCTCACACACACGCGCACACACAGCTCAAGCTGTGCGACTTTGGGCTCGCAATCGACCTGAGGGAAGAGCGTGCGGTCACGCGCGCGGGCACGCTCGAGTACATGGTGCGTGGCAGTGAAGTCCTTGGCGCCCCCGCAGCCCCCGCTGCGGTGGCAAACAGGAAATTAGGGGGGAAGCTGCCAACCAACTGACAAATAACTGTCAATCAACCACCCGCAGGCGCCCGAGGTGCTCAACTGCCCGTTCAAGAACAAGCCGCAGGAGAACAAGGACCAGACGCAGCTGCAGTACACGCTGACGGTCGACACGTGGGCGGTCGGCGTGCTCACGTACGAGCTCCTCGTCGGATTCCCACCGTTCAACGTGAGTGCACTGCGGGCTGCCTCTCGGGTGTGCTTGATGCTGACACGGTTCGCGGCGTTGGATAGCCCTTGACAAGGGCTATCCAGCGGTAAGAACACCAGCGCTGGCGGCCAAGTATTGAGGGAGACATGTGCCCCGGAGAATGGTGAGGTTTGAGGGTGGTGCGCGGTCGGCGTGCCCATGTACGAGCTGCTCGTAGGATTCCCACCGTTCGACGTGGGTGTGCCGTGGGCTGCCTCTATGTGGGCTGCCTTTGTGTGGGCTGCCTCTATGTGGTCTCTTAGTGGGCCGCCTCCATGTGCGCTCTTTGTGGGCTGCCTCGATGTGGGCTGCCGCTATGTGGGCTGCCTCTATGTGGGCTCTATGTGGGCTGCCTCTATGTGGGCTGCCTTTATTGTGTGCTTGATGCTGACACAGTCTGCGGCATTCGATAGCCCTCGCCAAGGGCTCTCCAGCGGTGCGAACATCGGCGCGGGGGGTCGAGTACCGAGGGAGATGTGTGCCCCGGATTGTGTGTGTGTCTCGGAGTGTGTTGGGCTCTGCCTAAATGATGCTGACATTTTCACACATTTGCGCAAAACAAATTCGCCTTCGGCGGGTCTTCGGCGGGTTGACATTGAGGAAGTGAGCTGTGAGGCCCGGGTTGGTCTGTGATGTTCCCAATATCCTTAGCGGAACCACTGCTGGCGACAAAGCATCGAGTGAGACGTGTGCCTAGGTGTGTTCGAGTGTGTGTGCAGACACACACACTCACACACACACACACGCTTCGCAGGACAAGCAGCGTGCAGTGATTGAGCACAAGATCCGGCAAGACACGCCGCGCTTCCCATCTGCACACAAGCACAGACACACACACACGCACACACACACACACCCAAACACACACAGGACAAGCAGCGCGCAGCGATTGAGCACAAGATCCGGCAAGACACGCCGCGCTTCCCGTCAACGATGACAGAACTCGTGCGCAACTTCATCCTCAAGACGCTCCAAAAGGACGCGCTCGAGCGCCCCACGATCCACGAGCTGCTCACGCACCCGTGGATCCGCGGCCACCGCCGCAACGCGTCCACGCGCAACCTGCAGGTGTGTGTGTGTGTGTGTGTGTGTGCACGTGCGTGTGTGTGTGCGTGCGGGGGGCCTGTCGAATGCCAATAATGTGGCACAAGTCTTGTGTGTAAGGGGGGGTGGGGTGCAACGCGTCCACGCGCAACCTGCAGGTGTGCGTGTGTGTGTGTGTGTGTGTGTGGTCGGTTTTACAGTCTTGCCGGACGCCGCTGTGTGTGTGTGTGTGTGTGCGCGCGTGTCCTCCTGAAAACTCTGAAATCACTCTCCACGCCCCACACCCCACACCCCAACCAATGACACACTCTCCACACGCACGCAGGCGAATGTCGACGCGGCCAGCGCCGCGATCAAGTCGCCCGACTCGAACAGGAACGAGTTTGCGATCCCATCCAAGGTATGTCGTGCGGCCGTGCTCTGCTTCGATGTGCCACGCATGCAGAGCAGTGATTCCCCTGCGAGCCGTATACCGCTCCGAGCCGGATTCTCCATTTCCCAGAAAACCACCCCACACTTAGTGGGTGAGGGCGTGGAGTGATGCGTTGGAAAGCTCTTGCCGAGAGCAGCACAACGGCATGCATTGTATGAATACCCGCTGTGTATTGTGCCTGGTATGAGCAGTCAAAGTTGCTGGAGCCGGCAAAAAACTAATTACTAAAATCCTTCCCAGGGACCACTGATTCAGAGCCCCATCTAAGCTCTCCTGAGCCCCGGGGCTTGAGTGCGCTTCCCACTTTTTTTTAGTGTTTAGTTTATTTATTTATATTTAGGGCTCTCGCGATGTATGGTCCAAGAATCCCCTCAAGCCGACTTGCCTAGGCGACCTCGTATGGCGTATCCTCCCACTTTAAAAAAGCTCTCCCTCTCCCCCTCTCCCTGTCTCCCCCTCTCCCTCTCCCCCTCTTCCTCTCTTTTAAAAAAGCTCTCCCTCTCCCCCTCTCCCTGTCTCCCCCTCTCTCCCTCCCCCCTGCCCTCTCTCACTCTCACTCTCCCTCTCTCTCACTCTCTCCTCCTCAGGCTGCCCTCGCGCTTCCAGCTCTGAGCAGCACAGACATGTCCGACCTCGTGTTGCAGCCCCCCACTAGAAAAAGAGCTCACTCGCGCTCAGCTCACTCTCACTATCTCACTCTCTCTCACTCACTCTCACTCTCTCCTCCTCAGGCTGCCCTCGCCGCGTCCAGCTCTGAGCAGCGCACAGACACTGGAGACCTCATGATGCAGCCGCTGCCGTCGTACGCGTCGTTCACGACGGGCGCCAACCGGCCAAAGTTCATGCAGGTGTGTGTGTGTGTGTGTGTGCGTGTGTGTGTGTGTGTGTGTGTGCGTCTTCTGATGCAGCCGCTGCCGTCATACGCATCGTTCAGGACGGGCGCCAACCGGCCAAAGTTCATGCAGGTGTGTGCGTGCGTGTGTGCGCGCGTGTGCGTGTGTGTGTGTGTGTGCGTGCGTGCGTCTTCTGATGCAGCCGCTGCCGTCGTACGCGTCATTCACGACGGGCGCCAACCGGCCAAAGTTCATGCAGGTGTGTGCGTGTGTGTGTGCGCGTGCGTGTGTGTGTGTGTGTGTGTGTGCGTGCGTCTTCTGATGCAGCCGCTGCCGTCGTACGCGTCGTTCACCACGGGCGCCAACCGGCCAAAGTTCATGCAGGTGTGAATGTCATGTATATATTGTAGTGTGGGCGAGGGTAGGAGAGCGCTGGAGTCTTCACTGACCTGCACACTGACCCCCACACTCGTCACACCCACACACACTCTCACTCGTATTCACTCACACTTTCAAACACGCTCGCACGCTTGCACACTCGCACACTCGCACTCTCTCGCACACACTCGCACACACTCACACCACCTCACTGACACACTCGCACACTCCCTCGCGCACTCGCACACTCACCCCCTCACACTCCCTCCCTCACTCCCCCTCCACTCACAGAGCACGCTCTCGCCGACCGACGTGACGAGCGCCGCAAAGGTCAAGAAGGGCGGGTCGGCCATGCAGCCGCAGGCGGCGGGGATGTCGTTCTCGACAGCACAGAACCCGAAGCTGCAGGCGCTGCGGGGGCACGTGGGCTACGGCGGTCCATGATCCGGGCATCTTCCTTGCAGCTTCTGTGCAGGTTCTTGTCAGCTTCCGTCGTCGCTCTCGACGGCGCAGAGCCCACAGCTTGCAGGCGCTGCGGGGGCACGTGGGCTACGGCGGTTTGTGATCTCTCTCGGCAGCTTCTCGGCATGTTCTTGGCAGCTTCTCTGCAACTCACTAGCAGTTTATGTTGCTCTCTCGACTGCTCAGAGAACGGAGCTTGCAGGCACTGCGGGGCACGTGGGCTACGGCGGTCCGTGATCTCTCTCAGCATCTTCCTTGCAGCTTCTCGGCAGGTTCTTGGCAGCTGCCATCGTTGTCTCGACGCCTCAGGGATCGCAGCTTCCAGCCGCGTGGGGGCACGTGGGCTACGGCGGTCCGTGATCTCTCTGTGCAGCTTCTGTGCAGCGTCTCGGCAGCTCCCTGGCAGTTTATGTTGCTCGCTCGACGGCTCAGAGCCCGGAGCTTGCAGGCGCTGCTGGGGCACGGCGGTCTGTGATCGCGACAGGTTATCGGCAGGGGGCCTGGGGGGCGCGCGGGCTACAGCGGTGTGGGAGGAGGCTGCGCACGGTTTTTTTCCATTCGGCCTCTTTTGTGCCGTTGTTGGGCACTGCCCCACCACAGCCCCATCGTCTGATCCGCGCAATTGAATGCGGTCGTAATGCCTTAAACCGTCGGGTGTGCGCCTCGGGCGGTGGTGGGCGCCTCAGGCGGTCGGGGTGGCGCCTGAGGCGGTCGGGATGTCGCCCGAGGCGGCGCGCCGAACGCCTGAGGCGCCGCCTGTTCCGCACAAGTTAATGCGCCGCCTGAGGCGCCGCCTCGGGCGTTAGGAATGTGGTAGGGTGGGGCCATCGCACTGGTATCCGATGCAGCGTGCGTGCGAGTGTGGCGCCACCCGCCGCCACGGCTCGCCAGCAATTGTGTGCGTAATATTATAATATCATCCACTCGAGTGGCGTATAATATGTTCGCTCTGGCTCCATCAATCAACGACCCCACATAACCACGCAACAAGCATCAGGAGTGGTACGAAGGTGGCGCACCGTGAAGTGCGCCACGAGCCCGTCCTGATTTCACCCCGAGCTCGCAGGGTTGTGGTGTCCCACCACGACTCCTCGACTTCTTGTAGCAGTGCTTGGCAGGACTCGCGTAGAACATTGATATAACATCCTCGTTTGCTGTAGTTAGGGGGGGGGTAGTGGGGGGCAAACACGGCGGTATAGAAGCGTCTTGGTTCCAGCGAGAGGGCGACACTCAGCGACTCACCTGCTTGACCCGAGGGCTGGGTATTCTTTGGATATAACGTGAACCAAAACCAGGGGGGTGTAAACACAGAGCAACTTGAAGGAGAGCAGCAGGGGGCCCCCTGGAGAGCAGCCCCCCCTTGTCCACACTGCCACACCTATCCCTCTAGCCGGCGCACCGTGCAACGCTGCACGAGCATGCTGAGTGCCGTGGCGCTGTCGTCATCCCGCAGCAGCAGCGTCAGCAGAGCATCCATCAAGGCCGGCACGTGCGTCTGGCGTGGCGTTAGTGCGTCAGGAGGTCGCGCTATGGCATCAGGCTCGGTGTCGGCGCACGCTGCGGCGGACACGGTAGGGGACGCTGTCTTACGATGTTGACGTACGATGCTGCTTGCTTGTGAACGTGCTGGGCCCATGCATCGTCCATGCAAACGTTCAACGCCAGCCCGTGAGAGCCGATGCTTGTGACCAGCAGCTTATCCCAAGCTCCTGGATCTTGTAGATAGATGCCCTCCTTGACCATGCACACACACGTACACGCACACACACGCACACACACACACACACACACACACACACACACACACACACGCACAAGCGCAGCAGTATTCTTTCGGCCCTTACACCATCCGCGGCTCCGAGGTCTTTGCAGTGACTGAGCATTCGATTGCGTTCGTCAACCTGAAACCGGTTGTGCCAGGTGTGGGGTGCTTTGCAGTGACTGAGCATCCGGGGGCGTTCGTCAACCTG
>VFSX01000095.1:475291-500291 GCA_016618255.1 Chlamydomonas sp. UWO 241 | reverse complement strand
CATGTGCTGCTGCGCACACACACGCATACACGTAGGCACGCACGCACACATGCATGCATGTGCACGTACACACACCAGCGCGTGCACGCATGCCATTGCTGCAGGACGGCGCGTCTGCTGAGCAGACGGTGCCGCACGTGCACGTGCTGCTGCGCACACACACACACGCACACACGCACACACACACGCACACACACACACACACACACACACGCAGGCACGCACACGCCACATGCACGCATGCACATTTACACACGCCAGCGCGCGCACGCATGTCGTCTTTTCACGCAGGACGGCGCGTCTGCCGGGCAGACGGTGCCACACGTGCACGTGCACGTGCTGCTGCGCACACACAAGCACACACGCAGGCACGCACGCACACATGCATGCATGTGCACGTACACACACCAGCGCGTGCAAGCATGCCATCGCTGCAGGACGGCGCGTCTCTTGGGCAGACGGTGCTGCGCGTGCACGTGCTGCTGCGCACACACACACACACACACATTCCATTCCAAAGTGTTACATGACTGCAACAGCACTACCCGTACTAAAGTACAAGCAATGCTCCAGAGGTCAAATGGCACATGTGTGTCGGTCTACAGCGGGTGACCAATCAGCGCTAAGAGGGGTACATCACATGGCGGGTGGGGTTGCCACTCTGGCCAACCAACTTCAACTTCAATATCATCTCCCCATGGGCCGATTAATTCCATGGGGCGATATTCGGGTGTAGGCAGGCCTAAAGGACGTCGGATCAGCTCCTCAATGGGGCGACAGACGAATGTAGGCGGGCCTGGGATAGGGGGCAGCGGCGGATCATCTCCATGAGCCCACGAACTCCAAGGGGCGATGATGAACGTAGGCAGGGGCGCAGGGATGGGGAGGCGGCCATGAGCCCACGAACTCGATGGGGCGATGATGAACGTAGGCAGGGGCGCAGGGATGGGGAGGCGGATCATCTCCATGGGCCTCTGAACTCCATGGGGCGATGATGTAGGTAGGCAGGGGGTGGAGGCAGGGGCAAGGGAGGAAAGGCTGGGGGGAGGGGGGGGGGAGGGAGGGCCAGCATGGGGTCGGCGCGCGCGGCGAGCTCCATGTGGGGGTGGAGCGTGGGCGGGTTGTCGACTGTGGGTGGGTGAGGGTGGGGGAGAGTTGGACTGTGTAGTTTGGAGCGTGTCAAGGGGGGCGAAGGGTGCTGAAGGGGGGCCATGGCGATGGGAGGTTCTCTGTGGTGCATGGTGGCGTGGCGCCGCAGTGGGGCGCGGCCGAGGATCCTCGGCGGAGGCGAGGCGGTCTGGGATGCGGTCTATAGTCGACCGAGGAGCTGTTCGGCGCTGGCGAGGGCATGGAGACGGGCTCTGTGATGACATTTTGAATTTGGGTGTCGAGTTGCTCGGTTCGTTGAGGCTGCCCTTCAGACGAAGGCGATGGTGGATAGTCCAGGATGGGCCGCAGTACATAGGCGGCAGTCGACGGGGGAGGCGGGGCGATGAGGGGGATGGGCGACGGCGACTCACATGGGCCGACCGCCGCGACGCGCGCCCAGAGGGCCGCCCAGGGAGTGGGCCGCCCAGGGAGTGGGCCGTGGGCCGCCACACACACACAACACACACGCACACACACACACACACACACACACACACACGCAGGCACGCACACGCCACACGCACGCATGCACACTTACACACGCCAGCGCGCGCACGCATGCCGTCTTTGCACGCAGGACGGGGCGTCTGCCGGGCAGACGGTGCCGCACGTGCACGTGCACGTGCTGCCGCGCAAGGCGGGTGACTTCAAAGAGAATGACGAGGTGTATGACGCGATCGATGAGGCGGCTAAGGGCATGGCGAGGTGTGGTTCGCTTGCGCGTGCGTATGTGTGTCCGCGTGTGTGTGTGTGTGTGCTTGTGTGATGATGAGTGATGATATGTGTGGCGCGGGTGCGGAAATCGAGGCGGAAGAGGGCATGTAGATGTGGGGGCGGGCGGGCGCGCACGCTGTGCGTGTGTGTGACAGGCTGCTGGCGGCAGGGTGTTGGAAACTCACGAGCCCCCCCCCCCCCCCCCCCGTGCGTGCATGCGTACGTCCGCAGGGGCGCGGCGGCGGCGGCAGCTGGCGAGAGGCTGGATCTCGACAAGGAGCGCGTCGTGCGGACTCCACAGCAGATGGCAGTTGAGGCAGAGGAACTGCGGCGCCTGTTTGTGTGAGAGACGCTGTCACGGGGCGTGGGCTCAGTGCCCCCAGGCTCAGCTAATGCGCATGCAAGGCGAGTCTGCCTGTAAATCGATTAAGTGCCAGTGACACTCCCCGTGTCAGACGCATGCGCAAACCGATGGGGGCCTTACAAAAATGGGTCCTGACGTCCGCGACCAAACAGCAGGGTGTGTGATCAGCTCGCGTCTCAAAAAGGTTGGGTTTGTCCGGTCTATGTTAGAAACGTTGAGTTTCTTCTCGAATGAGCGAATCAGCGTGCGATCCGCAGCAGCAGGCAGCCACTCGTGTCGTGCAGCCTTATTGGTCGTCCAAAACCGGTACGCGGGGCCGCACCAGGCTGCCCGAGCACGCTGCTGCCATGCGCAGTGTGGCTGGGCTGCACTTGAGCGCGTGATTCGTCGTCACCATGTGGTGTGGGCAGCCGGTACAGGAGCGCCCCCCATACACCCCATGCGTGGCCATGCGTTCCAAGCATGGTGCCATCCCCGCCTGCATGCGCTGGCTCACAGCCCCTTGAGCTTGGTGGAGAGGCCGTTCGCGGACACGTACGCAGTGACAGCGTCCACGAGAGCCACATATGAGACCTTGGAAGCCTTGGCGTCGCCCTTGGCAGTGTGCACCTTCAGGTCGGTGATGGCAGCCACCACCTTGTCGTCTGATCCGAAGGTGCCCGCGGACTTCTCGAACGCGTCTACCCACTTCTCGAAGAGCGTGGCGGAGGCGCCCTTCAGGTCGCCGCTGTCGATCTGCGCGCCAACCTTTGTGAGCTTGTACACCGCGAGCTGCACCCGCGCCGCTGCAGCGTCGTCCTTCTTGTCCTTCAGGCCCTCCGCCTCCATGAACTCGCGCTCGCGTGCGCGCTCCACGGCGAGGCGCTCCTTGCGGTTGGCCTGCGTGTTGCGTTCATGGGTTGCATGGGATGAAACACCTCTCGTGCGAGCTCCTCCGCGAGGCGCTCCTTAATTTTGGCCTGTGGACGCGCTATCTGTGGACTAATGGGTCGGATGCGGGTGCTAGGGGGCCTGATGATGCGGCGATGCGATGAGGGGAGAGGGGGGGACAGGGAGGGACTTCATCCACTTGCCACCAATCATCACCTTTGCCTTCTCAATCAGCTCCTCGTCCTCTTCATCGGGGATGAGTGCGAGCGCGGGAGAGGCCGCGAAGACCACGGGCACGAAGCTCATTGCACCCAGGAGCAGGCCGCGACGAGACTCAGCCATCGCCTTGCATGCAAGTGGCGCGCGCTGCGGCCTCGTGGCAGCGCCACGCATGGTGCTGGTGGTGCGGAGCGTGGTCGACATGATGAGGCAAGGAGATGAAACGATGAGGCAGACAATTACGGGATGAGATTATCACACTTTTGGGGGTGTGGCCCAAAATTCTACGCGATCGCAACAGCGAGTGTTTGCACTCCACAATGTCTTTCATAGTGGTTTGCGGACAGCCGGCGAGTGGCAAGAGCACCGTGGTGGCAAAGCTGGCGGCGCTGCTCCGCGCTGGGGGCTCCGAGGTCGTCGTTGTGGACGAGCCGGGGCTGCACCTGCTGCGAGATGAGGCGTACAAGGGTGAGGAGCCTCGACGGCAGCTGAGGCCTGGGTGTGTCATGCAGCGCCATGCAGGGCCGTGCATGACGCTGCATGCACGCGCAAGCAGCCAGCGCCTCAGCCAGTCTGCGTGTCTGCCTGCATGCATGCAGCCCAGATTGCATCCCGCAATTGGCGTGCATGCATGCACGTGCAGACACTGTGAGCGAGAAGAACACGCGCGGGAAGCTCAAGTCGGCCGCCGAGCGTGCGACCAACAAGCGCAACGTCGTCATCCTCGACTCAATCAACAACATCAAGGTCGGTCGTTGTGGCGGGCCGTGGGGGCGTGAACTCGCAGCAGCTCCAAGTTGGGTTGCTTTGCAGCCAGCACTAGGAGGGGCAGGGACACGTGGCAGCGGCGCGGGCAGGCAGGCGTGCGTCCGTGCGCTTGGCGCTGCTGAATGCTGCTGCTGCTGCGGTGGCGGCAGCTGGACAGCTCGCCCACCATCCTGGATCCGACGTGCTGACGCGTGCACTCCACGCTGCGGGCGCTCATCCGTGTGTCGTCTGTGTGTCTGTGTGTGTGTGCGCGAGCGTGTGCCCACCTAGGCCCCCCCCCCTCGCCCCCCTTTGCACCAGCACCTGCGGGCAACCTTGCCGCACACGCCCCTGCAAGGGTGTGGGCTATCAGGCCCCACGCAGACCGCCGTCCCCCCCCCCCGCCCCCATCCGTCCCACACGGTGAGCGTGTGAACTCTGACTGTGTGGTCTGCGTGTGTGCCCCCATGTGCGTTGGCGATGGTGCCCCCCAGTGTTTCCGGTAGCCACCCCGCAACCCCGCAAACCCGCAAAGTGCATTTGCGGGGTGAGATTGGCCGATTCGGGCGTGCGGTGCGGGGCGAGCTTGCGCGAATTTCGACCCGAAAAGTGCTAACATCAAAGTTTTCTCACTGTTTTGCCCAACAATTGCCTCCGGCGGGGTGACATCGAGAAAACGAGCATGGGGCGCGAAGGGAGCCATCATTTTCCCATGATCCTTAGCAGCACCACTGGTCCCCCTCACACAAACCACCTCAGGGCTACCGGTACGAGCTGTGGTGCGTCGCGCGCGCGTCTGGGTGCAAGTACTGCATGGTGCACGTGGACACTAACGTGGCGCAGTGCCAGGCGTGGAACGATGCGAGGATCGACGGGGACAAGTACTGTGCGCGCGTGTGAGTCGCCCCCACCCTACCAAAATCCCAACGTCTGAGGCGCGCAAGTGAAGGCGGCCATGACCGCCTGAAGCGGTCGGGGGTGCGCCTCAGGCAGTGGTGGGCGCCTACGGCGGTCGGGGTGGCGCCCGAGACGGTCGGGATGACACCTGAGGCGGTGTCTAAGGCGATCGGGGGGGTGCCTGAGGCGACGCCTCAGGCGGTCGGAGCGCCTGAGGCGCCGCCTGAGGCGCCGCCTGATCCGCGCAAGTGAAGGCGCCGCCTGAGGCGCTGCGAATGTGGTAGGGCCACCACCACGCTGGCACAGCCCTCCGCAGTGGTGCTTGCCTGCCGTTGTGGCTGTGGCTGTCTGTGTACCCGCCTACCTGTGTGTCTGCCTGTTTGCCTGTTTGCCTGCCTGCCTGACGCCTGTCTGTCTCTCTGGCTCTCTGGCTCTCTGGCTGGCTGGCTGGACGGGTGGCTAGGCCAGCCAGCCAGCCAGAGAGACAGAGAGAGAGCGACAGAGTGACAGAGAGAGACAGACAGACAGGTGTCAGGCAGGCAGGCAAACAGGCAGACAGGCGCGACAGAGTGACAGAGAGAGAGCAGACGGGCAGGCAGGCAGGCGGGCGGGTGGGCGGCCAGGCCAGCCAGACAGAGAGACAGACAGACAGACACACAGACAGACAGACAGACAGACAGACAGACAGACAGACAGACAGACAGACAGACAGACAGACAGACAGACAGACAGACAGACAGACAGACAGACAGACAGGAGACAGACAGACAGACAGACAGACAGACAGACAGACAGACAGACAGACAGACAGACAGACAGAGAGACAGAGAGACAGAGAGACAGAGAGACAGAGAGACAGGTGTCAGGCAGGCAGGCAAACAGGCAGACAGGCAGGCTGTCGGTCAGCCTGTCTGGCTGTCTGTCTGTCTGGCTGGCTGGCAGGCCTGCCCGCCTGCCTGCCTGCCCGACCGCCCGACCGCCCGACCGCCCGCCCGCCTGCCCGCCTGCCCGCCTGCCTCTGCGCCCGTGCGCGACCGCCCGACCGCCCGACCGCCCGCCCGCCTGCCCGCCTGCCCGCCTGCCTGCACGCCTGCCCGCCTGCCCGCCTGCCTGCCCGCCCGCCTTGCCCGTCCGCACACCTGCCTGCCTGCCTGGATGGGCATCACACGCGAGCACACACGCATGCGCAGGTTTGACGACCTCGCGGGGCGTTTCGAGCGGCCAGACGCGCGCGCGCGCTGGGACGCGCCGTTGTTCACAGTACGCCCAGAGGAGGTTGCTGCGTTGGAGGTTGTGACGAAGGTTGTGGCAGCCGACCGCACTGAGTCACACGGCGCGCCGCAGCCGGGCGCCGCCAGTGGCGGTGGTGGTTGCAGCGGTGGTTGCGGCGGCGACGACGTGGGCGCGGGCGCGGGCACGGGAGCGCGTGGCGTGGAGGACGGAGGGGAGGAGGTGGACGGGGTTGCGCGGGTTGCGGCTCTGCTGGGGCGGCATGCGCTCGGCGGGCGGCCGGGGTACGACGGCGGCGAGGGCGGAGATGGTGCCGGGGCACATGTTGGTGGTGCTGGTGCATGTGGCGATGGAAGTGGCGGGGGTGACAGTGCAAGTGCCGGTGCCGGTGCGAGCTGCGGTGCCGGTGTCGATGCTGGTGCCGGTGCCGGTGCCGGTGCCGGTGCCGATGCTGGTGGCGGTGCAAGCGGCGCTGCGGGGCCGCGGCCGGGCCCCTCGGACGACTCCCTGGGCGGCGGGGACATAGACGCAGCGCGGGACGACGAGACGTCAGAGCGCGAGGGCGACGTGTTGTGCGCTGTTGTTGCGCTGATGGGCGGGGCGGGCGGGGGGAAAGGAGGAGGCAGCAGGTGCGTGTGCGTGCGTGTGAGAGAGGGTGTGTGTGTGTGTGTGCCAGAGAGAGTGTGTGTTTGTGTGTGTGTGAGAGAGAGAGTGCACGGGGGCGATGTGTGCTGTTGTTGCGCTGATGGGCGGGGCGGGCGGAGGGAAAGGAGGAGGGAGCAGGTGCGAGTGCGTGCGTGTGTGTGTGTGCGTGTGTGTGATTGCATGCTTGTGTGTGTGTGTGTGTGTGTGCGTGTGTGTGACAGAGATAAGTGCACGGGGGTGACGTGCTGTGTGCTGTTGTTGCTCTGATGGGCGGGGCGGGCGGGGGGAAAGGAGGAGGGAGCAGGTGCATGTGCGTGCGTGTGAGAGAGCGTTTGTTTGTTTGTGTGTGCCGGAGAGAGAGAGAGAGAGAAAGAGAGAGAGAGTATCTGTGTGTGTGTGTGCGACAGAGAGAAGTGCACGGGGTCGACGTGCTGTTGTTGCGCTGATGGGCGGGGCGGGCAGGGGGAAAGGAGGAGGCAGCAGGTGCGTGTGCGTGTGTGTCAGAGAGTGTTTGTTTGTGTGTGTGCCGGAGAGAGAGAGAGAGTGTGTGTGCGTGTGCATGCGTGTGTGTGTGTGTGTGTGTGCGTGTAATAGAGTGTGTGACAGGGAGTGTGTGTGTGTGCCGGAGAGAGAGAGAAAGAGAGAGAGTGTGTGTGTGTATGTGTGTGTGCGTGCGTGTGTGTGTGTAAGAGAGTGTGTGTGCGTGTGTGTGTGTGTATGATATATAGAGAGAGTGCACTAGGATGACATGATGTCGTTGCGCTGATGGGCGGGGGGAAAGGAGGAGGCAGCAGGTATGTGTGTGTGTGTGTGTGTGTGTGTGTGTGTGTGTGTAAGAGAGTGTGTGTGTGCGTGTGAGAGAAGTGCACGGGGGTGACGTGTGCTGCTGTTGCGCTGATGGGCGGGGCGGGCGGGGGGAAAGGAGGAGGGAGCAGGTGCGTGTGTGTGCGTGTTTTTTTGCGTGTGAGAGTGTGTGTGCGTGCGTATGTGACAGATTGTGTGTGTGTGTGTATGTGTGTGAGAGAGAAGTGCACGGGGGCGAAGTGCTGTTGTTGCGCTGATGGGCGGGGCGGGCGGAGGGAAAGGAGGAGGCAGCATGTGCGTGTATGTGCGTGTTTTGTGCGTGTGAGAGAGTGTGTGAGTGTGTGCATGTGACAGAGAGTGTGTGTGTGTGTGACAGAGAGAGTGCACGGGGGCGACGTGTGCTGTTGTTGCGCTGATGGGCGGGACGAGTGGGGGGAACGGAAGGAGCAGCAGGTGCGTGTGCGTGCGTGTGTGTGTGTGTGTGTGTGTGTGTGTGTGTGCGCACCAGAGAGTGTGCGTGTGTGAATGTGTGTGTGTGTGTGTGTGTGTGTGTGTGTGAGCGACGTGCTGTGTGCTGTTGTTGCGCTGATGGGCGGGGCGGGCGGGGGGAAAGAAGGAGGCAGCAGGTGCGTGTGCGTGCGTGTGAGAGAGCGTGTGTGTGTGCGCGCCAGAGAGAGTGTGTGGGTGTGTGGGTGTGTGAGAGAGAAGTGCACGGGGGCGACGTGCTGTGTGTTGTTGTTGCGCTGATGGGCGGAAGGATAGGAGGAGGGAGCAGGTGCCAGCGTGCGTGTGTGTGTGTGTGTAAGAGAGTGTGTGTGCGTGCGTGTAGGTGACCGGGAGTGTGTGCGTATGTGTGAGAGAGAGAGAGAGAGTGCACGAGAGCGGCGTGATGTGCGCTGTTGCTGCGCCGATGGAAAGGAGGTGGAGGAGGTGGAGGAGGGGGGAAGAGGCAGCGGGCGCGAACCATCGGGGGTCGTGAGTGATCCTGGGCGGGTGGGAGACTCAAACTGCCTCTCTCTCACTCTCTCTCTCTCTCTCTGTCTCGCTCCTTTATCTCTTCTCTCACTCCTCTCTCTCTCTCTTCTCTCTTCTCTCACTCCTCTCTCTCTCTCCTCTCTTCTCGCTCTCGCTCTCTTCGCTCTCGAATCTCTCTCCTCCCTCCCTCTCTCTCTCTTCACTCTCCGTCTCCTTTCTCTGTATTCTCTCCTCTCTCTCGTCTTCCATCTCAGACCACACATTCCAAAGCAAGCAAGGGAGCTGTAAATGTCACCACGTATGCAGGGCGGCCAAGGGCGGCGCGGCGGCGCGCGAGGGCGGTGGCGGCGGGCCGGGCGCAGGGCAGTCGGGAGATGCAGGTGGGAGGAGGCCGGGCTAGGTGGAGGACGACAGTGATTATATGTTCGGGATTTTTTTTTTATCAATTATTCCACAGCCGGATTTTTCTTTGACCGCGTGGACCGTTGACCTCCCTATAACCGTTTCTCCTCAGATGCAGGCAATTTGAAAGCTGCTGACAAGCTCTGTCTGGCGGGCTTGTCAGACTAACAATCCGCTGTATGGGTTGAGCTGTGTTGAAGGTCAAAGAACAGCCGGAATTAACCAAAATGCTGTGTTGAGCCGGGAAGGAAATCACTGGAGGAGGGCTAAGTGGGAGGAGGGCTCGTTAGGAGGAGGGATAGGCTAGGTGGGAGGAGGCGGGGAAATGGCCTTTGCCCTTTCCACGCCAACTCGCACACCATGCCAGGGTTGAGGGTTTAGGGTTTGGGGGGTTAAGGGGTTTTAGGGTTTTAGGGTTTATTGCAATGGCCTTTTGGCCCGTCCCACGCTAACTCGCACACCATGCCAGGGCGCCACATGACGGGTTTAGGGTTAAGGTGGGGTTAAGGGTTTGGGGATTTAGTTTCAGGGGTTTCAGGGTTTTAGGGTTTAATGGTTTATTGCAATGGCCTTTTGGCCCTTCCCAAGCCAACTCGCCAAGAACCGCAAGCGCACACACACACACACACACACACACACACGCACACGCACACGCACACACACACACACACACACACACGCACATACACACACACACACACACACCAGGCGGCGGCGCGGCATCGTCCGGATGCCAAGAACCTCAAGCTCGCACGCACACGCGCGCGCACGCACACACACACACACACGCACACACACACACACAGACACACACACACACACACACACACGCGCGCGCTCACACACACACACACCAGGCGGCGGCGCGTCGTCGTCCGGACGCCAAGAACCTCAAGCGCGGCTCGAGCCGTCGTTTGCGACGTCTGCGTCTCCGCTGTCAGGGACAAACACGCTGTCGGAGATCGACCGGGCGGCGCAGGTGGGTGTTTGTGGTGGTGGTGGCAGTGCTGGTGGGAAGCTGGCTCGTCGGGGGCACTGTTGATAATAGAAAAATGCAGAAATAAAGAAAAACGGGGACTTCGTTTGCGAGTTGGCGTCTCCGCTGTCAGGGACCAACACACTGTCGGAGATTGACCGGGCGGCGCAGGTCAGTGATGTCCTTAGGGCCCCCGCAGCTCCCGCAGCCCCCGCTGCGGGGGCAAAACGGGATATGTTGGGGGAAACTGCGGGGGAGAATCGCGGGAATTTCACTTCGGAAAGTGTGAAAATTACAAATTTTCACACTTTCCGCACAATAAAAACTTCTCCGGTGGGGGCAATTCGGCATGTTCCCTCCAACGTTGCGGGGGCAAACAGGACTTTCTCGTTTTTTCCTCAAGGACACTGGCGCAAGTGGGTGTGTGTGGTGGTGGTTACTGCCACCACCGAGTGGTGGTGGGAAGCTGGCTCTTCCGGAACCTTGTTTAAAAAAAACGGACGTCGTTTGCGACGTCTGCATCGCCGCTGTTCGGGACGAACACGCTGTCGGAGATTGACCGGGCAGCGCAGGTGGGTGTTTGTGGTGGCGGTGGCGGTGGCGGTGGGAGGCTGGCTCTTCGGGGACCTTGTTTTTTTTAACAAAAAGAATAAAGAAATAGCGGGGGCGATGGCTGCGTGTTTATTGTCGGGGACAAACACGCTGTCGGAGAGTGACCCGGCGGCGCAGGTGGGTGTTTGTGGTGGTGGTGGCGGTGGCACCTGAGGCGGTCGGCCGTGGTCAGCGGCGCCTTGACGGGCCTTTTGGTTTACAAAATCAAAACGAAACTCGAGGCATCGTCTTGGATCCTTAATATAACTCGTGTGCCACATGTTGCAAAGTGAGAGGAAGTGTCTGAAATCAAATCAAAGGTCAATTCTTAATACAACAGGCACGCGACTACCTCTAAGATCCTCAATATGCGCCAAGCCACTACCGTACATATCGCTTGCCTTTTGCTCAATTTGCCTCAGTTTGCCTAAAAACCACAATTGATGATGCGATTGCGGGGGTCGTGTTTGGTCGTTTTTAGTCGTGTTGACGCCAAATCGCGATTTTCGACGATTTCCATTCGTCTCAGCTTCGTGTGAGGGGGGGTCAAAACGATACGTATTCGCGACGGCAAACCACACGGACAGTGCTAAAAAAAGTGAAAACCACCGCCGCCGCCCCCAATCGCGAACCCTGAAGAAGTATCCATCACCATCACAACGCAAACCACACGTGCAGTCTTAAAAACAATTGCAAACCACCACTGCCCCAAATCTTGAAGAAGTATCCGTCACCATCAAAACGCAGGACGTGGTCGACGCTGTCGTGGCCGCGTGCGAGTGCGCGGGCGCGGGATGCGCGCCCGGCATCGTGCGCGTCGCTGGGCCTGGAGGTGCGTGCTGGCGTCACACACATGCACACACATACACACACACACGCACGCACACGCACGCATGCACGCACTCGCGCTTTACATGCGCGCACACACACACGCATGCACACACACGCGTGCACACACACGCATGCACACACACGCGCTGTGCATGCGCGCACACATGCACACGCACATGCACGCGCACGTGCGTACACACATGCATGCACACACGCGCACTGTGCATGCGTGCACACACGAACGTGTGCACACACACACACACACACACACACGTGCGCACACACAGACACACACGCGCACACAAACGCACACACACACGCACGCACACTCGTGCGCAGGTGGAGAGAGCCTCTCGCTCACGCTCGAGGCGCCAGTTACGCTCGCAGGTGCGTTCTACCCTCTTGTTTCTGTCTCTTTTCTCGCCATTTTCTTCGACCCCTCTGCGTGTGGTGCAAGCGTGGGATCAACAGGTTCTACACGTACGCGCCCGGACGACCCTGGGGCTAATTAAAGGCCTAGGTTTGACAGGTTTTACACTTACGCGCCCTGAGGACCCCGGGGCGTGAGTTCAGGCCTAGAATGCACGTCTGGGGGGGCTCGACTAGAAGAGCCCGCAAGGCCACACAGCGTGCCAGCCTACCAGGGTTGTGTGTGCATGCTGTGATGCGCGCGGGTGCGTGTTTGTGTGTGTGTGTGTGTGTATGTGTGTGAGTGTGTGTGATATGGTAGGAAGCCTCGGCAGGCAGCTCCCTCCCTCCCTCAATCCCGAGGGCGCGTACTCAGTGCGTACCCTCAATCCCGAGGGCGCGTACTCATGTTTGTGTTTGTGTGTGTGTGTGTGTGTGTGTGATATGGTAGGAAGCCTCGGCAGGCAGCTCCCTCCCTCCCTCAATCCCGAGGGCGCGCACTCAGTGCGTACTGTTAAGTGTGAAATGTAGCCTGTGTGTGACATGACTCATCCTCCCACCCCCACTCACTCCACCGCCAGAGCTGCGCCGCCACAAGCGCGCGTTCCTGAAGCTCGCCACCAAGATGCTGTTTGCGCGCGTGAGCGACGCCGACACCGCGCGCCGCATGTTTGTCGACTACCTGCGATCCAACATCTCTCAGGGGTGTTGAAGCTCTGATTTAGACAGGGGTGTGGGTGATTCTTGGTTGGGTGATTCTTGGCTTGTCGACTACCTGCGTTCCAACATCTCTTAGGGGTGGTGTTGAAGCTCTTAGTTAGACAGGGGTGTGGGTGATTCTTGGCACATCAGGAGCCCCTCCTCGCTGTGGCGCAAGCTAGCTGCGGTGGAGGTCTAGGGGGGCGCGATCCTGCGGACCTGTGAACCCCGGCCGTGCTCCCTCACGAGGGGATCCCTCCCCGATCGGGGAGGGATCAGATCTGGGTGTCGAGTGACCTGTCTAGGTCCAGCCCCGACCCACTAGCCCCACTATTGGCCAGCCACCTGTCTGTAGCGCTCGGGCTCTATACGCCGAGCAAGGTCGAACACGCTGCCTGTTAGGTGCGTCACACACGATTGTAAAATCCGTCATCAGCCGAGCTGGCCCGGCTGACCCTCCCCCTCTCTGGGTAGCTGAGCCACCTAATCCGAATCCACTGTAACTGGCAGCAGCCCTGCTGTATTGTTTCAAGTGAATCCTCGTGCGCCTCCGGTGCTGACCGCCTGCCTGCTAGCAGGTCAGCGATGACCGCCTGCCTGCTGCGTGCCTTAATGACCGCTGCGTGCCTGCTGCGTGCCCTGCTGACCGCCTGTGTGCCTGCCTCCTTATCGCTGCGTGCCTGCTGACCGCCTCCCTGCTGGCCGCCTGCGTGCCTGCCTCCTGAACGCTGCGCGCCGATTGAGCCCAGCACAGGGGTGTATTCATCCAGCCGGATCCCACAGTCGATGCCAACCTTACAGTCGATGCTCACCTCACATATGTGGTCTCTGCACTAGCTTTTACAGATTGGGGGTTCCCTACCACCAACAGCCAGCCATCTCATCAAGGTGCTCGGGCCATGCGCGCCGAGCACGGTCGTGTGACCCTTTTCGAGGTGTCCCTCACTGTGGCATCCATCAATCAGCAGCTGGTCCACCTCGGCTCACTAACTCGGAGTGAGTTTTTTTTGCAAGGTTAAGCAAAATATCTCCTTAGTTGAGTTAAAATAAATACATGAAATTTGATTGTTGCAAACCGGCCGCAACACCCAAGCCATTCCCATCCCATCTCATCCCATAACCATGCTGACCAAGCCATTCGCACCCCATCCCATCCCATAACTATGTTGACCAAGCCATTCCCAACCCATCCCATCCCATAACCCCACCCCATCTCATCCCATAACCATGCCGACTTAGCCATTCCCACCCCATCTCATCCCATAACCATGCTGACCAAGCCATTCCCACCCCGCCTCATCCCATAATAACCATGATGAAGCAAGAACCATGCACATGTGGCGCCAGCCACCCCATGCAAGAAGAGAGTTCATTTGTTGAGTTCGTTTGTTTGTGTGTGTTGTTGTTTCATTTGTTGCATCATCCATCTGTCCATGCAGCACATCATGCCCATTCAACATGAAGAATCGCAATCGCAATCGTGGGTGTGGCGCAGCACGCGTGTGGCAGCACTGGCAGCCCGCCTCTCGAGGCAGCTCCCTCGCACGCCCCAAGGGGGCGTACTTTGAACAGCAATCTGGCGATCGTGTTCTGGGGCACTGACAACATCAGGACCTACGCGAGTCGCTCGCGCAGATCATGATGATGGTCGGCATCCGCCCGGCCGGATCTGGCGGCAGTAATCTGGACGCGCCTGGGCGCCCCACCCGGGGCGTGCTCAGCTACTGCGCCGCGCACAGGGTGTGTATGTGTGCCCACGCTCGCCCATGGAGCACTCACGCGCGAAGCTTGAACGCGGGCGCCCCAGCGCCAGCGTTGGCGTAGCAGCAGCAGCGACAGCTACAGTAGTGACAGCAGCAGCAGCAGCAGCAGCAACAGCTCGCGTGCGCAGAGCCAGCGCAGCAGCTGCAGCAGCAGCAGCAGCACGTGCGCGATCGCCAGCGCAGCAGCAGCACCAGCAGCGCAGGCGCCAGCAGCATCGCCAGCAACAGCAGCAGCAGCAGCAGCAGCAGCAGCGCCGGCGCCAGCAGCATCGCCAGCAGCAGCATCGCCAGCAGCAGCAGCAGCAGCTCACGTGCGCAGCGTCAACGCTAACGCCCCCAGTGCCAGCAGCAGCAAGTGCGCGAGCGCCAGCACGGCGATGATGGCGATGCCGAGCGCTGCCTCAGCGCGGCTGACAGCGCCGAGCGCATGGTCGGCCGGCTGTGATGGGCGCATGGGCGTCTTGGTGGGTGGCAGGCGAGTGGTCAGGTGGGTGGTGAGGTGGTCTGGGCGGGCGCTGAGTGACTGTTGCGCCTGCACGGCTGACCCCTGGTGGTGCGCGGAGCCGGCGCCGCAGTCGCCTGTGCGTCTCTCGTTGGCGCCTACACGGCATTCGCTGCCGCCGACGCCTGTGCGACTCCTGTCGAAGCCTGTGCGGCTCGTGCCAAAGCCTGCGCGTTTCTCGTTGTCGCCTGTGCGGCCTTCAATGACGGCTGCGCGGCGGCCGTCGATGCCTGTGCGGCTGCGGTCGATGCTTGCGCGGCTCTTGTTGACGCCTGCGCGGCGGTCGTTGTCGCCTGCACATGTCTCGTTGGTGCCTGTGCGGCCGTCAGCGACGGCTGCACGGCGGCCGTCGACGCCTGCGCCACCGCAGTCGACGGTTGCGCGGCTCTTGCCGGCGCCTGCACGGCCTCCGTCGACGCCGGGGCGTCTCTCGTTGTCGCCTGCGCGTCTCTCGTTCCCTGTGCAGCCGGCGGTAGCGCCAGGGCGGCTCTCGCTGGCGCCTGTGCGGCCTTCAGCGACGGCTGCACGCCGGCGGTCGAAGCCTGCACGGCTCTTGTCGAATCCTGCATGTTTCTCGTCGGCGCCTGCGCGGCCGCACGTATCGCTGCCGTATGGATCGTCGCCGCATGGGGAGGGGCCGCATGGGGAGGTGCCGCCTACTCCCGGGTGGTTGAACCTCGGCGCGCCGAAAGCCGGGTCAGCCCCTCGGGCTTTGGGCTGCGTCCCCGCTCCTCCGTCCGGCGGCCGGTGCTGCAGCCCCGCGGCAGCGGCGCCCTCCGTCGTTGCTGCTGCGGGCGGTGGCAGTTGCGATCCAGCGCCAGGGTGGAGGCTGCCGCCCCGCAGTCGGGGCGGGGCGTCGCCCGACGGCCGCGCGCCACTCGTGTCGCTGCTGTTGTTGCTGTTGCTGCTGCTGTTGCTGTTAACGTTGCTGTTGCTGTTGCTGTCGCTCTCGTTGTTGCTGTTGCTGTCGGCGCCTGCCGCCGCGCCGCCGCCACTGCCGGCGTCGATTGACTGGTCTGATTTCTGGCCAATAACTTCACCGAGGATGACAACGTCGCTGCCACCGCTGTGTGCCATCAGAAGTGGCTGCGGCATCGGCCGGTGGCCGCTGCCCTCGCTGCTGCACGTGTGTGTGTGTGTGTGTGTGTGCGTGTGTCACACCCTGCTATGTGTGTGTGTGCACGTGTGTGTACGTGTGTGTGTGTGTGTGTGTGTGTCTGTGTGTGCATGTTCCTCGACAACCTCCGACAATTCCAACACACAACCGTCAGCACGCGCTCACACACACATGCACACATACATACACACACACACACACACACACACACACACACACACACACACACATGCACGCACGCACGCACACGCACACATCACACACCTGGGCGGCGCGCCTCCGCTGGCGAGTCCGGCCGGCGCCTGCCGCCATGCCTCCAAGATGCTGCTGCCATGCAGCAGCAACGCACGCCGCTCCAATAATTCTCGCGGCGAGAACGGGCGCCGGGGCAGCTTTCGGGCAGGGCAGAATGACGAGTGCCCACCCGCAGGCGCTGAACGCTGCTGCTGCTGCTGTTGCTGCTGGTCCAGCTGTGGCGCTGAACGCCGTTGCTGAAGCTGCTGTTGCTGCTGCTGCTGAAGCTCCTGGTCCAGCAGCTGCTGCTGCTCCATGTGGAGAAGCTGGACCAGGAACATTTTTTGTCCTGGTGTGTGTCGTGGGTGTGGGTATCTCGCCTGCTCCCCGCCGTCGTCCGCACGCCCTGCCGGAAACCAGGCCAGGGTAGGACCCCCCCTCTCGCACACCTGGGTGGCGGGGCAGCATGGGAGTGCATGGGGCATGCAGGGGTGAGCATCGCACCACAGAGAGCACAGCAGAGCGTACCCTCCCAATGCCGAGGCCGCGGTGGCTGTACATAGAGAGGGTCTTGCCATGCGTCTCTGCGTCCGCGGCCGGCATTTCTAGTACATGCTAGCACCTACCACCAAACCCGCACGAGAGGCTGTGGTGACGAGAGGCCGTCAGGGAGGCTGTGGTGACGTTATGGGGTCACGAACCCAACAGTGGTGGTTGTCTTGCAGCGCGAATGGCAATTACGACGGTGCCTGTGGATTAATGCATTTGTGTTTTTCCTGAGGGTTCAGGGCTCTCGGCTCTAATCTCCTCGAGAAAATATCACACAGATACCACGCCACCTAATCAGCCGCCACACAGCCAGCCGCGCACACAAGCCAGCGGCGCACACAGGCAGTTGCAATGGCCGAGCCCGCAATCGTGAGACTAACGGGATCGGGCAACGACCCAAAGCCCAACGCGGAGCTCCCCATTGACGTCAACTACGCCAAGATTGTGGACTTCCTGGTGCGAGGTCATGGTGATGGGATGAGGCTGGCATTGCAGGAAAAACAGATCTGGGCGCTCGCTCCCATGCATGCATGCATGCATGGCTCTCCTCGCACTCGCAGGTGGCCCGCCAGAAGCTGCCCAAGGACTGGCACAAGCGCTTGCAGGCTATCGCTGCCAAGGCCAACGAAGCGGTGAAGGAGGCGCCGCGGGAGGCGCTGTCGAAGCTGCCAGGTGGTGCTGATGGCGCGCCGATGGACTACTGGCGCTCGGTCGCGCTGCGCGACGACCTGGCGTCCACGTGCGAGAAGACCATGTTCGGAGGGCTCACAGGCCCTGCCTCCACCTGGGACAAGATCGTTAAGGCGTATGAGAACCAGGGTGCGCACCTGCATGGCGCTGCATATGCAGCGTTGCATGGCGCTGCACGCGCACTGCAGCTCTGTCCACACACACACACACACACACTCTCTCACACGCCACAGCCGTCTTCCTCGGCGAGGCCGCGATGGCGCTCGTGCAGAACGCAGACTACGAAATCCCGTTCCTGCGCAAGCAGGCGCAGCGACTCGACACGCAGGTGATTTGGAGAAATATGTGTGCGACGGGTGGTGTGTGCAGGATACCCACCACACTCCCCGGGGTTTTGCGGGTTTTACACTTACGTGCCCGGAGGACCCCGGGGCGTGAGTTGATGCCTAGACCACACGTCTAGGGGGCTCTACTAAGGGAGCCCGCAAGGCCACGCAGCGCGCCAGCCTACCAGGGTTGTGCGTGCGGGCTGTGACGTGCGTGCGTGTGTGTGTGTGTGTGTGTGTGTGTGTGTGTGTGCGTGCGCGTGTGTGTGTGTGTGTGTGTGTGTGACTTATGGTAGCTACCCTCCGTAGGCAGCTCCCTCCCTCAAGCAGCTCCCTCCCTCCCTCCCTCCCTCAGCTCACTCCCCCGAGGAGCCGATGGGGCGGGGTGGTTGTGTTCCGGGGTGACTGCTGTTGCTACGTGCAGGGCTTTGCCCTATATTGTCACCCCGGCGGCGCAAGCTGCACCCACAGTGTCATGGCTTTGTTACAATTGTAACACAATTCACGCGAATCATGTTGCGCCGTCGCCCCTAGGTCTTTTTTAGGGTTTAGGGCTAAGGTCTTTTAGGGTTTAGGGCTTAGGGGCGACAGCCCTAAACCCTGAAAGACCGTAGCCCTAAACCCTAAACCCCAAACCCCACACCCAGGCCACCGACTGCGACCCCACAAGGCGGGGGGCGAGTACCGGCGCTCAGCCACGCAGTGCGCGGCGGCCCCTAAGCCCTAAGCCCTTAAAGACTTTAACCCCAAACCCTAAAAAGCCCAAACCCCCAACCCCAAACCCTCAACCCCACACCCAGAACACCGACTGCGAGCGCAAGGCAGGGGGCGAGAACCGGCGCAAGGCCGCCCTTGCGCGCCAGTGCGCCACTGCCGCATACCGTCGCCGCCGCCCCAACCCCCAACCACTTACCCTCAACCCGAAGCCCTTTACCCCAAGCCCCCAACCCCAAAACCGACTGCGATCCCGCAACGCAGGGGGGGGGGGGGAGGACGGGCGGCTCCACCGCGCAGTGCGCCAGTACATGTCGTCGCCGCCGCCCCTAAGCCCTAAACCCTAAAAAAAAAGTTTAGCCCCAAACCCTAAACCTCACACCCAGGCCACCGTGTGCGCGCAACGCAGGGGGCGAGCACCGGCGCTCGGCAACGCAGTGCGCGGCTGCCCCTAAGCTCTAAACCCTAAAAGACCCAAGCCCCAAACCCTATAAAACCTCAACCCCAAACCCTTAACCCCAAACCCCACACCCAGGTCACCGACTGCGACCGCAAGGCCGGCAAGTACCGGCACCCACCGTAACTGCCACCACCACCATCGCCAAAACCACACCAACGCCGCTGTCCGAAACCCTACGACCTAAACCCTAAAAGATTTAAGCCCCAAACCCTGAAAACCCCTAACCCCAACCCCCACACCCAGGTCACTGACTGCGAGCGTAACGCGGGGGGGGGGGGGGGGGGGGCAAGGCGGTGGAGAACCGGCGGCTCCGCAACGCAGTGCGCCACCGCCACAACTCGTCGCCGCCGCCCCTGAACCCTCGACCCTCAAAACCCCAAACCCCAAACCCCAAACCCCAAACCCCAGCACCCGCTTGTGGTGGCACACAGGCTGCAACATCCATCCACGATGACGCCCCAAAAAATCAGGTCACCGACTGCGAGCGCAAGGCCGGCGAGTACCGGCGCTCGGCAACACAGTGCGCGGCGGCGTTCCAGGCCGAGTGTGGGGCGCTGGGTGTGGACCGCGCCAACGTGCGGGGAGGGCTGCGCGGCCTGGCGCTGGAGCTGCCGAGCCACCTGGGCAAGGTGTGTGTGTGTGAGTGTGTGTGTGTGCGTGTGTGTTCGTGCGTGCGTGCGTGCGTGCGTGCGTGTGTGTGTGTGTGTGTGTGGACCGCGCCAACATGCGGGGAGGGTTGCGCGGCCTGGCGCTGGAGCTGCCGAGCCACCTGGGAAAGGTGTGTGTGTGTGTGTGTGTGCGTGCGTGTGTGCGTGTGTGTGTGTGTGTGTTGTCGCAGCCGCCCCCGACCCCGCTGCCGCAGCCTTCCGCGCAGCCCCCGTCGCCGCCCGCGCAGCCGCCGCCAACCTGTTGGTCCCCGCCGCCGCCAACCTCCCCCCCCCTGCTCGCCACGTGCACTTCGCCTCCGCCAACCTGTTGGTCCCCGCCGCCGCCCACCTCCCCCCCCCTGCTCGCCTCGACTCCGACGACGACGAGCCTGCCACACGCGCTGCCCTTCCCTTCTCCCCCCCCTCCGCCGGCTCCTCTCCCACCATCTCCTCCACCTCCTTCTCTTCTCTCCCGTCTCCCCCCATCACCGTCTCCTCGTCCCCGCCGGCCGCCACTGTCGCCCCTCGGCCCACTGCCGCCGCCCCCCCACGCACCGCCGCCGCCGCCAACCCCCACACCACCTCTGCCGCCGGGCCCTCCGTCCCCGCTCCCAGCCCCTCCCGCTCCCCTCACAGCCACAACCTCATCATGCTGGCCGTCAGCGCCGCTGGCCAGGCCGGCTACGCCGCCTCCCAGGCCGCCCGCGGCATCGCCACCTCGCTGACGACGAACCCCTTCTTCCAGGCGACCCCATCCGCCTCCCCCCACAACACCCCCGCACTTACCCAGCGCACCCCCACCCCGGCCACTGCCCAGCAGCGCTCGCCCTCCCCCCACGAGACCCCCCTCTCCCTCGAGGGCTGGGGCCACAGCAGCGGTGCGGAACCTGCCGCCGGTGCAGGACCCTCCTCCGCACGCTGGGGCCACAGCGGTGGCACAGCCGCTGCCCACAACGGTGCGGGACCCCCTCCGGTGCGGGACCCTCCCCCGGGAACTCCCCACGCCAGGCCAAGCCCGGCGCCATCCCCTACACCCACCCCAACGCGACCCCTGTCCCCTCCGCCCCACGCCAGGCCAAGCCCGGCGCCATCCCCTACACCCACCCCAACGCGACCCCTGTCCCCTCCGCCGCCGCCTCCCCCGCCCCCGCCGCCGCCCCCGCCGCCCGCTCCCCGCCTCCCCGCCACCTCCCCCGCCACGCCCCCCCTCCGGCCCCGCCAGCAACACCCGCGCCAAGGCCGCGGCGGCGAGCCCGCTAGGGCGATGCTGAGCGCACCCCCAGACGGGCAGGGCGACTAGCCACCGACCCTGCACCACCCGTCCCTCCGGCTACTGCGCGCGACCCCGGTGGGGTCGCGCGCCCCCGACTCCTTCACCCTCACCACGACTTCACCGCTGCTTCCTACAACTGCTGCACCCTCTGGGGTGCAGCCGACGGCACGAGCCACGACCCCATGGCGCAGCCCACCCTCCTCGCCCGCTACCTCGGTGCCCACAACATCGACATCTGCGGCCTGCAGGAGGTCCGCCACCACGGCTCCGGCTGTCACACCCTGGAGAATGGCTACCATTTCATATGGTCTGGCGGCACAGCGCACACCAACGGCGTCGGGGCACTCCTATCCCCTGACACAGCCATGCTCCTTCGCGCCTCCGACGCCGGCTTTGCGGCCATCAACGACCGCATCCTGGTCCTCCGGTTCCATTCCAACGGCGCCATCCCCATGACCGCCATCGTCGCGTAGGCTCCAACGGAGGCCGCCGCCGACGGGCCCGCCAAGGACTCGTTCTACGAACAACTCCACGACGCGCTCACCCACACCCCTGCCCACCACTACATCCTGGTGATGGGCGACTTCAACGCCACCACCACCGCCGCCTCCTCCACCACCCACCCATCGGTGGGCCGACACGCCTGCCCCACCTCCCACAGCCCCTCCTCCCCCTTCCCCCCCAACTCTTCCCTCGCCGCCTTCCGCCACAAGCCGAGCATCAACGACAACGGCCACCGCCTCCTCGATCTCTGCTCCGCCCACAGCCTCTCCATCACCCACTCTTTCTTCCCAAATCCCCCAGCGCGCGCATACACCTGGTACAGCCGCAACCGCAAGGACTGCAACATCCTGGACTACATCCTGGTCCGCAGCTCGCACCTGTCCTCTGTCCACGATGTACGCACCCGCTGCCCCATCACCCGCCCACTCCCCACCGTCACCCCACCCGACCACGCCCTCGTCACCGCCCGCATCCGCCTCCACTTCTCCAGAACCTGGAGACACGAACACCAGCGGCCCCCTCCCCCCCCGCGCTACTTCACTGACCTGCTCAGCGACCCAGCAACGCAGAACGCGTACGCCGAGGCCGTCGCGGACGCCCTCGCCACCCCGCCACCCCTCCCCCTTCCCCTCACCTTGGACCAGCGGATGGACCACTTCAACGCGGCCCTCCACGCCGCGGCCATGGCGGTGCTCGGCCGCCGCCCGCCCGAAGCTCCCACCCACCTCACCCTCTCTGACAAATCCCTGTCACTCGCGCGTGACCTCCGATCCCTCCGCGTCGAGTCCGCCCTCCACGCCCGACACACTCCCCTCTCTGATGCTCTCCGCGGGAAGACCAAGCGTCTACAGACAGAGCTGAAGTCCTCCCTGAGAATGGACACCGACACGCACTGGAACACCAATGCCGCTGTCATCCAACATGACTTCGACAACCACAAACCCCACACCGCTCACCGTGCCCTCCAACGCCTCGTCAACCGCCCCTCCTCAGCCACCGCCCCAGCCATCCGCGGCGACGACGACCGCCTCTGCTTCGGCACGCAAGCCGTGGCCAACGCGTTTGGCAAACTCTTTGAAACCCTCCACACCCTCCCTTCTATCGTCGACCCCGCCCGCCTGGCTTCCCACCTGGCCCACACACCCACTGCCCCTCCTGCCCCTCCTATCGTCGACCCCGCCCGCCTGGCTTCCCACCTGGCCCACACACCCACTGCCCCTCCTGCCCCTCCTGCCATCACGCCTCCCTCCCCCCCCGTACCCGCCCCAGCCCCAGCCCCCCTTTCCCCCACACCTTCCGAGCCCTCACGAGACGAGATTGAGGCCGCCATCAAGGCACTCCAAAATACCTCCCCGGGCTCCGACGCCATCACCGCTCCCCTCATCAAGAGCGGCGGCCCCGCCGTCGCCTCCGCCCTCCACGACATCATCCGCTCATGCTGGGACACCAACACCACTCCTACCTCGTGGAGACAAGCAGAGATCTGCCCCCTCTACAAGGGCGCATCCTCAGGCCCAACCACTCTCTGCAAGTCCTACCGTGGCATCTCCCTCTTGCCCGTCCCAGGCAAAGTCCACACCCACATCCTCCTCGGCCGCCTCGGACGGCACCTGGAGCCATCCCTTCACACAGGCAAAGTCCACACCCACACCGGCCGAGGCACTACTGGCGCCATCTTTGCCCTACGCCGCCTCCAAGAGGAGTCCCACCGTGCTCACGCCCCCCTTCACGTGGCCTACGTTGACCTCTCGAAGGCGTTCGACCGTGTCAACCACCCCGCGCTCTGGCCCACCCTCCTCCACCGCGGAGTACCCCCTGACCTCCTCGACCACATCAAGAGCCTCTACTCTGATGCCACGGTCCGTGCCCGCGTCGGCGACGCACTCTCTGCCCCCTTCCCTTTGGAAATCGGTGTCAAGCAAGGCTGCCCCATCTCCCCCCTACTCTTCAACGTCTACATCGACACCGTAATCAGATCCCTGATTGCCCAGATCCCCAACGCTGGCATCCAAATCGGCTACGTTGTCAACGGCGTCCTCCACACCCCCGAGTCCCGCAAAGACTACGACACCACCGTCCTCCTCCTCCTACTCTATGCCGACGACATCGCCCTGCTCTCCCTCTCCGGGGACGCCCTCCGCACCGTGCTCACCCTCCTCGACGGCACCTGCTCTGACCTCGCGCTTGAGAACAACTACAGCAAAACCGTTGCACAATCCCTCGGCCACCCCACCTGCTCTGACCTCGCGCTTGAGAACAACTACAGCAAAACCGTTGCACAATCCCTCGGCCACCCGTCTGCCCACACCACCCCCACCACCAAATACCTCGGCAGCATTATGGCCTCACCCCCCACCTACCCCCCTTTCGACGACCCTGACCCCCCACCGCCCACCAACATCCTCGACGAAGAAATATCACGCCGGATCAGCTCCGCATGGTACGCCTTCACCCGCCTCACCCCACGGTTTTGGAAATCAGATGAGATCACCCTCACCACCAAGATCAATCTGTACAATGCCTTTGTTGTATCCGCCCTCTTGTACGGCTGCCAAACCTGGACGCTAAACAAAACTCACATCCACCGCCTCGAGGTAACTCACAACCGCTTTCTCCGTCGCCTGAAAGCCCCCTCCCAAACTCACATCCACCGCCTCGAGGTAACCCACAACCGCTTTCTCCGTCGCCTGAAAGCCCCCTCCCGCCACACCTTGGAGCAAATCTCCACTGCCAACCTACATGCCGCGCACCCTCCCACCACTCCTATCATCGTCACGATCAACAAACACCGAGTGTTGTTCATTGGATCCTTCGTCCGCCACCTCCCCACCTCCACTCCTCCGCCCCCCACCCCTGCCAACCCCCCTCCCTCTCCCCCGTTGCCTCCCACGCCTCCTCCGATCCCTCCCACGCCCCCTCCGATCCCTCCCAACCCCGCTCCCTCTCCCTCCTTGCCTCCCACGCCCCCTCCGATCCCTCCCACGCCTCCTCCGATCCCTCCCAACCCCCCTCCCTCTCCTCCCTTGCCCCCCACGCCTCATCCGATCCCTCCCAACCACGCCCTCTCTCCCCCCTTGCCCCCCGCGCCTCCTCCGATTCCTCCCACGCCTCCCCCGATCCCTCCCAACCCCCCTCCCTCTCCCCCCTTGCCCTCCACGCCTCCTCTGACCCCCCCCATACCTCCTCCGATTCCTCCCAACCCCCATCCTTCTCCCCCCTTGCCTCCTCCAACCTCCCCAGACGTGATACCCTACAAAGGTGGGGTCATCACCTCCTACCGTGAGAATGTCCAAGACATTTTCGACTCCTACGTGTTCAAGACTGCCGTCACAACGCAGTTTGACAAGGCCAAGAAGGAGTACGCCGAGTCCCCACCGGAGTCCCAGCTGAAGACCACAACGCAGTTTGACTGATACTAGCCCGCAGGCGGCCTCCCGGGTGGCTCACCCTCGCGAGGTTCCCACGCCTGTGGAATGGTATTTGCAGAGAGATGGCAGCCAATGCGGGAGCAGCCAGCCAACAAAGTAGATAATGATGATGATGGTGGTCACAGTCAGAAAGCCTTCAGTCAGCAAGCCTTTAGTTAGATGCCAGTACCTCAGAGGCACCCCCCCGACCCCCCCAAACCAAGGATACTATCCACTCGATTCAGGCGCTGGTCGGTCACCCGCTATTCGAAAGACATCCCAGTGCACGGGTC
>VFSX01000095.1:465291-472791 GCA_016618255.1 Chlamydomonas sp. UWO 241 | reverse complement strand
GCTCCATGCGTGGGCACACACAGGTCGTAGACGCCGTGCAAGCGCCGCAGCTCGGGGACGCTGTGGCCTACTACCGTGCATTCTCGTCGTATGCGCACGGCACCCCCGGGGATGAGCCTGTTTTGGAGACGCTGGCAGAGGTGTGTGCGTGTGTGTGCGTGTGTGTGCGGAGGGGGGAGGTGTGTGTGTGTGTGTGTGTGTGTGTGTGCGTGTGTGTGTGTGTGTCGTATGCGCACGGCACCCCCGGGGATGAACCAGTTTTGGAGACGATGGCAGAGGTGTGTATGCGTGTGTGTGGGTGTGGGTGTGGAGGGGGGATGTGAGCGTGTGCGTGTGTGTGCGTGTGCGTGTGTGTGCGTGTGTGCATGTGTGTCGTATGCGCACGGCACCCCCGAGGACGCGCCGGCGTTGGAGACGCTCGCTGAGGTGCATGTGTGTGCGTGTGTGTGTGTGTGTGTGTGGTGTCACATAGCGGCAAAAGACTAGGCTTCGGAGGCCCAATTGGAGAGCCTCTAGGAGGGCCTATCACAGGTTTCACGTGTACGCACCCAGAGGACCCCGGGCGTGAGTTAGGGCCTAGGCTACACGTCTAGGGGAGCTCCACTAGTAGAGCCCGCAAGGCCACGCAGCACGCCAGCCTACCAGGGAGGGCCTACTGGTGGCGGTTGAAGCTGGAGGGGAGGGGGGGGACGCGAATGCCCTCTCCTCCCCTCCTCTCCCTTCTCTCTTGCATGCCCAGGTTCGGGACACACACGCGCGCGCACGCACACACACACACACTTGTACGGAAGACACACACGCACAGGCACACACACACACACACACACACACACACTTGGGTCTAATGCGCCATCAAAGGCGTCCGACGGACTGTAAAATCGACCACACACACACACACACACACACTTGTACGGGAACAAAACACACACACACACACATACACACACACACACACACACTTGTACGGGAAGAAACACACACAATGCGCCCTCACAGGCGTCAGACGGACTGTAAAATCGACCACACACACACACACACACAGGTGCGAGAGGAGCGCACAGCACCGCCCAGCGCAGACGGCGCCGGCCCCATGCAGGAAGAGCCGGAGGCAGCGGCGGCGCTGGAGGTGGGTTGTTGCATGGGTTGTTGCATGGCTGTTGCGGCTGTTGCATGTTGTTGCACCGGCCCCATGGAAGCAGAGGCAGCGGCAGCAATGGATGTGGGTTGTTGCATGGGCTGTTGCATGTGTTGTTGCATGGTTTGTTGCATGGTTTGTTGCATGGCTGTTGCGGCTGTTGCATGTTGTTGCATCGGGCCCCATGGAGGCAGAGCCAGAGGCAGCAGCAGCGCTGGATGTGGATTGTTGCATGGGCTGTTGCATGGGTTGTTGCATGGCTGTTGCGGCTGTCGCATGTTGTTGCATCGGCCCCATGGAGGCAGAGGCAGAGGCAGTGTTGGAGGCAGAGGCAGCGGCAGCGGCAGTGCACACTCACAAAATCCTAAACGCTTAACCCTCAACCCCTCAACCCCGACAGGTGAACTGGGACCTCGACATGGACCTGGGAGGGGGTGGCGACGACGCGCCGGCAGCACCCGCTGGCATCGACTGGGACCTCGATCTGGGCGCTGGCGGAACTGAAGGTGCGTTTTGTATACAGGGTGAGAGTCAGGTGAGGGTTGAGGAGGGTCATACGCGCCGGCAGCGCCAGCTGGCATGGACTGGGACCTCGATCTGGGCGCTGACGGCACTGAGGGTGATGCTGCAGGTGTGTGTCTGGGGTGTGTTTGTGTGTGTGGGGGAGGGACGGGGTAGAAGAGGGCTCTGTTGTGGGTGGGTGTGCATTCACACGGCTTAAAAAATGTCCGGCCCGGCCGATGGCGCGTTGGCAGCGCGAGCTGGCATCGACTGGGACGTTGATCTGGGCGCTGGCGGCACTGAAGGTGATGCTGTAGGTGTGTGTGTGGGGTGGGGGTGGTGGTGGTGGGGGGGGTGAGTCAGACGCGTGGTTGTCGTTGAGGCCGTGCACGCATGGGTTGTCATTGGGTTGGAAGGGAGTGCAGCACGGTCTAAGCGCCTTGGCTCACGCCCCGGGGACCTCTACAGATCCGTTTTGTTGGGTTTAGGGTTGGGTTTAGGGTTGGGTTTAGGGTAAGGTTCAGGGTTAGGGTTACGGTTAGGGTTGGGGTTAGGTTTAGGGTTAGGATAAGGGTAAGGTTTATGGTTAGGTTTAGGTTTAGGGTTGGGTGTAAACGCGCCGGCAGCGCCCGCAGGCATTGGCTGGGGCCTCAATCTGGGCGCTGGCGGATACTGATGAGTGGCGATGCAGGTGAGTGTGTGGGTGTGTGGGTGTGTGGGTGTGTGTGTGGGTGTGGGTGTGTGTGGGGGGAAGTGTGGTTGTTGTGGATGTGCACTCACAAGGGCTGGGAAATGTTTGGATATGAACACGCCCACACACACACACACGCCCAAGCAGCAGATGGCGACGCACCAGCAGCGCCAGCTGGCACACACACACACACATTCACACACACACACACACGCACCAGCAATGCCAGCTGGCATTGGCTGTGACTTCGACCTGAGTGGCGTGGTGGCTGTGGCTCTGGAGGGCACACACACACACACACACACACCGGAGGACACACACACACACACACACACACACATACATACACACACACACGCACACACAGTCACACACACACACACAACAGGTGACGCGCCAGCAGCACCAGCTTGCATCGACTGGGACCTCGATCTGAGCGCGCTGGGTGTGGCTCCGGAGGGCACACACACACACACTCACACACACACACACACACCAGGTGACGCGCCAGCAGCGCCAGCTTGCATCGACTGGGACCTCGATCTGAGCGCGCTGGGTGTGGCTCCGGAGGGCATACACACACACACACACACACACCAGGTGACGCGCCAGCAGCACCAGCTGGCATCGACTGGGACCTCGATCTGAGCGCGCTGGGTGTGGCTCCGGAGGGCATACACACACACACACACACACACACACACACACCAGGTGACGCGCCAGCAGCACCAGCTGGCATCGACTGGGACCTCGATCTGAGCGCGCTGGTTGTCGCTACCAAGGGCACACACACACACACACACACGCACACGCTCACGCACACACACACACACCCACACACCAGCAGCAGCGCCAGCTGGCATCAACTGGGACCTTGATCTGAGCGCGGTGGTTTTCGCTACCAAGGGCACACACACACACACACACACACACACACACACGCACGCACGCACGCACACACACACACCTGCAGCAGCAGCGACAGCTGCCATCGACTGGGACCTCGATCTGAGCGCGCTGTGTGTGGCTCCAGAGGGCACACACACACACACACACACACACACACACACACACGGACACGGCAGCAGCAGCGCCAGCTGGCATCGACTGGGACCTCGATCTGAGCGCGGTGGTTGTCGCTACCGAGGGCACACACACGCGCACACACACACACACACACACACACACACACACACGCACACACACACACACGCACACACACACACACACACACACACACACACCAGGTGACGCGCCAGCAGCACCAGCTGGCATCGACTGGGATCTCGACCTGAGCGCCGTCGTTGTCGCTCCGGAAGGCGAGGGCGAGGGCGCTGCCTCTTCAGCAGCGGCAGGGCCGGATGGGGGAGAGACGTCATGTGGGTGATGCCTGCAACCACCACCATGCATGGCATGCACGTAGTAACAGTAACACGGGGTTTCCAGCTGAGCAGGCTACTCTTCTACTAGAGACACCCGCCGATACTCCAGCACACTTAAGTACTAGAGTACCGCCGGCTCCCGGCCGATAGACTACCGCTCCCGCCGGCTAGACTACCCCATACAGCGGTCTCTGAGAGACATGTCTGGCAAGGAGCATATAGGAGAGGACCTTCCTCAGGGTCACAGTAGTGGCCTTGTGGCCAGTCAAGCCGGCAGAGCCGACTGGCGCTGACTGGAACGGTCCCCGCCTGGCAGTGCATGGCTGTCCAGCTCTCGTTTGCATGGGCTCAGCCGGCGCCCCATGCCTCATGCATGGCCAGGTCCCACCCTCCAGGGGTGCATGGACGACAGAGTTGTCATGGAGGCTGCCTGAAGACCTTCCAACGCCAGTCACCGGCAGACGAGCGCCCCCGAGGATGAGCGCGGTGACAAACGCTGCGATTGGTGAAGCGGATTTACTCTGTGTTGCCTCGGCGGTCACCACCGCTGAAGCGGTGATGGTAGCCCGCCTCCACGGGCAGCCATCTTGACCAATGTCCAGCATGCATTGACGGGCGCCAGCTCCTCCGCTCGTCGATCAACTCGTCGAGATCGGTGCCGCATGGCGTCCTGCATGGCGGGAGGATAAGGGCCGTCTCCCAGCACGGGCCGCGGCAGCGCCGCGGCTACTCGCCAAGCCATGGCAGCGCCGGGCAAGCCGCTCCTGAAGTTTTCCACCGAGGGGCAGTCTAGCAGGAGTTGGGCCAGTCGTATTTTACCCCGCTCGTCAGCGGCACGGAGATCCTCGTCACCAGCAGCGCCGCATTGCTGGGTCCAGGGCTCGGCGACGAGAACGCGCCTCCGTTAATCGAGAGAGGCATGCACGCACACGCATGAAATCTCAAGAATTATCGTGCACACACAGAATCCTAGCCTGCACAAACACAGTCATCATCTGCACTCAAACAGAATGCACAAACAGAATCCTACATTGCACGAAAAGAATCATAGGCCGATCGTAGGCTGCACAAAAAGAAATCCCAAACATTATTGTCATGCACAAACAGTGTCGTCATGCACACCCAGACATCTCCAGATTCCCTCGAGCTCGGCACAGCACCGCCCGTTGCGTGCGGCTCGTTGGAAAGCTTTTACTCTCTGTTACTGTGATGGCTGCCACTCCACGATGAATTAACCCACACAACCACACGTGGCGAAGTAGCGGCCGTCGACATAGACACTGCCGGCGCCTCTAGAGCTAAGTTCAGTTTAGGGTTTAAGCCCTAAACCCTAAACCCTAAACCCTAAAACCCAAAAACTAAGCTAGAGCTAAACGCGTATCCCTAAACTCCGAACCCCAAGACCTCCAGGTTTCCCAAAGCACGGCACGGGGGGAGCTGCGCGCGAGCCCGTTGCCTGCGTGGGGCGGCTCGTCGGAAAGCTGTCATTCTCTGCCTGCTCTGTTTTGCTTACGACTGCCACGTCACGGCAACTGGTAACAATAAGAGGGTTTTACAATCACAGGCTGGCGGTCACAATCAGTTCCAGAGTTCCAGCAGGATCAATCAGACAGCAGGCACAAGGCCCACCAAAAAGGTCAAGCTGCAAAAGTAGCCCACGGTTGCGCCACCCACACTAGGTGGTGGGCGCCAAGCAAGCAGCACCGCAAGCCAGGCACCACACTCAGCCCTGGTTCTCTGATAGCCTGCCACACGTCACGTTGAATCAACCCACACAACCACACGTGGCGGAGCAACGGCCGTCAACATTTGACTGGGGGATCCGACATGCCTAGGCCGCGAAACGCTCTACCCCAAACCCAAAAACCCGCAGACCTGAACCCCAAACCGTTAAGCCCCCGACCCGTTATCCCTCCCACAACCGGCTGTTGACATATCGACTGGGGTGGTGGACACAAACGGCCCCCCCGCCCGTTTAGTGCCTCGGGCACTCAACGCAATAAACAAGAACCAAAGTTGGCTAATCCCTGGGCCAACGCGCACAACCCTTGACCTCATATCCTCAACACTGAAACGCAAACCCTCAACCTTACCCCGTGTACACATGTCAATTACAGTAACAGTTACAGTTACATCGGCTTTCCAGCAAAGACTACCTCTAGTCCTAGTACCACCGCCTAGACCCAAGTCCAGTTCTGGCCCTAACGATTACTTGTGAGGGGCGGTAGCAACCAGCCGGCTGCCTGCCAACATGTAGTCCCAGAGCAAAAAGGAGAGCTATTGTGCGACGCCTCCAAAATCGGTCCTATCTGCTTCCAGGGGATAGGGGGTCAAGTGGCGCTTGCCAGTCTACTTGACCGTACACGTCGCGGTCAGTGATGCCCCTGCGAGCCGTATACCGCTCCGGGCCGGATTTCCCATTCCCCAGAAAACCACTCCACACTCAGTGAGAGAGGGCGTGGAGCGGTGCGTTGGAAAGCTCTTGCCGAGAGCAGCACAACGGTATGCGTTGCATGAATACCCGCTGTGTATTGTGCCTGGTATGAGCGGTCAAAGTTGCTGGAGCCGGAAAAAACGAATTACTAAAATCCTTCCCAGGGACCACTGCCCCAAACCCCAAACCCGCAGACCTGAACCCCAACCCGTCAACCCCCCGGCCCGTATCCTTCCCACAACCGGCCGTTAACAAATCGACTGGGGGCATTCATTGTGTTTTGGGCTCCTGGCAGCCATTGGGAGCCATTTGGCTCCTAACAATCCCATCAGATACAGCTCAACCAACCAAGTTGCTTGATGGTTTGACAATCCCTTCAGATAGAGCTCGCCACAAGCTTGAAAATGACCGATATTTGACAGTCAATGGTCAACGCTAAGGCAGCAGTCAAGGCCGTCAACAGAACGTTGGTCCGCGCGCCGGCTCCCAGAAAGTAACTAAAAAGACTGAAAACAAAAGCACTGACCTGGGGGTAGACACAAACGGCCCCCCGCCCGTTGAGTGCCTCGGGCACGCAAAAAAAAAGAACTTAAGTTGGCTGACCCCTGGGCCAACGCTCACAACCCTGGACCTCAAATCCTCAACACTGAAACGCAAGCCCTGAACCTAATCCCGTGTACAGGTGGTGGAGCAGCGGCCGTCGACATTGACTGGGGGATCGAATTGTGGCCGGCGACGCCGTTCGCTGAACGCCCCAGAAAATGAACGCTTGACCCTATACCCCAGCTATACCCCAACCCCGAGCACTTGAAACCCTAAACCCATGTACACGTGGCGGAGCAGCGGCCGTCGACATTGACTGGGGCGTCGACATGTTTCGACATCGACACCGTGCGCTGAACGCCCCAGAAAATGAACGCATGACCCTATACCCCAAACTACGAGCACTAAAAACGCAAACCCTAAACCCATGAACAGGTGCTGGAGCAGCGGCCGTCGACATTGACTGGGGGATTGACATGGCCGGCGACGCCGACACGGTGCCCGCGCTCGACATCGACTGGGACGTTGGCGCGGTCGAGGTGTGTGTGTGTGTGTGTGTGTGTGTGTGCACCTAACGAGTGCGTATTCGCACACATGCATGCACACACACACATACATATGCCCTTTGTGTGTGCACCTAACGAGTGCGTATTCGCACACATGCATGCACACACACACATACCACACACATGTCGGCAGCAGCGGCCGTCAAACCACCCGCCGCTGGCGCGCACACATCCATGCACACACACACACATGCACACACACACACACACACGCGCGCACACGCACACGCACACACACACACATGTGC
>VFSX01000095.1:435291-457791 GCA_016618255.1 Chlamydomonas sp. UWO 241 | reverse complement strand
CCATGCATGGAGTTGGACAACCACTCAAAGGCCAGGAGGAGGACGGTCCTTTCCTATACGCTCCTTGCCAGACATGTCCCTCAGGGACTTGTTTGGGTCTAAACTAGCCGGCGGGAGCGGTAGTCTAGACGGCAGGTAACTGGCTGGTGGCTATCGTCCTTCACAGGGCGGTGGCACTAGGACTAGTGTTGTCTTAGCTGGAATGCCATGTAACTGTAACTGTAACAGTACAGGCATTGCCGGTGCATGCGGACGGCCTCATGTAACGCTTGGTTGGTTGGTTGGTTGGGTCTGTGTGTGTGTGTGTGTGTGTGTTTGTGTATTTGTGTCTGCACGCGCGTGTCCCACCACTCACCGCACCACATCCCTCCAAGAAACGTCTCTTCACGTTGACGGCCACAGCGCTCTGCACTTCTGGAGGGTGTGGAGGAGGCGGCTTACAACCGGATAACAAGCTGAAAAACTTGCTCTTGAGGAATGAATGTTATTTCGAAATTCGAAATTGGAAATCCCATACTTACCCCCCCCCCCCCCTCCCAACTCACTCCCCAACAAACTGCTCGTTCTAGGTCGACGGACACAGCGCTGCTGCCCTGCTCGAGGCTGTCGACGCGGCGTCCTGGAACCTTGAAGAAAGCACCACAAAAACTTCAACACCCCAACCCTTGTTAACCCCCACAACACTGCCACAACACCTCACAACCCCCCTTCACCAAATCCATGTTGTCGACGCGACGGCAGCCAATAACTCAGAACAAACGACTGCCTCCCCCTCCCTAACAAGCACGTGTTTTTGCCAGAGCGGTAGTCTATCGGCCGGGAGCCGGCGGCGGTACTCTAGTTTAAACTAGTACTTAAGTGTGCTGGAGTATCAGCGGGTGTCTCTAGTAGAAGAGTAGCCTGCTTAGCTGGAAACCCTGTGTTACTGTTACTGTGTTTGCAAACGTCTGTCCAGGTTGACGGACACAGCGCCGCTGCACTTCTGGGGGCTGTCGATGCGGCGGCCTGGAAAAATCACTATAAAAACTTCGAAACCTGACCCTTCTTTACCCCAGAAAACTGCCACAATACCTCACCCCACCCTTCAACAAACCGGTGTTATCGACGCGCCGGCAACTAATGCTCGAAAAAAACGACTCCCCCCCACCCACCCACCCCTCACACAAACGTCTTTGTGGGTCGACGGCCACAGCGCCGCTGCACTTCTGCGGGCTGTCGACGCGGCGGCTTGCAACCGAATCGCTGAAAAGCAAAGAATGACAAATTTGTAGCCTTGAACAGCTCAAAAAATGAATTCCAAATTGAAATCTGAAACCCAGTCTGTCTGAAATCGGAAGCTGAAACCTCTTACCGAGCCCCCGACTCACCCCTTCACAAACTGCTCTTTAGGTCGATGGCCACAGCGCTGCTGCACTTCTGGAGGCTGTTGGCGTGGTGCCCTGAAAAAACACCCCAAAAACTCGGAAGAAACGACTGCCCCCCGCCCCCCCCTAACAAACACGTTTTTTTGCAAACGTCGCTCTAGGTCGACGGACACAGCGCCGCTGCACTTCTGGAGGCTGTCGACGCGGCGGCGGGCGCGACGAGCGCAGGCCGGCTGCGGCAGGTGTGACCTCCTTGTGTCCACACTCGGCCGCCCTGCATCCACACTTGTGTCCACACTTGTGTCCACACTTGTGTGACCCCTGGAAGTAGGGCTGCTGCAGGCGCGGCTGCTGCAGGTGTGACCGTCACACTTGGGTCCACACTTGGCCGCCCTGCATCCACACTTGTGTCCACACTTGTGTCCACACTTGTGCGCACACCTGCCTGCGTGGGGTTGTTGGCTTGGGACAAAGACCACGCACACACCTCCCCCTCACACATGCACATACACACGCACACACGTAAGCACGCACGCGCGCACACACACACAAACGCACACGTGCATACACACACACACAGCTGCTCATGCTGTGCTCGTCGGCGCGCTACTTTAAGCGCGCACACACACACACACACACACACGCACGCACGCACACACACACACACGCAGCTGCTCATGCTGTGCTCGTCGGCGCGCTACTTTGAGCGCACCGCGGGCGCGCTGGAGCGCAAGGCTGGGCAGGAGGCGCGCATGCTCGCGGCAGCAGTGGAAGCAGACAAGCGAAAGCGGGAGGCACAGGTGCGTGGGTGTGTGCCGCAGAAATATTACGAGGTGTGACGGAGGGAGTGACAGGGTGAGAGATCGAGAGACAGTGCGAGCAAGAGTGAGGGAGAGTGTGTTGGAGGGAGTAGGCAGGTAGCGTGCTCGCAGTAGCGACAGATGCGGCCCAGCACACACGCACGCGCAGGCCCAGCTCACCATACGCTCGCGGCAGCGATACATGCCGAAACGCGGACACGCGGGACGCGACACAGTGTCAACCAGTGTTTCCGTTAGCCAACCCGCAACCCGACAAAGTGCACTTTCGGCTTGAGATTGGCCGATTCGGGCTGGCGCGTCGGGTAGAGATTGCGCGAATTCCGACCCGAAAAAGTGAGAACATTGCATTTTCACACTTTTTCCGCCAAAATTCGCCACCGTCCGGTTGAGATTGGCGAAATGAGCGTGAGGCCCGGGTTGAGCCATCATTTTTCCAAGATCCTGAACAGAACCACTGGTGGCAACATTCATTCAACGCGCACCAACCACGCGCAGCTGCCACGAATGCCGCCAAGCCACACCCCAAGCACGCACACGCCACACGCACTTACCGGAACCCCTGTATGCTGCGCTGCGCTGGGACCCCTGTATGCTGCGCTGCGCTGGCTTCGGCTTGGGCGCCATGGCTACTGCTGCCCTCTACGCGGTGTCAGTGTGTGTGGCGCTCCAACAAATGAATTCCGCCCAACACAAAATATGGGCTGTAAACTCTGGGTACACCCAGGGGGGGGCAGGAGAGTTTTTTTCCAACCCCATGCCTGTTCTTTTTGAAACAGTCCCTGGGGGGACCAACCAACCCCAAGTACACCCTGGCCTTATCTGTGGCTGCTAAAACTTGGTGTGCAGCTCCGTGACATCATTCCCTGTCTATGGTTTCAGTGGGTGGCTGTGCAACTCACTCCAACTTCTTGAAACTGGCCTCAGAAGGCGGGCACACCAGTGATTACCCTGCAAGCCGTTTACCGCTCCGAGCCGGATTTCCCATTTTCCCAGAAAACCACCCCACACTTAGTGGGTGAGGGCGTGGAGCAATGCATTGGAAAGCTCTTGCCAAGGGCAGCAAAATTGCATGCATTGCATGAATACCCGCTGTGTATTGTGCCTGGTATGAGCGGTCAAATTTGCTGGAGCCGGCAAAAAACTAATTACTAAAATCCTTCCCAGGGACCACTGGGCCACACGCCCCGGTGCAGCCCCACACTGTCAGGTCCCACCCACATCCTCCCAACTAATGAACCGCATGAATGAACATGCATTGGGCATCTGTGTTGCAACACGAATCTAGCGCGCCCACCTCCAGCCCAATCGGGGGTCTGCAGAGCATCCTGGCTCTCAGGGGGTGTGAATCAGTGGTCCACACCAGCTGCCCGGTGTGGGACCCACCCACCCCTGCAGTATGTATTGGATGTGTGGATGATCTGAGGGTGGATTTCGACTCCTCTTGACAAGGGGAATGCAACGCACCCACTCCCAGGTCGAACGGAGACCGGAGTAGAAAGTTACAAGATTTATCTTTTGAAGTCCCCGGACAAACTAACCAACCCCCCGCTGCCCATTTTTTAGGGTGGATATGGACGTAACTAAGGCAGGCGAAGGGCATGGCGCCGGTCCGGTGCCAAAATTCGGAGTTTTGGGGCATGGGGTCTGAAATCGACCTACCTACCCCCCCCTGGGTACACCCTAAAAAAAAAACGCCTACATGGCGGTCTACCGCCCAATCGACAAGGCACTGACCCACCCACCCCCGCGCGCAGGCCCAGCTCGCGTCCATCGCGCCTAAGGTGACCGTGCTCGTGGCGCGCACGCGGTCGACCAAGGCGCGGTCAGAGGCGGCGATGGCGAGGCTGTTTGCCGGGCGCGCGGTCAACGTGCTGGGCGACATCAACACGGTGCTTGCAACGCCGGGGCTGTGAGGAATACTGCCTCCAGTTAGTGGTTGGCGGCCTGTAATTCTCTCTCCCGTTGTTTTCCGGGCGGGCGGTCAACGTGTGGGTCAACGTGCTGGGGCATCAGCATGGTGCTCGCGGCGTCCGGGGCTTTGAGGAGACTGTCTCAGCTTGTGGTTGGCGGCCTGCCCTGTAACTCTCTCTCTGCTCTGAAACTCTCTACCCTTTATCGCGTGTTTGCCGGGCGAGCAGGCTGCTCTACTGGTAGTGGTTGGCGGCCTGTCCTGTAACTCTCTCGTGTGCGGGATATGCGCGGTTGCCCCATACACGGCCGGTGGTCTCGGGGTCGCCTGCGCGCTAGCGCGCAGGCGTCAATTCTATTTTTGGCGTGAGCTTTTTGAGGCTGGGGATATTGCCTGATCACACGGCCTGTTGTCTCGGGGTCGCCTGCGCGCGCCAGCGCGCAGGCGTCCCCTCTCGGATACGGTTCTTTGCGGGTCACCTGTGCGCGCCAGCGCGCAGGCGTCCCTTCTGGATTCTGTGGCCCGAGCGCTTTTCCAGTCGCGGGCGCGCACCGTGACCCAAACCGGCACCGTAAAGATAATGCCTCCACATCAGTCAACGTGCTGGATCAGTCAACGTGCTGGGGGGGACGCGACGCTGGCGACGCTGGGGCCGTGAGGAATGCCGCCCCCAGTGGACGGTGGCCTGTGACTCTTTCTCCCTCCCTTGTTTGCCGGGCGGGTGGTCAACGTGTGGGTCGACGTGCTGGGCGGCATCAACACGGTGCTCGCAACGTCCGGGCTGTAAGGAGGCTGCTCCAACTAGCGCCCCTGCTGGTGCCCCAGCTAGTGGTTGACGGCCTGCCTGTGTCTCTCTCTCTTGTGCTGGCCAGGTCAGCAGGCCGTGAGCAGGCTGCTCTTGTGTGGTTTGACAGCCTGCGCTGTAACTCTCTTTTGTTTGCTGGGCGGGCGGGCAACGTGGTTGATCAACGCGGTGCTGCAACGCTGGAGCTGAAGAAGCTGCCCCAGGTAGTGGCCGACGGCATGCTTGTATCTCTCTCTTGGTTTGCCAGGCGGGCGGTTAACGTGCTGGGCGACAGCAACACCGGCTTGAAGTGAGCAAGCAGTTGAAGTGTTTTACGCATGGCCTTGTTATCAATCCGGTCAGTTTGGTGGGCGCTGCTGCGGCTGCGAATTGCGCGTGCGATCAGGCACCGCACACCAGCGTGTGAGTTGCGGATGGGAATTTGAGAGGCGCTGTGCTTGTATGGTACAACAACTCCCGCCTAGTGCTCGGATCTAGCTGCCTGGTATCCGACTGCAAGTCGGTTTCTTGCGCTATGTGGCCTGTCTCTTGTGTCCGTCGCCCGGGCCGTGCACTAGTAAGCCGCCCTGCACAAGCACCGCCCTACGCGGGAAACCAGCGCGGCACCCCTGCAATTGCAAAGCCATCTTCATATGAATCCTGGATCGCCTCGCGCAGCGCCACACCAGCTGTGTGACAGGCCGTGACAGACAGGCCACACCGGCGATGCATGCGTGCCGCCAGCCTCCCTGGTAGGCTGGCGCGCTGCGTGGCCTTGCGGGCTCTCGTAGTAGAGTCCCCCTAGACGTGTAGCCTAGGCCTAGGCCTAGGCGTAACTCACGCCGCGGGGTCCTCCGGGCGCGTAAGTGTAAAACCTGTAAAAACCGTGCCTCAGCCGCATCTCGACAGGCCGAGCCAGGCCAGTTGCCCCGCGTTGCTCCCCACACCGCCATCTTCATCGTAACCGCCTCGTGCGGCGCCACTCGATCTGTGGCAGATGGTCTTTGCCAGGTCGGCCACAACAGCAACGTCCGCATGCCGCTCGCATGCCAAGGTCTGCAGCCCCCCCCGCTCCTCTGTCACACCACCGCCAGTCACACCAGCGCTCCTCACACCGCCATCTTCATCGCAATCGCCTTGTGTGGCGCGTAGCCGAGCAGCTCAAAGTCGTCCATCGTGAACGCGTCGATGTCCGTCTTGGCGGGGTTGATCTTGAGCATCTGCGGTGGGTGCGCGCACAACAGGTTTTCCGTCAGCCAACCTGCAAGCCGCCAACCTGCAGCAGCGGGTTGAGATGGGCCGGTTTGGGTGGCGCTGCGGGTCGGAATTGCGCAAATTCCGAAACGTGTGAAATCGTCACTTTCACACCCTTTCCCCCCCCAAAAAAACTCCGTCGGGTCGAGATTGGTGAGTGAGCCGTGGAGCCCGGCTTGAGCCATAATTTCCCCAAGATCCTAAGCAGAACCACTGGCGCACACGCCGAGGGTTTACCAGGGGTGAGTGGGTTGTATGCGTGCGCGGGTAGGGTTGGCCCCGTCTCCCCTCCCGCCACTATGCTAGGGCTATGCGGCTCCTAGGGGCCCCTATGATACAGCGTGCAAGAGTCAAAATACAGGCTACCCAATGCATCGGCACAGGGCAAGCAGGGAAGATGTGTGCGCGTGTAGGGTTGGCCTCCTCCCTCCCCTCTGTAGGGGGGTTGCTGCCCCGGGTTGACCAGGGGTGAGTGTGTCGGATGTGTGCGCGTTTCGGCCAGGGGAAGTGGTGTGCGTGCAGAAAGGGTTGACCCCCTTTCCCCTCTATGGTAGCTAGGGGCTGTGAGCACAGCAGCACTGCCGCTGCGATACAGACTATAATGAGACCCAAGATGCCCCACAGATACAGACGGCGAGACCCACAGATACAGACTTTCCACGCCATCACCATGCGTACCGGGAAGTGCTTTGGCGCCTGCTTGACCTGCCCCGTGCTCCAGCTATGCCCCTTGCTTCCCATCACCTATCGCATACAACCTGCCCCTGCGATGCAGACCGTGGGACACAAGATGCCCCTACGATACAAGACGGCAAGACCCACAGAAACAGACTGTGCACTCCATCACCATGCGTACCGGGAAGTGCTTTGGGGCGTTCTTCAGCTGCTCCTTGCTATCGAAGCCCTTTGCTATCCTATGCCCCTTGCTGCAAAGCTTGCTTATGCCCCTTGCTGCCGGCTACCACCTAGGGGCCATGCTGCCCCTGTGACACAGACTGTTGAGACCCAAGATGCTCCTATGATGCAGACAGTTCGACGCGCAATCCATCGCCATGCTATGGCGCGTTCTTGAGCTGCTCCTTGTTATTTATATGCCTCTTGCTGCCCATCATCTATAGCATACAACCTGCCCCTGCGATGCAGACCGCAAGACCCAAGATGCCGCTTTGATGTAGATGGTAAGACGCACAGAAACAGACTGTGCACTCCATCACCATGCGTACCGGGAAGTGCTTTGGCGCGTTCTTGAGCTGCTCCTTGAGCGGCTCCACGTGGTTGGAGTACACGTGCGTGTCGCCCATCATGTGGACAAACTCGCCGGGGCGCAGGCCGCACACCTGACGTGTGCATGTGCGTGGGGTGTGCGTGTGTGGACGAGAGTGTGTGCGAGAGATATATATATAGAGAGAGAGAGTCCGTCGGACGCCTATGAGTTGGCGTGAAGTGTGTGGTTGGAGTACACGTGCGTGTCGCCCATCATGTGGACAAACTCGCCGGGGCGCAGGCCGCACACCTGGCGTGAACGTGTGTGTGTGGCGTGTGCGTGTGTGGATGACAGTGTGTGTGCGAGAGCGAGAGCGAGAGAGGGAGACAGTCCGTAGGACGCCTAGGAGTTGGCGTGAAGTTTGTGCGTGGGAGGAATTGGGTGTCGCCCATCATGTGGACGAGCTCGCCGGGGCGCAGGCCACACACCTGGCGTGTACGTATGCGTGTGTGTATGAGTGCGGGTGTGACTGTGTGGCATGTGTGTGTGTCCAAGTGTGTGCAAGTGTGTGTGTGTGAGTGTGTGTGCGAGCGTGTGTGAGTGCGCGTGTGCGTGTACGAGCGAGTGTGTCGGGGCGCATCATGTGCATAAACTCGACGGGGCGCAGGCCACACACATAGCGAGGAGTGTGCGTGTGCGCTTGTAAGTGTGTGAGTGCGAGTACGACTGTGTGGTGTGTGTGTGTGTGTTTGTGTGTGCGCTTGTGTGAGTGTGTATGAGCGTGTGTGCCGGGGCGTTCGGGTATATGCGAGTACGTTTGAGCGATCATGAGCGTCAGCACAGCGTATGCCGCACTGTTGGCACTCCCCACACAAGCCACAACACCCATCACAGCGGCGATCAGAGTGGTCAACAGAGTGGCCATCAGAGTGGCCATCACATTGGTCACACATTGGTCACACACACACTGTGCGATCATGAGCGTAAGCACAGCGTACGACACACTGTCCTCCCCCCAACACACACAAGCCACATCAGCCATCAGAGTGGCCATCAGAGTGACCATAAGAGTGGCCAACAGAGCGGTCATACATTGGTCACACACACTGTGCGATCATGAGCGTCAGCACAGCGTACAACACACTGTTCACCCCCCCCCCAACACACACAAGCCACATTCGCCATCAGAGTGGCCATCAGAGTGACCATCAGAGCGGCCGTCGGAGTGGTCACACACTGGTCACACACTGGTCACACACTGGTCACACACCTCTGCGATCATGAGCGTCAGCACCGCGTACGACGCAATGTTGAACGGCACCCCCCCCAACACACACAAGCCACATACGCCATCAGAGTGGCCATCAGAGCGGCCGTCAGAGCGGTCGCACACTGGTCACACACTGTTTACACACCTGTGCGATCATGAGAGTCAGCACCGCGTGCCCCCCCCCCCAACACACACAAGCCAAATTGGACATCAGAGTGACCATCAGAGTGGCCATCAGAGCGGTCACACATTGGGCACACACCTGTGCGATCATGAGCGTCAGCACCGCGTACGACACTGTTCACCCTTCCCCCCCCCAACACGCACAAGCCACATTAGCCATCAGAGTGGCCATCAGAGTGACCATCAGAGTGGCCATCAGAGCGGTCACACATTGGCCACACACACACTGTGCGATCATGAGCGTTAGCACAGCGTACGACACACTGTTCAACCCCCCCAACACACACAAGCCACATTAGCTATCAGAGTGGCCATCAGAGTGACCACCAGAGCGGCCATCAAAGCGGTCACACACTGGTCACACAGTGGTCACACACCTGTGCGATCATGAGCGTCAGCACCGCGTACGACGCAATGTTGAACGGCACCCCGAGCCCGACGTCGCACGAGCGCTGGTACATGAGGCACGAGAGCTCGCCGTTGGCGACGTAGAACTGGCAACATGTGGAAGGGCGGCATGGGCGGTGTGTGAGGAAACATGGGGGGGGTGTTGGTCACATACACACATACACACACACGCCTACACATACACACCTGGCAGAACATGTGGCACGGCGGGAGTGCCATGAGCCGCATGGCCGCGGGGTTCCACGCGCTCATGATGATGCGCCGGTCGTTCGGGTTGGTCTGCGGGTAGTGGTGGTGGTGGCGGTAGTGGTGTGGCCGATGTTACAGTGCGGCGGACGCCTAGCGCGGTGTGTGTGTGTGTGGGTGTGTGGTGTGTGTGGGGGGGGGGGGGGCGGGGGCATCGGAGGTGTGGTTGATATGCTCTGCAGTGATTTCCTTTTCAGGAATTTTAATTAATGATTCCACAGCCAGATTTTGTTTTGACCGCGTTGACCGTTGACCTCCTGTTGACCGTTTGTCCTCATACATAGGTCATTTGAAAGCTGTCGACGTGCTCTGTCTGGCGGGTTTGTCAGACTACCAATCCACTGGATGGGTTGGGCTGTGTGCAAGGTCAAAGTACAGCCGGCATATAGCCACATGGCTGTGTAGAGCCGAAAAGGAAATCACTGATGCTCCGCACTCCGTGCTTGCCCACACCGAGCGCTAAGCCGAGAAGCTAAGAATGATGCTTTAAAACGCACCTTGATGCGCTAAGAATGATGCTTTAAAACGCACCTTGATGCGGTGAATGACGTCTGCCAGCTGGTCCACCCCCTCGCCTGTGTAGTCCGTGTGCATGTCTTTGTACTCTGCACCAAAGTGGCGCCACTGGAAGCCGTAGACCGGGCCAAGGTCGCCCACCTGCGTCCGTGTGTGCGGGTGTGCTTGTGTGCGTCCGTGTGTGTGTTTGTGCGTGTTTGTGTGTGTGTTTTGTGAGTGTGTGTGCGTGTGCTTGCGCGTGTACGTGTGTGCGGAGCTCAGCACGGACGCACACGCGTTGCGGGTGCGGCGACAAACATACGCACGAATACGGGGGGCATGCGGGCGGGGCACACACACACACGCACACACACACAAGCATGCGGCGCCAGCGCGCGCGGCACTGTGCCGTGCACATGCCTCCACAAAGGACGTCCACACTCCTCCCCACACTTCCACACTTCCACACCTCGCGCTCGGTGAACCCGCCAGCGTCAAGGAACTCGCGGCTCGAGTTGCCGTCCCAGATGTGAATGCCCTGCGAGGACGTCACACCACATTGGTCAACACAGGTCCTGGGTCAACGGGCGAGTGTGGGCACCCAGCCGAGAATTCTGCTTTGACAGTTTGCTTGCTGGAGAAATCGCTGCTACCGTAGTACTGCTTTGCCTTGCCGCCATTTTTATAATGAGGTTACTGATTAAGAATGTCGGTGCTTTGACGCGTTTCTTTTTTTAGATGTGTCCTGTTTTGACGTCACTTTGGGCGTTGTTCGACTTTTTTCGGCAATATTTTTTAGAAATCGACCTTGCCGGCACATCCTCGGAATTATTTAATCGGCAAGGCAAAGCGGTACTATGGTATGCTATATGGCAAAGAGGGATCTTCAGCAGATGCCCAAGGATCGTGCCACCCACATCCCACACTGTGGAAACTGAACGTGGACGGTAGTCTCAGCAATGCGTGCACAGGCTTAGATGAGCCGCTACCTTGTCTCGCAGCTGGTTGGCGTTTGTCGAGCCGCTAACAAACCAAAGCAGCTCCTCGAGCACGCCTGCGGGGCGTGTGCATGCGTGCGTGCGTCTGTGTGTGTACACATGTGCGTGCTCGCAGTGCTGCGATTTGCCAGATCTTACGATGCAACGGCTTTGCGTGAAGCACGGGGGGGGGAGAGAGAGAGCACGAGGGGGAGAGAGAGAGCACGAGGGGGGGGGAGAGAGAGAGAGCACGAGGGGAGGAGAGAGAGAGCACAAGGGGGGGAGAGAGAGAGAGGGTGTCTGTGTTGCTGCGTGCGTGTGCATCTGCGCAGGGCGGTGGAGATGGTGGGGTGGGGGGGGCTCACAATGGGGGGCGGCTTCCGCGCCGCCGCTGCGGCGGGTGTGGCGGCACGCGCACCTCGCCAGAACACGCGCTTGGTGGTGAGCAGCGGGAACGTGTGGCGTAGGTCGAAGCGCATCGATGTGCCGAACAGCGAGTGGGTGCCGGTGCCGGTGCGGTCCGGGCGGTACACACCAGTCGACACGATGCGGTCAACGAGCTCAAGGTACTGTGCAGCGGGTGAGTGCAGTGAGTGGGGTGGTGGGCGGGGGCGTGGATGGGCGGCCAGGTTTGTGGTTGTCGCAGCTGCATGCGATCCATGCAGCTGGTTTTGAAGCGCGATCACGCACGCATGCATGCACACGCCATGCGAACGCCATGCATGCAGCTGCCATGCGCATGCAAACGTGGCACACCCCTGCATCGCCTCACACCTGCTGCTCGTCGTGCCGCGACGCCATGCCGCGCGGCAGCTTCACAGGGCCACCGCCTGGCGCTGACTCGGCCGTGTAGCATGCAAACGTGTAGCGGATTCCGTCCTCCTCCATCGGCGCGCTCGCGCTCCAGACGCGGAAGCGCGAGGCGTCGATCGCGGGGAAGAAGGTGTCGCAGCCAGGGCAGTCGGCGTCGATGGCGGTCAGGTGGACAGCGGTGCAGGAGGGGTGCGCGAGCGCGTCCGCGTAGACCTGTCCCCCGCCAATGACAAACACGCTCTCCACCTTGCCAGACAGCTCCCCTCCACCCAGCAGCTCCAGCGCAGACTCCAGGCTGCCCGCGCCGTGCACTCCAGGGGGCAGGGAGGGCGCGGAGGACGCCGCTGCGCCACCATTCCCCACCCGGCTGTCGTTCTCTGCGTCGTCCTCCGCCTCAAAGCCCCGCGACAGCACCACGTTCACCCGCCCCTTGAGCGGCCTGAACTTGTCCGGGATGCTCTCCCACGTCTTCCGCCCCATGATGACGGCGTTCTGGCGCCCCGAGTCGCTCGTGCGCGACGTGAGCTCCCTGAAGTAGGCCAAGTCGCCCCCCAGCCTCCACGGCAGCTGTCCCTCCTTGCCGATGCCCATACTCCGCTCTGCAGCCACCACCAGCTGGAAACCCAGCTGCTGGGGGACCTCCATGGCGCTGCACGACGCTAGCCTGCTACTAGGACTCGACCACCACGCGCTGGCACCACCACACCGTGTGGCCGAGAGGAGGGAGAGGGAAGCCGACAGGCGGGGAAGGAACGACGTGACGAGGATGTTTGGATATGATATTTTTGACGGAAGGTGAGTTCAAATTCGGTGTTAAAGGTGTGGGTGTGGGAGCGCTATTTCCCGAGGCTTGCACACGAATGGCTGTCTAGTGCGAAGCCCTTCGCTTCACTCCGATTTTTCTCGACCTCGCCGCGGCCTTCAGGCCCCTTGCTGCGCGGCGCCACACTTCGCAATAAAAAGAAACCGAAGTTCGCCGGCTACCCCACACTCGAGTGGCCTCTTTCTGACCTGTTGGAGTCTGGAAGCAGCAAAGAGACTCCAGTTTTTTTTTTCGCTGCACCCTGATTAGGTTGCACAAACCCTTTGAACTTCTGAGCGTCAGTGGGGGCCTGGTTGGCGCCTGGGTAACACCGATAGTGCTGCACAAGACGCCCGACACACCAGCACCCTGGGCAGCTGTCTTGCAACACACACAACACGCTTTCACCTTTGCTGTTGGACGCGTTGGCATGCAACAGGTCCACTCTCAGTGACAGGCCCATCCGATCGGGTCGCGACGCGTTCATGAGCCTTACGTGCAACATGCCGCACTACTGCTGCGCACTAACACTCCCACGCCTCGCCTGTTGCAGCCTGTAGTGCGGAGCTAATATTGCCGCCGCTGCAATCATCAGGATGCTGCGCCGCAATTTATCTGATATCACAAAACGAAGGCTGGTCAACCGTGTGCCGCCGCCGTCGCTGCGCGCGTTCTTTGCCGGAGCAGAAATTTGAAGAGAGCAAACGGTGCCTCACGGACGGAACAGAAGTTTGAAGAGCTCATGCGAGTGCTTGGACTTGCGAGGGCTGCTGTCGCCATCTCACGCGCTCACTGCCGGAGCCGCAACTGCTGCTGCTGCGCAGTGGGTGGGGTGAGTGCCTCACGGCGCCGGAACACAAGTTTGGGGAGCACAAACAGTGGTGCCCTCACGGCCGGAACAGCAGGTTGGAGGGAATACACAACACGTTGCTTACGGCCGGAGCGGCAGATGCTCGCGGCCTGAGCCAGAGGGAACTGGGGGCGCATGTGTACCGCCTGTAGAACCTGCTCTCACGGCCGGAACAGCAGGTTTTACATGTATGCGTTAGGACCCGGAGGACCCCGGGACGTGACTTAAGGCCTAGACCACACGCCTGGGGGGGCTCTACTAGGCCGGAACAGCAGGTTAAAGAGCACCAACACGGTCCACATGGAGTGGGGCAGGATCGACGGGAGCACGGTTGCACGTGGCCAGTTCTCGCACTTGAACAAACTGCCGCGTGCGCCGTCCCCGCCGCGTCGCGCGTTCGCAGCCGGGATGCAGTGCTCACGGCCGGACCAGCAATTTGCTGAGTACAAGCGGTGCCTCACGGCCTGAACAGCAGGTTTAAGAGCACAAACACGTTCCACGCCGAGTGCAGCAGGATCGGCGGCAGCAGATTGCGCGTGGCGAGGAACGCGGTCGAGAACACGATGCCAAGGGTGAGGAGCGGGAGGAAATTCTGCAGCTGGAAGTGGCACATTGCGAAGAGCAGGGACGACAAAACGACGGCCGCGGGCACCGGCATGTAGCGCGTGAGGGAAGCTAGCAGGAAGCCGCAGAGGATGGCCTCCTCCCACTGCGTCTTGCATGCGTGTGTGTGTGTGTGTGTGTGCGTGTGCTGTGTGTGTGTGTGTGTGTGTGCGCATGGGTGTGTGCATGGGGAGTGAGGATACAGCGTGTGGGAAAGGAAGCTACCAGGAAGATGGCCTCCGCCCACTGCATTTCACCCACCCCTGGCGCGCAGAGTGACACGAAACAGGTCACCATCAGGTCACCATCAGATCAGCATCTGGTCACCAGCAGGACACCACCATCAGAGCACCATCAGAGCATCTTTTCAAGCTCCACCAGAGCGCCACCAGATCACCGTCAGAGCACCTCATCAGAGCACCATCAGATCACCATCAGAACACCACCATCAGAGCACCATCAGAGCACCATCAGAGCACCTCGTCAAGCAACACCAGAGCGCCATCACAGCACCATCACAGCACCACCAGAGCACCATCAGAGCACCACCAGAGCACGCACCATGCTCTGCTGCACGATCCAGTCGATACCCGGGACCACGCAGCAGCAGGCGGCCACCGTCACCATCACAGCACCGTCAGAGTACCATCAGAGCACCCCATCAGATCCCCAGCAGAGCACCAGCAGAGCACCACCAGGGTAATATCACAGCACGCACCATGCTCTGCTGCACTCGTGCTGCGATCCGCGCAGCCTCACGGGGACAAGTCCCAGCTGCTGAGGCTTGAACTAACGAATACACCTAGGTGGCCGTGCGTGAGTAAGATTGGGAGAATGAGAGGGTGAGTAACAGAGCAGCTGTGAGGGGCTAACATCAGCCAGCTGCGTGTGCTCTTCACCGTGGCGTCTGACGCCGTGGCCGACACTGTCGTGCGCTGGCGCCACGAGCTGCGCCGCTGCGTGGACTCGACTGCAGTCTTCGACGTCCTCAGTGACCGCGAGGAGGCGCAGCACCAGGCGCTGTGGCCCGCTTTCCTCGCCGCCAAGGTTGCGGGGAAGCGGGCGCAGTTCCACCGCGCGCGCCTCGTCGTTGACGGCGAGCGGGTGCCTGCACCTGCTTGCTAGATGGCATTCCCTCTGGGGGTGTTTTTGAAGGGGAGGTGGCGCCACACGCGTGCGGTGGCGGGTGCGGTGTGGTCGCTGAGTAGAGTGCTGCGGCGGGTGTGCTACTAGCCCCGCTTCCGGTGGTCTGGGGGAGGGCTTTTTGGTCCCTTCATGGTTTTATACCTTGGGTCCGCCCTCTGGCCATTTGAGGGGCTGGGTGTGCAGCCTGCACAGTGGTGCTGCTTGCTTGGCGCCCGCCACCAAGTGTGGATGGCGTTACCGTGGGCTACTTGTAGCTTGACCTTTTGTGGGCCTTGAGCCTTGTTTCTCTAAGTCCCACTGGAGCTTTGGAACCGTACGTGTGACCGCCAGAAGTGGATTGTAAAACTCTCATCATCATCATCATCATCAGTTCAAATCAGGGGGTTGAGTCGGTGTGGGAGCGCTGAGCAACTCACCCCGCTCAGCATTGAATTGCTTGAGCGCTTAACACAAATTTTGCTCAAAATTATTGCTGTGCGGCACCATGATGATGATGGATCTCCCTGGGTTCAGGGTTTCTCCCCACTCATTTTGGGTGACTTCAGGGGTGACTTGTTGCAAGCATCCACAATTCTAGGCATTTGCCAGAATCTCCGCCCTGGACTCTCTTCAATCCCGATCTGATTGCACGTGGAGGTGAGCACCCGATCGAATGATCGTGAGCGCAAGCCGCATGCGTCGAAGGGCGATGCCGCGTCAGCATCGCGCATCTGCCTGCGGCCGCGGTGCTCAAGTCATGCCCCACAGAGACTATGCAACGGGCCTCGGCCTTGACTTTGCATCTATAGCCCGCCAACACCCTGCAACACCCTCACGCTCGCACACGCTCGCACATACGCACACATAAGCACACACACACACACACACGCATGCGTGCACGTGCACCCACACATGCACACGCATGCACAGAGTTGCACTCTCTTACATTCTCGCACACATAGGTAGTGAAACACACACACACACACACACATACACACACAAACTGTGCATGCGAACACACGTGTCCCTGAGGGCTGCGTGCTGGGGCCCTGCCATTGCAAGGGCGCATGCACACAGGCCCCCAGGTCATGAGCACACATACACACGCACACGCACACACAATACGCACTGACATGACACGTAGGTGCACCCACCATCGATCCTTCACAGGCCGCACTACACCCCCCCCTCCTTCAGGATGCGCGGCGGTGCCAGCATCACGCTGGGGCTGGCTGTGGAGGCCTATGCTGCCTGCCGGGCGTCTGCGCAGCTAACGGGTTGTACAGGGGGTTCTACACTTTTTTTCAGAGAGTAGTCCTCCTAGGACCTCCTCGGGGAGGGGGTAAATTATCAATGGGGTAAATTATCAATTTTGAGCAAGAGCTTCTCACAGCCATCATGCTGCGAGCACGTGCCCCCCTTCCTAGTGTTACAAATTCACAGCTGGCGGTCACAAGCAGTTCCAAAGTACCAGCGGGACTAGCAGACAGCAGGCAGAAGGCCCACCAAAAGTTCAAGCTACACAAGTAGCCCATGTTAGCGCCACCCACACGAGGTGGCGGGCGCCAAGCAAGCAGCACCGCAAGCCAGACACCACGTTCAGCCCTGAAGCAGCCGGAGGATGGATATTACAGTCTGTGTGGCACCAATAATGATGTATGAGACCTGTGTCGGAGCTAGCGCCTGACACTTAATCTCAATTTCTGACTGAAACTGGCTGGCTACCTGGTAGGGGTGAGGGTAACCCCCCACATGCGCGCACGCACTGGGTCTAGACAGGACACTAGGCCCCCAGATCCACCCTATACCGCCCAGGTAGGTAAAACATCGCCTGCAGCAGGTTGAGAATGGTGAGTGAGCCGCGAGGCCCGGATTGAGCGATCATTTCCACAAGATCCTTAGCGGAACCGCTGATGTGCGCGCCCGAAAGACTCCGGGCCGTGAGTCAAGGCCTGCACGTCTAGGGGGGCTCTACTAGGAGAGCCTGCAAGGCCACGCAGCGCGCCAGCCTACCAGGGGACAGGAACAGAAACATCCGCTTTCCAGCATCTTGTATTTTTCAGTTTACAGCTTACAGTACGCATCCTCGGGGCTTGAAGATTGAGGGGGCTGCCTGGTGAGGCTGGCTACCATTCAAAAGGGGGTGTATGTGTGTGTGGTGGGGGGGAGGTAGCCAGGGGTGGCTCTGTGCTCTAGCTAGGTGCCGCCGGGTGAAACCCTAGACCCGCCTCCAGTTTGAGCCCGCAACAATCACGTATGAGGGGTGATAGTAGGTAGCGAGAGCGACGCTACAAATCCACCGCCGTCGGTTGCAATCAGTTTTAGAGTTTCGGCGGGTAGGTAGCCGGCTGCCTGCCAAGTTGGCAACGCGCAGTGCCAACGCGCACTGCCAACGCGCATTGCCAACGCTTATAGCACCGCAACCGCGACAACCCAACCAGGCAGAGCCATGGGCGGCACACGAGCTCGTGGCACCCATCCCCCCCCCCCCGGCGCGTGTCGCATGTGGCCTGTTAGCACACACACACACACACAACACACACATGATGACGATGGATGTCAAAGTCAGGACACCTCTGAAGGCGTATAAGACCGTGCTCGGCGCGTAGGGCCCGAGCACCTTAATGAGATGGCTGCCTGTTGTTGGTAGGGAACCCCAACTCTGCAAAGAGCGTGGGCGCACCCCCAGGTCCCCTACCGCAGCGGTAGTACACACTTGTTGAAGTGATGATGACGATGGATTTACAGTCGTGTGTGACGCACCTACAGAGAGAGTATTGGACCTTGCTCGGCATAAGTAGGTGTGCGCATATGGGGGGGGGGGACTAGATCTAGTCGTTTAGAGGCACGTAGGACCGGGACTCTGGCCTCATGTGCCCCATGGCAACATGGCCAACTCAAGTCTGGAAGAACGGGGCGCAGCATGGTGACCGTGGGCAGCTATCGCGTGCTAAAGTTTGATAATTTGCCCCATTTATAACTGACCCCCCACACACACAGACACACATGGTGTGACACACCCCTCCTCGTACACACACCGCTCTACGCAATGCTCTACCACACACACCAGTAGTTCCGCTAGGGATCTTGGGGAAATGATGGCCCGACCCGCGCCTCATGCTCACTTCCTCTATCTCACCCTGCAGGAGGCGTTTTTTCGCGGGAAAGTGTGAAAATGCCAATTTTCACACTTTTCGGGTCGAAATTCGCGCAATCGCACCCGCAGCCCCGACCCATATCGGCCAATGTCAACCCGCCGTGGCAGGTTCTTGCTTCCCTGCTTGGAGTGGCTGACGTGCGGACATGTTCATTTCACTTGCGGGTTGGCTGACGGAAACACCGCCACACACACGCTGACCTCCCCAGGGTGCTCCAGACGATCGAACTCAACTTTACGCCACACACTCCACTCCACACTCCACACCCCACACTCCACACTCCACACTCCACACACGCCGACCTCCCCAGGGTGCTCTTGACGATCAAACTCAACCTCATCGACCGAACCAACAACTACTTCGCGCAGCACTCCCCTGAGCTCATCCAGTCCGCCCCCCCCCACACACACTCGCTCCTCCTACGCACACTGCTCCACCACACACACTAACCTCCCCAGGGTGCTCAAGTTTGATAATTTGCCCCAGTTATAATTTACCCCTCCGCCCCCCGCCCCCCTCCGCTCCTCCTATGCACACTGCTCTACCACACTCACTGATTCCCCCAGGATGCTCCAGATGATCGAACTCAACTCCACTCCACACTGCCATTTCACACTCCACACTCCACACTCCACACTCCACACTCCACACCCAACACACGCTAACCTCCCCAGGGTGCTCTCGACGATCGAGCTCAACCTCATCGACCGAACCAACAACAACTACTTGTCGGTTGACCTTCTTGACTGCTGCCTTAGTGTTGACCATTGACCGTCAAATATAGGTTATTTTCAAGCTTGTGACGAGCTCTATCTGATGGGATTGTCAGACCACCAAGCAACTTTGTCGGTTGGGCTCTATCTGATGGGATCGTAAGAAGCCAAATGGCTTGCAATGGCTCCCAGGAGCCCAAAACAAAATCACTGCTCGCTGATCTCCCCAGGGTTCTCCAGACAATCAAGCTCAACCTCAACGAACGAACCGACAACAACTACTTCTACATCTCCCTCGAGCTCATCCAGTCAGCGCCCCCCCCCCCCCCCCGCTCCTCCTACGCACACTGCTCTACCACACTCACTGACTTCCCCAGGGTGCTCCAGACGATCGAACTCAAATCCACTCCACACTGCCATTTCACACTCCACACTCCACACTCTACACTCCACACTCCACACTCCACACCCCACACTCCACACTCCACACACAATGACCTCCCCAGGGTGCTCCAGATGATCGAACTCAACTCCACTCCACACTCCACACTGCCACTCCACACTCCACACTCCACACTCCACACTCCACACTCCACACTCCACACTCCACACTCTACACTCCACACTCCACATCACACACTCCACACTCCACACTCCACACACGCTGACCCCCTCAGGGTGCTCTCGACGATCGAGCTCAACCTCATCGACCGAAACGACAACTACTTCGCGCAGCACTCCCCCGAGCGCATCCAGTCCGCCCCCTCCCCCCCCCCGCTGCTCCTACGCACACTGCTGAACCACAATCACTGACCTCCTCAGGGTGCTCTCGACGATCGAGCTTAACCTCATCGACCAAAACGACAACAACTACTTCGCGCAGCACTCCCCCGAGCTCATCCAGTCCGCCGGGGACCTCCAGCCGGGCCTGATGCTGAGCACCTTCACCGGACCTAACGGCGCCCCAATGCCCAAGTTGGTGAAGAGCGTAGATGGGCTGTCGTGGCTGGACTGGTGCCGCGGTCAGGTCACTGGGGGGCTCCCGTTTGGGTACCCAGTGGCCAGGAAGGTGCGGGGGCATCTGCATGGGCTGCTGCTGCTGCCGCTGCTGCTGCTGATGGTGATGATGATGGAGTTACAGTGCTGCTGAGGGATGTTGGGTGGAGGTTGGGTTGAGGGTCGTGGGTGGACTGGTGCCGCAGCCAGGGCACCGGGGGGCTCCCGTTTGGGTACCCAGTGGCCAGGAAGGTGCGGAGGTGTCTTCGTGGGCTGCTGCTGCTGCTGCTGATGATGATGGTGGGGTTACTGTCGTGCTGAGGGATGTTGGGTGGAGGTTTGGTCGAGCGTCGTGGGTGGACTGGTGCCGCAGCCAGGTCACAGGGGGGGCTCCCGTTTGTGTACCCAGTGGCCAGGAAGGTGCGGAGGTGTCTGCATGGGCTGCTGCGGCTGCTGCTGCTGCTGCTGCTGCTGCTGCTGCTGATGATGATGATGATGGAGTGACAATCGTTCTGAGGGATGTTGGGTGGAGGTTGGATTGAGGGTCGTGGGTGGACTGGTGCCGCAGCTCCCGTTTGGGTACCCTGTCGCCAGGAAGGTGTGGAGGTGTCTCGGGACGTGGGCTGAGAGGCACTGAGTCGCTTATATGTCCAGCGCTACCGTACAGGGCCTGAGCCTCCGCGAGTAAGTATCGCTTTCAACGCCCCCGGGGAGTTGTGCACGAAGAAACAATTCAATTCCCGGAGACCCCGCGAAGAGTAAAAAGGATTTCCTGGACCGGGTCTCGTTCCATTTGGTCTTTGAAGACCTCAATCTTTACCGAAATGCATGCATGCGCAAACGAGTTTACTGTATTTCAGAGGGCCCGGGGGTCAGAATCAAATCCCCCCCCCGGGGACGACAAAAAAATGGTGCATTTGACCCCCTCGCGGAGGCTCAGGCCCCGTACGGTACTGTCGTATTCTTTTGTACCTTGCCATACTCTGTCGTATGGTCGACATGCTCCTAGCGTCTTGTCCCGATCGCGTATGGCTCAGGGGACACTGCCCGTGTCAGGAGGCATCTGCATGGGCATCCTCAGGCCCCGGTGGCGGTGGGGTGTGTGTGTGTGTGTGTGTGAGTGAGGGAGGAAAAAGGCAGGGGTGGTGCCCTCCGCTCCTCTGCGCCATGCCACTCTTGGGGCACGCCAAAACCTGGCACGGGTCGCGCCCTCAACCCTCACAACTGCACCCTCACACACACACAGAACATTGGCTTCTGAGTCAACAAGTTCATGGCTCTGCTCGTCACACACCCCCCCGACCTCACAGAACATTGGCCTCCGAGTCAACAAGCATAACTGCCCCCCCTCTCCCGGACCTTGCAGAACATCGGCTTCCGAGTCAACAATCATTACTGTCCCCCCCCGGTCTCGCAGAACATCGGCTTCCGAGTCAACAAGTTCATGGCTCTGCTCGTCACCCAGCTGCCCCCCTTTTGGTTCGACTACGGGCTCGGCGACGTCGCGCCCCTCGCAGGCAGACTCCACCACGTCGAGTTCACAGACGGCAGTGTGACCGTCTGGCAGTGGGTCGCCGCATTTGGGCCCTCGTGGGTCAACATGACGACGGAGGACATGACGCACACAGTCTCCCACAACCCGAGCCGGATGTACCAGAGCCTGCAGGCCGCCGTCAACGCGTTTGGAGTCGACTCCATGGTGCCGAAACGGCGCAGCCTCCAGGCCAGGCCCCGTGGCTCTGACGAGCCACAGCGCGCCGACGTGTTTGGCGCCGCCGCTGCCGCGGCTGCCGCCGCTCGCCGTGCTGCAAGGCCGGGGGGCGGAGGCGGGCGGACGCTGGCGCAGACGTATGGCGGGGGCGAGTTGGGCGGCATGTCCAACTCGACGACCTGGGGCGCGAACTACATCCTCGACGAGAGCAACAACACTGTCGGGGCGTACGCGATCGCGAGCTGTGCGACCGGCGGCTCCAAGTATGCGGTCTGGAAGCTCAACAGCTTCGACCTCGACGCCAAGGTGTGCGTCCCACACTTGATCAACTTCGTCAAGATGGCGACGGACGCTGGTGTCACCTGCCTCATATACGGTGTCTGAGAACGGGGGCGGAAATGTTGACACTGCCTACCAGGCCGCTGCGCTCCTTTTCCCTGAGGTGTGCGGGTGACAGGGGTGTGTGTGTGTTGAGGTGTGGGAAGGTGATGTGCGAGGGAGCAATCCTGAGGACATTCCTTCCGTTGAGATGAGGTTGATCAACCAGCAGTGTGCTTCCACAGTCATCTAAGTGCATCTAAGCACCTCTTCCCCGAGGTGTGCGAGTGACAGGGGGGGGGTTGAGATGTGGGGAGGTGATGTGCGAGGGAGCAATGTCCTGAGGACATTCCTTCTGTTGAGGTGAGGTTGATAAACCAGCGGTGTGCTACCACAGTCATCTAATGATGGCATCGTATTCGACCTTGCTCGGCGTATAACGCCCGAGCGCTTCAGACGGGTCGCTGGCGACTGGTGGTGGGGGGCTGTTGGGTCG
>VFSX01000095.1:420291-430291 GCA_016618255.1 Chlamydomonas sp. UWO 241 | reverse complement strand
TGGCAAACAAAAAAAATACTCTGACATTTTGGGGGGGTAATCGACCTTGCCGGCGCTTTTTCGGAATCAATTTATCGGCAAGGCAAAGCGACAATATGGTATATGCTAGTTGAAGGGCTGGGTTGCCAGCTCGGGTGCGGCGAAACCCCACCCCCTCCTGGACCTGCCCAGTACCTGCGACTGACCCTTGTGCCCCCCCTGGTCGTTGAGGGGCCGGGTTGCAGCTCGCGTGGGGCAAAACCCAGCCCACCTCGACCTGCCCTGTACCCCGCGACTGACCCTTGTGCCCTCCCTCCGTGCGCACGCGCAAACTCTGCCGTGCCCCGCAGGCGCTGTCGCCCATGCTCGAAGACCCCGCCCTGTTTGACGCCGACACGCTCGCCACGCTCCTCAGCCTCCTCAAGGACGGGCTGGTCGCATTCCAGCCGCTCAGTGGCCTGCAGCCCATGCTGCCGCCCGGGCACCCCAGCCAGGACTTTGTTATGGCCAGCCCGTTCAAGCCGCCTGTCGAGCGCACGCGCGGCGGCGTGACGGCCCTCTACAGCCAGCCATTCTTCAAATTTGAGTCCAACTCTGGCAAGTTCAGCATCAGGTCGGTGGACCCGCTCCTCGTCAAGGCGGGACTGCCGACCCTGTACGCATCTCCGTTCAAGGTGCGTCCCAAGGCGCTGGAATGAATGCACCTTTGCTCCCAACCAACCGAACAACGCGCCCCCTCCCCCTCCTCCCGCCCACCATGCGCGCGCCAAGCTTCTCTCCCGGTGATTTCCTTTTCGTGTTTTTTAGTTAATTCTTCCACAGCCGGATTTTGATTTGACTGCGTTGACCGTTGACCTCCTGTTGACCGTGTGTCCTCATACATAGGTAACTTGACAGCGGTCAACGTGCCCTGTCTGGCGGGCTTGTCCGACAAACAATCCCCTGGATGGGTTGAACTGTGTGCAAGGTCAAATTACAGCCGGTATACAGCCAAATGGTTGTGTAGAGCCGAAAAGAAAATCACTGTTCCCACCGCATGTACGCCCCGGTGAGACCATTTGCCACCAAGAACGGTGCTTTTCCACACAGTAACAGTAACAGTAACACGGGGTTTCCAGCTAAGCAGGCTACTCGTCTACTAGAGACACCCGCCGATACTCCAGCACACTTAAGTTCTAGAGTACCGCCGGCTCACGGCCGATAAACTACCGCATTTCCACACAACCAGGAGTGAAATTTATCATCCACTGCACACCACTCTCTCTCTGTTGCTCCGCCTCGACGACATGCGGTGCATTCCACGTCTCGGAAGCCTATTGGAGATATGATTAGATACGAGCAGGATTTCCGTCGCCGTGCGGGACCCTGGAACGGGCAACACGGTCCACACTGCGAGCTCGCCCCTGCAAACAAATGGTAAAAGGGGGGGAATGTCACATCCTGGCACTTGAATTTTGTACTTCCACACCAGGGACCTGCATGACCGGACTCGGCACCATATGCAGGACACTCAGTCTGTCAGCTGTACATGCCTTGCGGCTCTCAACTACCGCTCCGCTCCCAGTGCTACATTGGTTTTGGTGGCGCTCGCCAACCGACTCTCCCCCCCTTGCCGCCCTTGTTCGCTCTGCTAGCCGGCTCTCAACTACCGCTTTGCTCCTAGTGCTACGTTGGTTTTGGTGGTGCTCGCCAACCGACCCTCTCCCCCCTTGCTGTCCTTGCTCGCTCGCTAGCCGGCTCTCAACTACCGCTCTCCGCTCCCAGTACTACATGGGTTTTGGTGGCGCTCGCCAACCGACTCTCCCCCTCCTTGCTGCCCCTGCTCGCTCCGCTAGCCGGCTCTCAACTACCGCTCCGCTCCCAGTACTACATTGGTTTTGGTGGTGCTTGCCAACCGACTCCCCCCCCCCCCTTGCTGCCCTTGCTCGCTCCGCTAGCCGGCTCTCAGCTACCGCTCCGCTCCCAGTCCTACATAGGTTTGGGTGCCGCTCGCCAACCGACTCTCGACCCCCCCTTGTTGCCCTTGCTCGCTCCGCACAGAGCATCCTCGCAATTTCCAACGGCGTGTGCTCGTCGACGTGCGCGACGTGGGGCATCACCGCCTGGCTGTACAGCAAGACGACGCCAGGCGCGCCCGCGTTGAAGGTGCGGGGAGCAGTGATTTCCTTTTCGGCTCCACACAGCCATTTTGCTGTATTCCAGCTGTACTTTGACCTTGCACACAGCTGAAATCAAACAGTGGATTGTAAGTCTGACAAGCCCGCCAGACAGAGCACGTCAACAGCTTTCGCATGACCTATGTGTGAGGACAAACGGTCATCGGGAGGTCAACGGTCAACGCGGGCAAAGCAAAATCCGGCTGTGGAGTAATTAATTCGAAATCCTGAAAAGGAAATCACTGACGAGGAGAGAGAGAGAGAGACATTTGTAACTGTTCCCACCGCATGGGCAACCTGGATTACGGCTCACGCCTGAGCTAAGTAAAGCACACGCCCCGGCAATTGTTTCAAAAGTCGAAAAACACCCATGGATCTTAAGTTTGTTTGCTGCGGGTGACCAGCCATATGCGCTAGTAACAGTAACAGTAACACGGGGTTTCCAGCTAAGCAGGCTGCTCTTCTACTAGAGACTTCCGCCGATACTCCAGCACACTTAAGTACTAGAGTACCGCCGGCTCCCGGCCGATAGACTACCGCTCCCGCCGGCTAGACTACCCCAAACAGCGGTCCCTGAGAGACATGTCTGGCAAGGAGCATATAGGAGAGGACCTTCCTCAGGGTCACAGTAGTGGCCTTGTGGCCAGTCAAGCCGGCAGAGCCGACTGGCGCTGACTGGAACGGTCCCCTCCTGGCAGTGCATGGCTGTCCGGCTCTCGTTTGCATGGGGCTCAGCCGGCGCCCCATGCCTCATGCATGGCCAGGTCCCATCCTCCAGGGGTGCATGGACGACAGAGTTGTCATGGAGGCTGCCTGAAGACCTTCCAACGCCAGTGATCGGCAGACGAGCGACCCCGAGGATCAGCGCGGTGACGAACGCTGCGATTGTTGAAGCGGATTTACTCTGTGTTGCCTCGGCGGTCGCCACCGCTGAAGCCATGCGCTATTACAAGAGGATATCCATGGGCTTGGGGATTTTACTTTATTTGTAATTGGTGTGGGGAGAGGCCCTACCCCAGAATCCCAACATCTGAGGCGCGTAAGTGAAGGCGGTCATAGCGCCTGAGGCAGCTGGGGGTGCGTCTCAGGCAGTGGTGGGCGCCCGGGGCGGTCGTGTGGCGCCTGATGCGGCGCCTCAGGCAGTCGGGAGGTGCCTCAGGCGGGAGGGCGCGCGGCGGGGGGGTGCGCGCCTCAGGCGGGAGGTTCTACAGGTTTTACAAGTGTGCGCCCAAAGGAGCCGGGGGCGTGAGTTGAGGCCTAGACTACACGCCCAAGGGGGCTCTACTAGGGGAGCCCGCAAGGCCACGCAGCGCGCCAGCCTACCAGGGAGTAAAAAAGAAAGAATTTGCCCTCTCCCGCCCCCCCCGCGGTCACTACAAAAGTGTGCAGGGAGAGAGGGGGGCATGGTGGGAGGAACATTCTGCCCACCTGGCTACCCCCCGGGGGCACGCACCAACGACGATCTCTCGACGATGCATGTGCACCGTGCATGGGCCACCGCACGCCCTGTGGGTGTGAGAACTGCCAAATCCTCCTCCCCCGCTCTCCTATGCTCTCCCCAAACATCCTTGTCCCCCGCTCTCCTCTGCTTGCCGTGTGGTGCCGACAGTGATTTTGTTTTCAGCTTTCCTAGTTGTTGTTTTTGGCCTGCCGGCGCGCGGACCAACGCACTGTTGACCGCCTTGACCACTGACTTAGCGTTGACCAGTACGGAGGTGACTCCAAAGCCCCACACTGCCTCACATTACGCCACACACTTGCTTAATGGCCCCGCCCCATGGCCCCCCAAGCGGACCCTTGACTTGATTGTTTTGGGGCCAAATGGCCCCAAATGGCCCCAACTGGCGAAAACAAAATCACTGAGTGCCGACAAATGACGGCACCTGTCGCCGACCACACCGTGCGCAGTGCAAGGGCTGCACGTCTGCAGTTCTCCCCCGCGTGCACTGCACACGCGTTGCATGCGCACTGCTCACGCACAGCCCGCACGGGCACGAGCACTAGGTGTGCAGGTGCGGTGCACAAGAGGGGGCACTGCAGGGACAGTGCAAGGGCTGCACGTCTGTAGTTCTCCCCCGCGCGCACTGCACATGCGATGCATGCGCACTGCTCACGCACAGCCCGCACGAGCACACATTCCCAGCTGTGCGTGTGTGGGGGCTGTGCAAGGGCTGTGCGCCTGCTGCGCACACGCTGTGCCGCCAGGCGCGCACACCACACGCACAGCACCTGCACAGCACACGTACAGCCGGCAGGCTGCGGTGCAGGGGCTGTGCCCCCATTACTACTGCACCCGCGGTGCACGAGCAGTGCGTGGCGGCGAGCACAGCCCCTGCACAGCCCTTGCATTATACCTGCACTGCCCCCCCCGGCTCTGGTAGGGCGCACACCACCCATCCCCCTAACCTCACTGATATCCCACGCGTTTCTTTACCTCCCTCCCTCTCTCCACCCCCCGCCTGCCATATGGTTTCGACAGCGGCTTTCGTACGGCGGCACTGGCCACAAGCAGAACTTGCAGCCCCTCCAGATGGCTGGAGGCATCCTCGCTGATCCCGACCTTGGAAGGCCGGAGACGCCGAAGCTGTGGGCGTACTGGTGGGTGCATACCGTAGTACCGCTTTGCCTTGTTGCCACTTTTTTAATAAAGGGGGCAATTGTTTAGAATCTGATTGTCGTGCCGCGGGATTTCCCCCCCCCCCCCGTTTTGACGTCACTTTCGACGTTTTTTCCTTTTTCGGCAAGATTTTCTAGGAATCGACCTTGCACGTCCTCGGCTGTGCAAAAGTAGGGTTTTCCAGTGAAGGAAAAAAAGGTTTGGGGACTGTGGTCCTCAGCGTTATTTAACCTCGGTAAGGCAAGCAGTACTGCGGTAGCTGTGCAGAAGTCTTAGTGGATGATGATGATGGATGTTGCAGTCAGGGAAACCTCAAAAGGCGTATAAAGCTGTGCTCGGCGCGTATGGCCTGAGCACCTCAATGCGATGGCTGGCTGTTGGTGGTTGGGAACCCCCACTCTGTAAAGAGCATGGGTGCACCCCCAGGTCCCCTACCGCAGCGGCAGCAAACGCTTGTCAAAGTAGGTGAGCGGCTTGTTGAGATTGAGGAAGTGCTATGCGGCCAGGGTTGAGGCATCATGTCCCCAAGATCCTGAGCGGAACCACTGGTGAAGCCTTGCCCCGGACACTAACCCTTGTTCTCTCCAACCTGCCCTGCCAACAGTCATTTTGTTTTGGGCTCCTGGGAGCCATTGGGAGCCATTTTGCTACTGACGATCCCATCTGATAGAGCTCAACCAACCTAGTTGCTTGATGGTCTGACAATCCCATCAGATAGATCTCGTCACGAGCTTGACAATTAGCTATATTTGATGGTCAACGGTCAACGCTAAGGCAGCGGTCAAGGCGGTCAACAGGGCGTTGGTCCGCGCGCCGGCTCCCAGAAAGCAACTAAAAAGACTGAAAACAAAATCACTGCCTGCCGATGCCCTGTCCTTCCGGACCCCAGGGCGCTGTTCTCCCTGCTGGGTGAATGGCTCGGAGACGGCGAGCTTGCCGACGCGGCTGTGGGGCTCTTGAACAAGCTTCCTGCGTTCCCCGCGCTCGGCAACGACCTCGATATGCCGGGGTGAGTTTGTGTGCATGTGTGTGTGGGTGTGTGGGTGTGTGAGGGTGTGTTTTGTGTGTGTAGGGGCGGGGGATGTGCGTGCGCCGGGAGGAGGAGTAATCATAGGTAGAATCTTGTGCGTGTGTGTGTGTGTCACTGAGTGTATGACACTGTGTGTGTGTGTGTGTGTGTGTGAGTGTGTGTGTGTGTGTCTTCAGCAGGGGCACGGCTCGTTGGGGTGTCGCTGAGGAGGGTGCCAGGGCGAGTGCCGTGTTCGGCCGCTTCGGGTGGGCTATGTGTGGTGCCTGACAGTCCTACCACAGCCCCATCGTCTGATCCGCGCAAACGAATGCGGTCAAAACGTCTGAGGCGGTCGGGGGTGCGCCTCAAGCGGTGGTGGGCGCCTGAGGCGATCGGGGTGGCGCCTGAGGCAGTCGGGATGACGCCTATGGCAACGCCTGGGGCGATCAGGGGTGCGTCGCAGGCGACGCCTGAGGCGGTCAGCGCGCCTGAGGCGCCGCCTGATCCGCGCAAGTAAATGCGCTGCCTGAGGCGCCGCCTCAGGCGCCTGAGACGCCGCCTCGGGCGTTGGGAACGTTTCTCCAAGCTACGATCACCCACGAAGCATGCATCTAAATGAGCCATTCGGCAACTAAAAGCACCCATCAAAACTGGATTCGGTCAAGCAGGGACGCCACAAAAGATTCCCAAAGTTTGGTGTTGGTAGTTTTGGCCACTTTTGGGCCACTTTTGGCCACAGGTTGGGTGTGGATGGCCTAAAACCCTCAACTTTTTAAAAACCCATTACCCTAACTCCTAAACCCCAAACTTCTTGCCCCCCTTGCGCATCTACCCCTCGGGCGAGCTCTTCAGCCACGTCCTCGGCGGCGCAACTGGCTCCGCCCCCGTGCCTTGAACTTAAAAAAAAACCGAGACCCTAAACCCTTAACTCCAAACTTCTTGCCCCCCCTTGCGCAGCTACCCCTCGGGCGAGCTCTTCAGCCACGCCCTCGGCGCCGCCGCTGGCTCCGCCCCCGTGCCTTCAACCCTAAAAAAACTACAACCCTAAAATCCTTAACCCTAAACCCTAAACCCTAAACCCTTAACCTCTAAAACCCATAAACCCTAAAACCCTAACCCCTAAACCCTAGGCCCTAAACCCTAAACGTCTTGCCCCCCCTTGCGCAGCTACCCCTCGGGCGCGCTCTTCAGCCACGTCCTCGGCGGCGCCGCTGGCTCCGCCCCGGCCGAGTACCTGCAGTGGCCGACTGACCACTACCTGCGCAAGTGGTGGGTAGCATGATGATGATGGATACCGTCCATATCACTTGCCTTCGCGGGGGGGTCGAAACTAAAATTGTTTTTATCCAATTGCGGGCCTTAAATGAATAGTTTATTCAACTGCGGGGCCTTCGAACATTTATTTCGCTGGACTGCGCATGGTCACATCACCTGTTCTGGTCCTTCTGATGCTTGAATGCTCCTGAAAAATTCCAGCGTGTTACAACAGCTTTTACAGCCCCAATGGCACCTCTCTAGGTCAACATTGTCAATAGGCACAGGTGTTTGGGCACGCGGCGCACGCGCGCTGTGAGACTAGTGACAGTCAGCAGGCTACTCAGTGGCAGTGCCAGTACTCCAGAGCACTAGTCAGTGTCAGATGCAGAGCTGTGTTCAGGAGTTTGGGCTCTCATATGTGTGTGTGTGGGGGGGGGGGAGATGCAGATGTTGCATGGGCGCATGGCACATTCTGCATGGGGAGCGAGGGCATGCGTGCATGCCACAGGCTGCACTAGTAGCAGGGCTCGTGGCAAGGACGACGTGTTGTGGCTGGAATGGACGCTTTGCGTAGGTTTTGAAGCCGATCGGAACTGAGCCGAGCCGATTGGAGCCGATCGGCTCCACTGCCGGATAATCGAGCCCCTACTGCGGGGGGGATCCGACGAGTTATTTTCGGCTATTGCGCACATCTTTGCGGGGGGGGGGGGTCAAAACCATAGTTATACCCCAGCTTTCGCTGCTGGCCTGTTTCTGACTTTCCAAGCCGTATGTGGCTTGTCAACATTGGCAGGCTATGCGAGTATCCAACCATGTCCAGTGCTTTTGTGTGTGTGGGAGCCTAACTATATGTGTGTACTCCCCGGGGGTTCCTTGCGAACCGGGGTGTTTTGGCTTGAGGGTCCCTGACTTTTTCTGGCTCTGGTTTTGCTCCTTTGCAGGATCCGCTTACGCGATGCAACCCTCCAGCGGGGGGCAATGCTACTTTTGTCAGGAGGAGGGAGAGGGATGGTGCTGAGGCACCCCGGGCCGTGTGGGGCCCCGGGGGTGGCGGAGGAGTTGAGGTGGGAACGAGTTAGGGGCGTGCCGCCTCAGTGATTGTCGAGTGTGGACATGGACTCGCATTCCCGCACCTGGCTCTCAGAACCGTGCGTAGTAGCCTTTGCGGTTCGTCACGACGGGAGACTGTGCTGGGGGGCTGTGTGTGATCGCCTCGCTGGCTGAGTTTTGGGTCTTGTGTTTTTACTCAGGGTCTAGGCGCCCCCGTTGTGTAATGCAAACGACTACGAAAAAAAAACTGAACCTAGACAGGGCACTGGGCCCCCCAGCATACGCCTCGCCCCCCCCCCCATGATGATGATGGATGTTACAGTCAGGGACACCTACAAAGGCGTGTAAGACCGTGCTCGGCGCGCATGGCCGGAGCACCTTGAGTACCTGCAGTGGCCGACTACCCACCACTACCTGCGCAAGTGGTGGGTAGCATACCAGTGGTTCCGCTAAGGATCTTGGGGGAATGACGGCTCAACCCGGGCCTCACGCTCATTCCGCCAATCTTAACCCGACGGAGGCGACTTTTTTGCGGGAAAAGTATGAAAATGATTTCCACAATTTTCGGTCGAAATTCACGCAATCTCAACCCGACTCGCCAGCCCGACTCAGGAAATCTCAACCCGAAAGTGCACTTTGTCGGGTGGCGGGTTGGCTCACGGAAACACTGTAGCATACGCCTCGCAATCGCCCATGCTTGCACATTTCCCGAGGAACGAAGTGACTCGGGACTGCCTGCAGCGGAATTCGAATGGGCTTCTGTTAACACGAGATCCGGATCACCTTGCCGCCCCCGAGCATGCACCAAAAAATTGAGGCTCAGCTAGTCCTAGTGTAGGTAATAGCGCGCTGTCGGAGGGCCACTGATACAACTAGTTCCTTGTGCCCATTGCTGCAGGTACCTCAACGTGAAGGACGTCGATTCGCACGATGTCTGGCCACTGTATGCGGACGCCGAGGTCTTCCTGCCTGCTGCGTGATGGCGCACGGCAGGGCCACTTTCCCAACTTGAGCGATTTCAAGCCTTCAGGCTTGTGGACGACGAGGTGTCAAGCATGGTGTAACACCAATCGTCAGTGTGTATTGAGCTGAGCCGCCAATACAACCCAGGCATCCGTGCCTGGCCGGAGTCCCATCGCGTTACAGCCGGCCATGGGGAGGCGGGAGAGGAGTGCAACTTCCTACTTCTGACTCCTTAGAAGGTTGAGGCGCTGCGTGGCCTTGCGGGCTCTACTAGTAAAGCCCCCAAGACAGGAAGTCTATGCCTTAACTCACGCCCCAGGGTCCTCCGGGCGCGCACATGTAAACACTGTAAAAACGGCCAAGGCCGAGCGAAACACACACAGCGAAACGGCGCTGTCCTGCACGCGTCGCATCCATCACCACAGCTCGCGCGCCGACTACCACGTGGCCCAGTCATTGTCTAGCTACAGGTACCCGTCTGGATTCGCGCCTACTGAAACAGCGCTCTGTCCTTCATGCATCGCCCCAGCTTTTCCTGCACCGCCTCGCATGCGCTTGGCCGCCCACATAAGCTAGTCGCTACACGAAGGTCTGGAGTCCCCTCACATTACACCCGGCCAACCGGCCCGAGCCAATCACGAACATCTACTGAAACGGCGCCCTGTCCTGCATGCATCGCTCCAGCTCGCCCTGCACCGCCGCGCACGCGCCGGGCCGACCGCCACACCGCGGGTTCATCGCGACGCTGAGCGCAGCTCTGCGTGTGTGTGTGTGTGTGCGTGCTTGTGTGCATGTGTTTGTGTGGATCGCGTCGCCCGTGGACACATCTCACGTGTGTGTGGGGGTGCATATGTGTGTGTACGTACATACGTGCATATCACGCACACACACACACACACCTCCGTGCCACACATGCCTGCCTGAAGCCCAGCCGTATGCACACGCACGCACACGCACACACACACATGC
>VFSX01000095.1:390291-417791 GCA_016618255.1 Chlamydomonas sp. UWO 241 | reverse complement strand
CACACACACACACACACCATCGACTCCATGTCAGCACAACACTGCAGACTGGTTGTGGCGCAGCGCACAGCCCCCCCCCCCCCACACACACAACACCACATGCCATCGTGACGCCTGACTGAAATCGGCTCGCTATCTGGCACATATTTGCATCGTTGCTGATTACGGATGTTGCCTGAGCTAAAGCACACACACACACACAAACACACACACACACGCACACACGCACAGAAAATGGTCCCGAGCATAAGATTTGTGCAAACAAAAACATGCCCAGAGCAGCGCCTCCGTGCCCTGCCACCGCGTCTCCTTCAGAGACACACACACACACACAGAGAGAGAGAGATATCGTTACAGAGAACTCTGCACGGCAGACCTAGAAAGGCTGTTTCTGGTCATCATTAAAGAGATTCCATTTGGAGGCGGGTGACCAACCGTGCGCCAACAAGAGGGTGAATAACCTCATTCAAAAAGCAGTGGGTGAAAGGGGCAAATGCGGGTCACTGACGGCTGTGTTCGTCACTCCGCTTCGACTGAGTTTAAACTAGGTCTCGGCAGATTGACATCCACAGTTGTGGAAATCTCGCTAAGAGGATCCACTCGGGTGTGACTCGCTTGGACAAGAGGTCCATGAACTCGGGGTGCTTGGAGATGTCGCGTTTGAAGTTGGAAAAGTGGGTGTTTGCGGAGGAACGGAACTTGACGGAGTGGGCGAAAAAGTCGCCGGCGCTGAGCCGGTAGGATGTGATGGCGCCGCCGGCATAGAGCGAAGTCATGTCCGGTCGGCGGTACGCGAAAAGGGCGGCAGATGTGATGGCGCCGCCGGCATAGAGCGAAGTCATGTCCGGTCGGCGGTACGCGAAAAGGGCGGCAGTGGGGGGGTATATGATGTCGGGAGGGAGTGGGGGGGAGAAGGGACGGGCGGGTGTGTGGAGATGGAGGGGCGGGGGGACGGGGGAGGTGGGAGGCGGCGGATGAGGGAGCCGATGAACGTAGCACGGTGCTTGTTTGTGGTGTGAGGAGGGATGCCCTTGATGAGGCGGAGGAAACGGTTGTGGGTTACTTCAAGTCGGTGGATGTGGGCCTTGTTCAACGTCCATGTCTGGCAGTCATGCAGTAGGGCAGAGATCACAAAGGCGTTGTAGAGGTGGATCTTGGTAGTGGGAGAGATTGAGTTGGAGTTCCAGAACCGGGGAGTGAGACGGTTGAAGGCGTACCAGGCACTTCCGATCCGGCGGTGAGATCTCTGAGTCGAGGATGTCGGAATCAGACGTGTTGGGAGCGTCATCAGAAGGGGCGGCGGGGGAGGACAGGATACTTCCCAGGTATCTGAACTTGGAGGTTGAGTGGACCAGGTGGGGGGTAGATGAGGAGTGTGAGGGGATGGTGATAGGAGCGGAGGGGACGGTGTGGGCAGAAGGGTGGCCGAGGGATTGTGCCACGGTTTTGTCGTAGTTGATCGCAAGGGCCAGGTCTGAACAGATGCGGTCGAGGAGGGTGAGCATGGTGCGGAGGTCTTCCTCGGAGGGGGCGAGCAGGGCGATGTCGTCGGCGTAGAGAAGGAGGGGGAGGATGGTGGTCAAAAAGTCCTTGCGGAACTCAGGGGTGTACAGTTTTCCGTCGATCATGTAGCCAATTTGAATGCCAGCGTTGGGGAGCTGGGCAATCAGGGACCGGACAACTGTGTCGATGTAGACATTGAAGAGGAGGGGGGGGAGGGGGCAGCCTTGCTTGACGCCAGCTTTGAGAGGGAAAGGGGCGGAGTATGCACCGTTGACTCGGGCTCTGGCGGTGGCACCAGAGTAGAGGCTTTCGATGCGTGCGAGGAGGGCAGGGTGCGCGCCGCGGTGGAGGAGGGTTTTCCAAAGGGCGGCGTGGTTGACACTGTTGAACGCTTTGGACAGGTCGACGTAAGCCACTGGAGGGGGGCGCGGGCGCGGTGTGACTCCTCTTGGAGGCGTCGTAGGGTGAAGATGGCATCGGAGGTGCCACGGCCCGGACGGAAGCCGAACTGGGAAGTGTGGAGGGTGGGTTCCAGCTGGAGCTTGAGGCGGTTGAGGAGGATGTGAGTGTAGACCTTGCCAGCGACGGGCAGGAGGGAGATGCCGCTGTAGGACTTGCTGCGCATGGGTGGGCCCGAGGATGCGCCCTTGCAGAGGGGGCAGATGTCTGCTTGGTTCCACGCGGCGGGGATGGAGGTGGTGTTCCAACAGGTTAGGATGATCTGGTGGAGGGCGGATGCGGTTGCGGTGCCGCCGTGTTTGAGGAGGGGGGAGGTGATGTCGTCAGAGCCGGGGGCGGAGTTTCTGAGGGATTTGATCGCGGAGATCACCTCGCTCAAGGTGATGTCGTCAGAGCCGGGGGCGGAGTTTCTGAGGGATTTGATCGCGGAGATCACCTCGCTCAGAGAGAGGGGGGGGGCAAGGGGGGAGGAGGAGGGGGGCGAAAGTGGGGGAGGAGAGAGAGGGAAGGAGAGGGGGAGGGAGGAACGGGGAGGGGGAGAGGGGAGAGGGGAGAGGGGAGGGGGAGGGGGAGGGGAGGGGGGGAGGGGAGGGGAGGGGGACGGGAGGGACGGAGGGGACGGGAGGGGAAGGGGGGGAGGGGGGGGAGGGGGGAGGGGTGGTGGGTGTGAAGGTGAGGTGGGAGGCGAGGGTGGCTTCGTCGACTTCCGAGCGGAGGGGAGTGTGGAGGACTACGGAAATATTCTCCAAACGCGTCTGCCACAGCCTGAGCTCCAAAGCACAGGTGGTCGCCGACACGGAGGGCAGGGAGGGCGGCGGAAGGGGGGCGGGGCGACAAGTTTGGACAGCATGTGGTGGGCGGAGTGGGGGTTGTTGTCGTCAAAATCGTGTTGCACGCGTTGAGCGACACCGTCCCAGTGCTTGTTGGTGGCGCGTGCGATGGCGGACTTGAGCTCAGCAGTCATGCGCGCCTCCTTGGGGGCGTCGCGGTTGCCAGTCAGTGCACTGTCGGAACGCATGGACTGAAGGTCGTGGGCGAGTTTGAGAGTCTCGGGGGGGAGGTAGAAGTGAATGGGGAAACGCATGGACTGAAGGTCGTGGGCGAGTTTGAGAGTCTCGGGGGGGAGGTAGAAGTGGATGGGGACCTCGCGTGGGCGGGGCCAAGGGTGGATCTGGCCGCGAGGGTGGCGAGGGCTTCCTCGACTGCTGCCGCGAAGTGGAGCCGCGTGTCAGGGTCTCGGAGCAGGTCGGTGAAATAGCGGGAGGGCGGAGGAGGACGGCGGGAGTGGGTGATGTCCCAGGCTCTGGAGAAGCGGAAGAGGATATGTGCGGTGACAAGGGCGTGGTCAGAGCGGGCGATGGTGTCAAGTCCCCGGGTCTTGGGGCTTCGAGCTTGCACGTCTTGCACGGAGCCCAGGTGAGGGCGGCGGACGAGGATGTAGTCTGGGATGTTGCAATTCTTTTGGGTGTTGCTGTACCAGGAAAATACGCTCGAAAGGGGGTGGGGGAAGAGGGTGTAGGTGACGGCAAGATTGTGGGCGGCACACACGTCGAGAAGCCGGTGGCCGTTGTCGCTGATGCCAGGTTTGTGGTGGAACCCGGCAAGCGGGGAGAAGGGAGGGAAGAAGGAGGAGGGGCGGTGGAGGGGGGGGCAGGCGTACGGACCCACCGACGGGTGGGCGTCGGGGGATGCCGCTGTGATCTTGGCGTTGAAGTCGCCTAGGACCAAAAGGAAGTGACTTGCGGGGGTTTGGGAGAGCACGTCGCGGTGGAGTTGTTCGTAGAACGCGTTCTTGGCGACTGCGTCATCCGCGGCGTCTGTGGGGGCGTAAGCGATGACTGTGGTGACGGGAGGGCCGCCGGAGGAGCGGAAGCGTAGGACGAGGATGCGGTCGCTGAGTGCGGCGGAGCCGCCCTCTTTGAGGAGGAGCTTGGCGGTGTCAGGGCAGAGGAGGGCGCCGACGCCGTGGGTGTGTTTGGTCCCACCGGACCAGATGTAGTGGTAGCCATTCTCTTCGAGCGGCTGGCTACCGGAGCCGGGGTGCCGCACCTCTTCGAGGCCGCATATGTTGATGCGGAGGTGTGCGAGGTGTTTGGCGAGAGCAAGGGGGTGTGCCATGGGGTTGAAGCGTGAGCCGCGATGAGCTTGTGGCGTGGGTGAAGGAGGTGGGGGCGCTTGGTAGCCGGGGGGACGGATGGTGCAGGGACGGTGGCAAGTCGTCCTGCCCGTCGGTGGGGTGGGGCCTGCCTACTCCTGCCCCACCCCGGGGCTGGAGGGGGGGAGCTGCTAGAGGGACATGGAGCGGGTGATGGGCACACACACACACACACACACACACAGGGGGGGTAACAGAGAGACCTTGGGTCTCTCTGCTTCTTTTGGATTTCGCCCAAACCAAGAGACCAAGTCTAAGACTAAGCAAAAGACTAAGACTCAGCAAAAGAAGAATAGTCATGGCTACAATTACAGTTACAGTTACAGTTACATGGCATTCCAGCTAAGACAACACTAGTCCTAGTGCCACCGCCCTGTGAAGGACGATAGCCACCAGCCGGTTACCTGCCGTCTAGACTACCGCTCCCGCCGGCTAGTTTAGACCCAAACAAGTCCCTGAGGGACATGTCTGGCAAGGAGCGTATAGGAAAGGACCGTCCTCTTCCTGGCCTTTGAGGCCAACCACGCCGGCTGTGCCGACTGGCGGCGCTGAAGCAGAAAAGTCCCCGCCTGGCATGGTGCATGGTTGTCCAACTCCATGCATGGGGCTCTGCCTGCGCCCCATGCGTCATGCATGGCCAGGTCCCACCCTCCAGGGGGGCCTGGGCAAACAGAGTCGTCATGGCAGGCTGCCTGAAGACCAATGCCGACGCCAGTCACCGGCAGATGAGTGCCCCCGAGGGTGAGCGCGGTGACAAACGCTGCGATGGTGAAGCGGATAAACTCTGTTGTTGCCTCGGCGGTCACCACCGCTGAAGCCCTGGCTACAATTAATAAAATATATGTTTAACCGCCATACCCCGATCCTTGTCCATGTGCACCTTCAGGGCTCATATTAACTAAATGCCCTGAAAAAAGCATACATAAAAGATTGATAAAAAAAACAATTTAGCTGTACACACACACACACACACACGCACACACACACGCACACACGCACCATCGTTGCATCCACGTCTGCGTAACTCTGCAGCTGGTTGTGGCACATCATGCACACACACACACACACACACACACACACACACACACACACACACACACACACGTGCACCATCGTCACACACACACACACACACACACACACGCGCACCATCGTTGACTCACCGTCTGTATAACTCTGCAGCTGGTTGTGGCACACCATCGTCACACACACACACACACACACACACGCACACACCATCGTTAACTCCACGTCTGCATAGCTCTGCAGCTGGCTGTGGCACATCATGCACACACACGCACACACACACACATACACACACACATACACGCACCATAGTTGACTCCACATCTGCATAGCTCTGCAGCTGGTTGTGGCACAGCACGACGCCGTGCTCGATCGAGAAGCCGCCGCCAGTGTTGGTGTCGCAGTGCATCACTGCGCGCACACGCAACGGAACCGATTGTAACAGAAAGTAACCAAAACCGAAACCGATTGTAACAGAAAGTAACGCCGCGCGCGCTCAATTGAGAGGCCGCTGCCGGTTTTGGTGTCGCAGTGCATCACTGTGTGCACACGCAACGAAACCGATAGTAACAGAAAATAACCGAAACCGGTTGTGGCAGAAAGTAACATCGCGCGCGCTCAACTGAGGAGCCGCCGCCGGTGTTGGTGTCGCAGTGCATCACCGCGCACACACGCAATGAAACCGATTGTAACAGAAAGTAACCGAAACCGAAACCGATTGTAACAAAAAGTAACACCGCACGCGCTCAATGGAGGAGCCGCCGCCAGTGTTGGTGTCGCAGTGCATCACTGCGCGCACACGCAACAAAACTGATTGTAACAGAAAGTAACCAAAACTAATTGTAACAGACAGTAGTGCCGCGTTTAAAGGAGAGGCTGCCGTCGGAGTTGGTGTTGCAGTGCATCACTGCGCATACACGCAACGAAACCGATTGTAACAGAAAATAACCGAAACCGATTGTAACAGAAAGTAACGCCGTGCGCCCAATCGAGAAGCCACCGCCGGTGTTGGTGTCGCAGTGCATCACTGCGCCCACACGCAACGGAATCGATTGTAACATAAAGTAACAGAAACCGAAACCGATTGTTACAGAAAGTAACGCCGCGCGCGCTTAATTGAGAGGCCGCAGTCGGTGTCGGCCTTCGGCGGGGGGGGGGGGGGGCAAAAGTGTCGGTTTTAGTCGATTTGACGTCCAAAATCGCAATTTTCGATGTTTATCATCGTTTCAGCTTCGGGAGGGCCTCCAAAACTTATTGTATTTTCAAGGGCACAGGCCCTGTACGGTATATAGTATTGTATTGTATATAGTATATCTACATAGACATATAGTATATCTACATAGACCGGTAGGTGACGTCACACACGACTGTAAAATCCATCATCATCGTCAGATGACGACCCCGTATTACCCGTACAACGCTGTTGTACGGGTACAACGTTTTTTGTGATCAAGAAAAGTAAGGGTTACAGTCATCTGTTGATGGGGCTCGATTAACGGAGGCGCGTTCTCGTCGCCGAGCCCTGGACCCAGCAATGCGGCGCTGCTGGTGACGAGGATCTCCGGAGGCGCGTTCTCGTCGCCGAGCCCTGGACCCAGCAATGCGGCGCTGACTGCCCCTCGGTGGAACACTACAAGGAGCGGCTTGCCCGGCGCTGCCATGGCTTGGCGAGTAGCCGCGGCGCTGCCGCGGCCCGTGCTGGGAGACGGCCCTTATCCTCCCCCCATGCAGGATGCCATGCGGCACCGATCTCGACGAGTCGATCGACGAGCGGAGGAGCTGGCGCCCGTCAATGCATGCTGGACACGGCACCGATCTCGACGAGTCGATCGACGAGCGGAGGAGCTGGCGCCCGTGACCGCCGAGGCAACACAGAGTATATCCGCTTCACCATTCGCAGCGTTCGTCACCGCGCTCATCCACGGGGTCGAGGCAACACAGAGTATATCCGCTTCACCATTCGCAGCGTTCGTCACCGCGCTCATCCACGGGGTCCCCCCTGGAGGGTGGGACCTGGCCATGCATGAGGCATGGGGCGCCGGCTGAGCCCCATGCAAACGAGAGCTGGACAGCCATGCACTGCCAGGCGGGGACCGTTCCAGTCAGCGCCAGTCCCCATGCAAACGAGAGCTGGACAGCCATGCACTGCCAGGCGGGGACCGTTCCAGTCAGCGCCAGTCGGCTCTGCCGGCTTGACTGGCCACAAGGCCACTACTTGGGGTAGTCTAGCCGGCGGGAGCGGTAGTCTATTGGCCGGGAGCCGGCAGTTCTCTAGTACACTCAAGTGGGCTGGAGTATCGGCGGGTGATCTCTAGTAGAAGAGTAGCCTGCTTAGCTGGAAACCCCGTGTTACTTGTTACTTGTTACATAGACAGCTGCAGTGATGATCAGTTCTGCCCAGTCTCGAGCATGGGGGGGGAGGTGACTCTGAAGTATGCAGGGGCAGAGCTGCCCATGACATGTGGATTCACACATATGGGCATGCTTTTTGACCACCGCACGGGAGTTCAGGGGGGGCCGCGAGAGGCATCGGGCCGATGCGCGTGCAATGGCGTCAAGCGCGATTGCTATGCCAAGAATCTACACAACGTTGGCAACAGGTCGCACTTGTTTAACTCACTCGTGCGGCCTGTGCTCAACTTTGGGTGCGAGGTTTGGGGGCCCGGAATCATGGCAGAGGCTGGAGGGCGGGAGGGGATCTTCTCGGGCGCTACCGATAAGTGGGGACCCGGAATCATGGCAGAGCCTGGAGGGCGGGAGGGTATGTTCTCGGGCGCTACCGATAAGTGGGGATCTGCTGCTGGCGCTGGTGGTGTTGATGGTGCTGTTGGTGTCGCTGGTGCTGATGGTGCTGATGGTGTTGCTGGCGTCGCTGGTGCGGGTGCTGGGGGGGGAGCTGGGGGGGTACGGGATCCCCAGCTGGCGCGCCAAACCTGGCGCGCTGCGGGTGCTGGGAGGGGAGCTGGGGGGGTACAGTCCCTCCACATCCGCAGCAACGGACAACAACTGATGGTGCTGGCCAAGGAAGTGGGCTGGCGGCCGCTGGCGGCCGACTGGCTGCGGCACGCAATGCGGCTGTGGGAGACAGCGCGGCGGCGGCCGGACGGGGACCTGCTCAAGGAGGCCATGCAAGAGAGCTGGGGGCTAGCGGCGGGGGGCGGGCAGCGGTGCTGGGTGGCGCATCTGAGCGCGTGCCTAAGCATGGTGGGCCACACACTGGCGTGGGGGGACGAGGAGGAGGCGGGGTGGCCACAGGCGGTGAACACAACCAATCTGCTTGAGGCCACCACCAGAGAGTGGCTGGACTCCAAGTCCAGCCCACCGCCGCTACCGGTGGGCATCAACCAACACGACACCAACATCGTCCGCTCACTGCCCGACACGTGGAGCGCTGGCTTCAAGACGCTGACCTACATGCGGTGGATGGCGGGCGACACTGACAGCTTGCCCGCCATACTCCACTCGGGCCTGAATGACATCACCCGAATCGCTACTCTGGCACGATTTAGGATGGGGCTGCATGAATTGCAGGTAGAGGGCGGACGCCACGTGGGGCAAACGCGCAGCCAGAGGAACTGCCATATTTGCGAGCTCCGAGAGAATGAGGCCCACATGATTTTTGAATGCCCCCTTTACGCTGCGGCACGCATCGCGGCCCACCCCCTTTTTGCAGACATCCCTGTTCCCGGGGCGGCCCACGGCGGTGGTATGGATGAGAGAATGAACAAGTTTATGAACCCCAGACAAGACCCTTTGATCCCCAATTTCTGGAATGCACTGGCCACATTTCTCGTGGCCTGCTTTAAGGCACGAGATACCAGCCGGGGGGAGGTGGAGATTGAGCAGAAGTCAAAGGATCGGGAGGACTTATTGACCTGAAGCAAACGACGTTCTGAGCATAGAGTTGCCGATGCAGTTTACTGCAGCTCTTCGGGGTCCCAGGCTTGAGCGTGGCGGGGACCCAAGCCTGGGACCCCGAAGAGCTGCAGTAAACTGTGCCTTTTGCAGTCTACTGCAGCTGGCGGCGCTTGAGAAATGCCCACGATTAGGTCTCACACGGGACGACTGAATCTAAGATGATGAGCTCAGAACACAGAATGCGACGGGAATATGTTATCCGCTGTAACCGGGGGACAAGCAGGCTTGCTGCTCTCTAACCTTTGGCTACAATTAACACGATTCTCAAGACGCACCTCTCTTCACTACAAAATGGCCTCTGCTTGACCGTGAACTCCTCACCGCCTTTTCCAACATTACGTGCGTTTAGTAAGTACAGGGTTGTGCCCCTCACCGAGTCCTTCTGTGCCTCCCTCCAACACCAAGGGGGGGGCCTGCGACACGTTCAATGTCGTGCTCGGTGCTTTGCCAAGGGGTGAGCTTATGCTCAGAGCCGCGTATGGGTAGCAGGTTTCAAGTCCTGTGCAAGCTGGTTGAAATCCCAGTTAAAAATCCCATTATAACGTTAGAGGTTGCGGCCCGGCTTTTCAACCCTCTCATCATTTCAGGTCACTTATTGATCAGATCCACGTCCCTTCTGACCAAGGTCAAATACGCTAGCCGGTAGGCTCGTCACACACGACTGTAAAATCCATAGTCAGACAGCTGCAGTGCCATTGCCAAATGCCGCTGTGGCCCCACCTGTGAAGTAGTCGCGCCGCACGGGGCAGCCAGCCTCCCGCATCGCACCCACGAGCGCCCGCACGCCGGCGCTCCCTCGCAGCGCATCGTCCACGTGCGCCTGCACGGCGCGCTCGCCCAGGCCCGACCATGTGCTGCCCGGAAACGCGTCACTGGCGCTGCTGGCTGCATGGCCATCTGCCGCTTGGCGAGCACGGCCGCTGCATGGCGGGGCATGGGGGTGCGCTGCGCTGCTGGTGCTGGTGCCGCCACTGCTGCTGCTTCTGCCTCCATTTGTGCTGGCATCACCGCCGTCTGGAGAGCTGGCAGCGGGGCCTGCGTGCTGCATGGCGCGTGTGTCAGCGGGAGGCAGCTGATGTGTCGGCCCCTCGGCTCCCCCTGGCTCAGAGCTCTCCTCTCCAACCCACTAGTACTAGTGAACTGCTTGCTTATACCACAAAATCAGTTAGAAAGGTTTTGACTTGAGACCTGGCACCCAAAGTATGAAGGGTGTGACTCTCACATCCTTCAATTTTCGGCTTCCTCGCCCCTCTCATAATTCAGCACGCACATACGCATAAAGTACCAGGGACTGGCACGCAGCACTCGAACGCTGTCACGGACTAGATCGCCCGCCCACCACTCTGCACTCAGCACTCGCTGCCGCGAGACAGTCGCACTTGTCTCACAGCAACACAGTTGCAACGACTGAGAGGAGTTCGCATGCATGCGCAGCCCAGGCAGGGCGGTCTGCTTGCCCCAGGCTGTCGTGCAAATGCTCTCGCGGGTTTAGCTCCTTGGCGCAGGTGCGCACGCGCGCGTGGCGCATGCAAAGAGGGGTGGGAGCGTGAAAAGGAGCTCGGGCGGAGCACGGTCTTGTTCGGGTCGCAGAGTATCCTGGTGTATCACACGCAATCCGTCCACGCGCAGGCCATCGCCGCTACTATTACGAGCCCCTGGATATCGGACGTGCGCTCCTGACGGTGAGGATGAGGGAGGAGGGCACATCCATGCTGCAGCATGGCAAGCATGGACGTGTCCCGGCCCATGCAAGCAGTCCATGCATCCCCTTACACATGCGCGCAACTGAGCCCCCCCCCCTGCCTCGGCAACCAACAGGCACTGCAGCAGGGCCAGTGCACCCCACTCTACACCACCACCACCGCCATGGACCTCTGCTCGCGTCGAGGGCGCCGGGGTCGGGGTGCCACGCTGCGCCGCATGGGGCCCAGGCCCATGCGCAGGCCCGGTGCGGGGTGCGCACGGCTGCGGCCGGCATGGGCGACGCGGTGCCCGTGCTGCCCGGCGGGGACGGCGGCAACACACGCACGCGCGGCAGCCGGCGGCGCAAGATCCGCTCGATGCTCGACGCGGCCGTGGTCGAGCTGGCGCGCTTCAACGCGCTGAGTGGGAAGTTCATGCCGATGGTGCGGTCTTGCCCCACCTCCCGCCCCACCCTCTTCTCTCTCTCTGTCTCTCTCTGTCTCTGTCTCTCTCTCTCTTTCTCTCTGGCTCTGGCTCTGGCTCTGTCTCCGTTGCCCCCCCCCCTCTTCTCTTCTCTCTCTGTCTGTCTCTCTCTCTCTCTCTCTCTCTCTCTCTCTCTCTCTCTCTCTCTGTCGCCCCCCCCCCCAGCGACTACAGCAGCAGCAGCAGCAGCAGCCGCAACCACTCGATTGCGTACCACCACCACAACTTGTCACCGTCGCCCCACACTCTGACTCTGTCTCTGGCGCCCCCTGGCGACCACTCCCTGCAACAGGGGACTGTGCTAGAGGGCTGTGTGTGTCATCGCCTTGCTGGCTGTAGCCTTTTCGGGTCTTGTGTTTTTACTCAGGGTCTCGGCGCTCCTGTTGTGTTACGTTTCGACGACGACCTGCAACACCAGCAGCGGCGGCCAACACGCCAGCACCACCACTGCCCAGTGATTTCCATTTTGGCTCTTCACAGCCATTTGGCTGTATGCCGGCTGTACTTTGACCTTGCCGACAGCCCAACCCATCCATGGATTTTGAGTCGGACAAGCCTGCCAGACAGAGCACGTCAACAGCTTTCAAATCACCGATGTATGAGGACAAACGGTCGACGGGAGGTCAACGGTCAACGCGGTCAAAACAAAATGCGGCTGTGGAATAATTAACAACAAAAAAAACTGAAAAGGAAAGCACCACCACTGCAGCCGCCACCATTGAGCACACACAGCAGAGCACGCACCGAGCAGCAGAGCACACACCGACCACACACATTGCATCAACCGCCACCACCACAGCGCACACACAGCGCACCACAGCGCACACGCAATGCATCAACTGCCACCACAACCACAACACACGCAATGCACTGCAATGCACCACGGCGCACACGCAATGCATCAACCGCCACCACCACCACCACCACAACACACATTGCATCAACAGCTGCACATCCTGCCCCCCCCCCCCCCTCCCCGTTGCCCTCCCCCATAGGTGGGCCTCTTCTACCTGCTCGCGTTCGTCAACACGATTGTGGACAGCCTGAAGGACACGCTCGTCATCACGGCGCACACACAATGCATCAACAGCTGCAACACAAAATGTATCAACAGCTGCACCCCCCCCCTCGTTGCCCTCCCCATAGGTGGGCCTCTTCTTCCTGCTCGCGTTTGTCAACACGATCGTGGACAGCCTGAAGGACACGCTCGTCATCACGGCGGTCGGAGGGGGCGCGCAGGTGCGCTACGCCTCCGCTGCGGTCACCCGCCCATACTTTTCCCCCGAGTTGTAAATATTCGATTTTGGGGTGTGGGGCTGCACCTTGGTTGAAGCGTGGGCGGTGGGAGCGACTGATCACGGCGATCAGAGGGGGCGCGCAGGTACGTTGCGCTCAGGCAACACGCCCACCAGTGTTTCTGTTAGACAACCCGCAAACCTGCGACAGCGGGTTGAGATTGGCCGATTTGGGCTCGTCAAAACGATCGTCGACAGCCTGAAGGACACGCTCGTGATCACGTCGGTTGGAGGGGGCGCACAGGTCACACAGGCGCACAGAGGGCAGGCTGCGCGGTTATCGGCAGCCCTATTAACATTCCCAATGCCTGAGGTGGCGCCTCAGGCGGCGCATTCACTTGCGCGGATCAAGCGGCGCCAAAGGCGCGCCGACCGTCAGAGGCGCACCCCGTATCGCTTCAGGCGCCGCCCTAGGCGTCATCCTGACCGCCTCAGGCGCCACCCTGTCCGCCTTAGGCGCCCACCACCGCCTGAGACTCCACCCCGACCGCCTCAGGCGTTATGACGGCATTCACTTGCGCGGATCAGACGATGGGGCAGAGTGCATGCTGCTCGTTTATCGACAGGGGGTCCGGGGGCGCGCGGGCTACAGCGGTTTGCGGAGGAGGCTGCACACGGCTTTTTCTACTCGGCTTCTGTGCCGTTGTTGGGCACTGCCCTACCACAGCCCCATCACCTGATCCTCGCAAATGAATGCGGTCATAACGCCCGAGGCGCTCGGGGGTGCGCCTCAGGCGGGTGGTGGGCGCCCAAGGCGGTAGGGGTGGCGCCTGAGGCGGTCGGGATGACGCCTGAGGCGGCGCCTGAGGCGATCAGGGGTGCGCCTCAGGCGGCGCCTCGGGCGGTCGGCGCGCCTGAGGCGCCGCCTGATCCGCGCAAGTATATGCGCCGCCTGAGGCGCCGCCTCAGGCGTTGGGAATGTGGTAGGGCGGGCGCGTGCACCACATTGCGCGTGCGTGTGCGCCACCAATGGCGCTTGACGGACTGTACACCATCAAAAGCGTCTGGCGGACTGTAAGATCGACCCCACACACGCGCACGTGCAGGTGATCCCCTACTTAACCGTGTACGCCGTCCTCCCCTCGTCCCTCATCTTCCTCCTCCTCTACTCGTCAGCGTCACAGCACCTCACGCGACCCCAGGTGTGAGTGTGGGTGTGTGCACTCGCGTGTGGGTACGTGGGTGCGGCGGTGGTGGTGCGCGTGGCGGTGCGTGCACATATCCATGCGTATCCATGCGTATCCATGCGTGTAGTAGGTGCATGTGTGTAGGTGGGGGGTGCAGGGTGTGCTTGCGTGTGTGCGTGCGTGCGTGCGTGCGTGCGTGCGTGATCAGAGGGGCACCGAGGCAGTAGTGTCAATACAGGAGCACCCTGAACACTGCCACCACTACAACCACCACCATGACCACGCACGCACACACACACACACACAAACACGCAGCTCTTCAACTAAATCGTCGGCACCTTCATCTCCTCCTTCCTCCTCTTCGCCTTCGTGCTCTACCCCAACCACGGGGCACTGCACCCCACGACCACTCGAGCCTACCCACCCCCCACACACACACCCCACACACACACGCACAAAAAAAGCTTGCCCAACGCACACGCACACACACAGCTCTTCAACTATATCGTTGGCACCTTCATCTCCTTCTTCCTGCTCTTCGCCTTCGTGCTCTACCCCAACCACGGGGCACTACACCCGCACGAGCTCGCGGACGCAGCGACCGTCATGCTGCCGTCTGGGCTAAGCGGCCTCGTCGGAATGGTGCGTTGTTGTGATGTCAGCCTCCCTAGTGAGGGCATGGTGGTTGACGCACGAGCCTGCGGATGCAGCGACCGCTGTCCTGCCGTCTGGGCTGAGCGGGCTTGTTGGCATGTTGCGTGGCATGGGGTTAAGGGTCTATGGTTTTATATTGAAGTGTACCGTGAAATTGCTCTGGGTGTGTGTGTGTGTGTGCCTCAGCCTGCTCTTCTCGGGGCCCGCCTAACCAACTCTCTCTTGCCTCAATCGAGCCATCAACCCTGACCCCTTCACTGCACACGCGTGCAGGTCCGCAACTGGACCTTCACCCTCTTCTTCTGCATGTCCGAGCTCTGGGGGGACGTGTGCCTTGTGGCCCGCCTACTCGCCTCTCTCCCCACCTCAACTGAGCCCCAATCCCTGGCCCTCCTGCACCTTATACTTGTCTATTTCCTGGTTACTTGCCATTTGGCCGCAGGTCCGCAACTGGACCTTCACCCTCTTCTTCTGCATGTCTGAGCTCTGGGGAGACGTGTGCCTCGGCCTGCTCTTCTGGGGCCTCGCCAATGACACGACGTCGCTGTCGGACGCGCACACGCTCTACCCGCTGTTTGGTCTCGGAGCCAACGTCGCGCAGGCGTCGGCGGGCGTGGTTCTGAAGGTGCGCGCGTGTTGTTTTGTGTGTGCGTGTGTGTGTGTGCGTGTGTGCGTGGTGCTGAAGCTGCGCGCGTGTTGTTTGTGTGGGGGGGGGGCTATACGGTTGCTGTGCACATGTAGTAAGCCCCCGTCCCTCCCCCCCTCCATGTCCCTGTCCCTCTCCCCCTCTCCCGCAGTTCTTCTCAGGAGGGTCGCTCGGCTCCTTCACGCAGCAGATCCAGCACCTCATGCTCGTCGTCCTTGTCCTCTCCACCGCCGCGCTTGCGCTGCACCACCGCATTGACGTGGCAGAGAGGGAGAAGACTGCGGCAGCGGCGGCGCGGCGTGCGGCCAAAGCCGCGGCGCGCGCGGCCGCGGCGGCGGCGGTGCGCGCGCCTGCAGCGGGGGCGGGGGGCCTCGCAGGTGCGTGGGGGGGGGGCTGTCTTTGTATTGTTTCGTTGTCTATAGAAATCTGTCGCCACGCTTTCGTAGCTTGCAACCGTGTTGCAACGGCGCGGCGCGCGCACGCGCGGTCGCGGCGGCGACGGCGCGCGTGGCTGCGGCTGGGGCGGGGGGCCTCGCAGGTGTGTGTGTGTGTGTGTGTTTGGTGGTGGGGGGGGATGTCTTTGTATTGTGCTGTTGTCTATAGAAATCTGTCACGATGTTTTCTTGACTCACAATCGTGTTGCAACGGTACGGCGCGCGCGGGCGCGGCGGCGGCGGCGGCGCGCGCCACTGGGATGGGGGCGCGGGGCCTCGCACATGGTGGTGGGTGGATGGGGGGGGCTGTCTTCTCGTGCTGCCTGGCACACGCGTGTACACATGTACAGCAGGTCGAGAACACGCACACGCGCGCACACGCACGGGCATGCAGTCACACACACACACATACGCACCAGTGGTATCCTGAAGGAATCATATCATGCTGTGTCTGTCCCCACAGCATTAGAGTGGCTATGCCAAATTGACCCCTGCAACGAGGCATTTTTGTTACGAAAAGGTGTGAAATTGTCAATTTTCACAGTTTTCGGGGCGAAATTGCCGCGATTCGCCCCTGCAATTCCCCCCAAATGTCCCGGTTTGACCCCGCAGCAGGGGCTGCGGGGGCGCTGAGGACATCACTCACACGCACACACGCACACGCACATAGGGGGGGCAGCCGAGGGCGCACGCAGCAAGATCATGGCGGAGCTGTTGTCGGAGCAGCGGGCTCGGCGGCGGAGCGGCGGCGGCGGCGGAGGTGGCGACGGTGCATCTGTAAGTGGAGAAGGTGTCGGTAGCAGCAGCAGCAGTGGCAGCAGCAGCTACGGGCAGCAGCAGGCGGCAGCAGCAGCAGCAGCAGCGGCGGCAGCAGCGGCGTCGAGCGACGGTGTCGCGAGCACCAGCGCTGCGGGCGTCTCTGCGCAGCAGCAGCAGCAGCAGCAGCGTGGTAACGGCGCGTCGGGCGGGGGAGGGGAAGGGGGGCAGCAGGGTGCCGCGGGCGCATGGCAGCTGCCAAGCGGCAGCGCTGCCGACAGTGCAGGGCAGCAGCTGCGTCAGCAGCAGCAGCAGCGCCAGCAGCAGCAGCAGCCAAGCAGCAGCGCCAGCAGTGCAGGCTCGAGTGCAGGGCAGCGCCAGCAGCCGAGCACCAGCCAGGCACCAGGGGAAGGGGGCAGCGTGGGCGCCACCAGGGCGCAGCAGCAGCAGTGGCAGCCGAGCACCAGCGCCAGCAGTACAATTTCAGGCGCAGGGCAGCAGCAGCAGCAGCGGCAGCAGCAGCAGGCGCAGCCACAGCCGAGCGCCAGCAGTGCAGACACGAGCACAGGGATAGGCAGCGCGGGCGCAAGCGCGGACGCGGGGCAAGGTGCGCGCCATGCAGATCACATATTCAGGGCTCCTTCTATAGGGCCTTGCTTATCTCGATGTAGGACCTCCTAAGGATTCCTTGTTTAAGCTTTTTGTGTGGGCCGACTTGGGGTGTGCTCCCACTCACGACCTTGAAGTCCCTTCTAGTCTAGAAGAAGGGTGGGGAGCGATGTGGGAGACGCTAGCGACGACGACTGAACGGCCGCTGTGACTAGAAGCAAAACACTTCTTCCAGATTGACTGTGGGACGGCTCGGGGCAGGCTCGGGGGCCTTTTAGCGCAGCTAGAAAACTTACCAAGTTTTCTAGAAAACCTTCGAGAGTCCGAGTGGGGACACACCCTTGGCCGTGACACTGGGGTGCGCGTCATGCATCGGCAACTTGAGGCTCACCGGCGAGGGACGCACAGCATGCCACCTGACGCGCCAGCAGCCACCTCACCGACCCTCAATATCTCGCACGCAATCTCTCGCCCCTCCCCTTGCTGGTGTGTCGGCAAGGACAAGCCGAGCGTGCGCGGCATGTTTCGCACAGCATGGCACCTGATGCGCAATCAGCAATGTCACATGCCACCTGCACCCACCAACCCTCAATCTCATCTGATCATGCGATCTCCACACCCCCCACTGACATGCTACCTGACGCGCCATCAGCCATCCCACGTGCCATCCTCACCCACCCCACCGGCATGCCGCAATCCCATCCCTCCTCCTGCTGGCGTGCAGGCAAGGACAAGCCGAGCGTGCTCGACGTGTTTTGCACAGCATGCCCTCATGCTGTGACCTGACGCGCCATCAGCCATCCCACATGCCATCCTCACCCACCGACCCTCAGTCTCATCTGATCATGCCATCTCCACCCACCCACCGACATGCAATCTGCGCCCACCGACCCTTCATCTCTCGCCCCTCCTCTTGCTGGTGTGCAGGCAAGGACAAGCCGAGCGTGCGCGACGTGTTTAGGACGCTCGCCTCGTCGGTGCCTATTCAGTGCCTCGCGTTTATGTCCCTTGCACAGGTGCGTGCGTGTGTTTTGTGTGTGTGTGCGTGTGTGGGGGCGGTTGTGGGTGGGTGTGTTTCGGACGTTCGCCTCGTCGGTGCCCATTCAGTGCCTCGCGTTCATGTCTCTAGCGCAGGTGATTGTGTGTGCGCGTGCGTGTGTGTATGGGTTTGTGTGTGTGTGTGTGTGTGTGTGTGTGTGCGTGTGCATGTTTGCATGCGCGACGTGTTAGGACGCTCGCCTCATCGGTACCCATTCAGTGCCTCGCGTTCATGTCTCTTGCGCAGGTGAGTGTGGGTGTGAGTGTGGGTGTGTGTGCGTGCATGCGTGCGTGCGTACTAAACACTTTGCCCTGGAACCCGAGACCCAAACCTTCGCATTGTGCCCACACTGTGGCAGGGCCTGTGCTCGAGCCCCATGGAATTTACTTGGGAGAGCCACTGCTGATGTACCGTTTTGTGTATGTATTTTGCAACACACCGCGACGCCCTCCGGCTGGACTGCGGCTCCGCGCTCCTCTTTAAACCCCCAACTCATCACCCTGCACAACGCAGGGCTTGTGCTCCAGCCTCATGGAGTGTGCGTGAAAACGCCACATCCGCCTCATGTACTGTTTTTGTGTTTAGTTTGCAACACCACACGACGCCCTCAGGCTCCTCTGCGGCCTCACAGTCCTCTTTTAAACCCCCACCCACCACTCTCCCCCCCACTCACCACTCATCACAACGCAGGGCCTGTGCTCCAGCGTCATGGAATTTGCGTGGAAGAGCCTTAACCGCCTCATGGACCGGTTTGGTTCCTTTTGCAACACCCTCCGACGCCACACCCATCACACCTCACCCCACCCATTACTCTTCAAAACAGGGCCTGTGCTCCAGCCTCATGGAGTTTGCGTGGAAGAGCCACATCCGCCTCATGTACCCGTCTCCTTCTGACTTCACGGCGTTCATGGGGGAGGTGTCCACGTGGCAGGTGTGGGGGGGGGGGTGCGTGTGTGCATTTGCGTGTGCGTGTGTGTGTGGTGTGCACGTGTGTGTGTGTGCACGTGTGTGCGTTTGTGGTTGTGTGGGTGTGTGGTAGATGCTACGGTCCGTCGGACGCCTGTGATGGCGTACTTTAGACAGTGTGTGCGGGGTGTAGGCAGAGTGTGTGTGCGAGTGGGTTTGTGTACCAGTTACAGTTACATGGCATTCCAGCTAAGACAACACTAGTCCTAGTGCCACCGCCCTGTGAAGGACGATAGCCACCAGCCGGTTACCTGCCGTCTAGACTACCGCTCCCGCCGGCTAGTTTAGACCCAAACAAGTCCCTGAGGGACATGTCTGGCAAGGAGCGTATAGGAAAGGACCGTCCTCCTCCTGGCCTTTGAGGCCAACCACGCCGGCTGTGCCGACTGGCGGCGCTGAAGCAGAAAAGTCCCCGCCTGGCATGGTGCATGGTTGTCCAACTCCATGCATGGGGCTCTGCCTGCGCCCCATGCGTCATGCATGGCCAGGTCCCACCCTCCAGGGGGGCCTGGGCAAACAGAGTCGTCATGGCAGGCTGCCTGAAGACCAATGCCGACGCCAGTCACCGGCAGACGAGTGCCCCCGAGGGTGAGCGCGGTGACAAACGCTGCGATGGTGAAGCGGATAAACTCTGTTGTTGCCTCGGCGGTCACCACCGCTGAAGCCCTGATGGTAGCTCGCCCCCACGAGCAGCCATCTTGACCGATGTCCAGCATGCATTGACGGGCGCCAGCTCCTCCGCTCGTCGATCAACTCGTCGAGATCGGCGCCGCATGGCGTCCTGCATGGGAGGAGGATAAGGGCCGTCTCCCAGCACGGGTCGCGGCAGCGCCGCGGCTACTCGCCAAGCCATGACAGCGCCGGGCAAGCCGCTCCTGTAGTTTCCACCGAGGGACAGTCTAGCAGGAGCCAGGCCAGTCGTATTTTATCCCGCTCGTCAGCGGCACGGAGATCCTAGTCACCAGCAGCGCCGCATTGCTGGGTCCAGGGCTCGGCGACGAGAACGCGCCTCCGTTAATCGAGCCCCAGCTTTCGCTCTTATTAAGGAGCTGAGCTGGCTGACTGCACTGTTGTGCTGATTTGTTGGATTGACTGCTTGGATCGTATCGCTCGCCCGCAACACCCAACACGACACCCGCATTAACACCCAACACGACACTCGCATTACGAGCTGCACCAGGGTGCCGATGGCTGCACAGCCGCGGCACGGGTGGGTGGGTTTTACGAGGTTCTGCTCAAGGCAGAACCCGATGAAGCTGTGCTAATGAAACGAGAGTTTCCATTAGTACGAATCCAGGATGAGGACGAAGGGGAGAGAGCTGGTTTAGAGCTCTGGAAGTACACACTTTTGAGCTACAGCTTCATACACAAACCCAAATTCCCCTCTTCATTACATTACGATGGAAATTAAAGTGTGTGCGAGCGTGCGAGACGCGCCGCTTGGCACGCCCCTCCCCATCCCCCGCCCACCGACCCCACGCACACACAGCTCACTTGTACCCTCCCAACACGCACAAACACGCACACGCACACACAGGTGGGCTAGAGGATGAGGCACACATGATATTGGAGTGTCCTGCCTATGAAGAGGCACGGGTGCGGGCCCACAGCCTGTTTCGGTTCATCCCTCGCCCCGAGGAGGCCGATTTAGATGAGCGGATGCGGGAGTTTATGAATCCTCGGCCAGGCCAGGAGAACTCCAGGTTCTGGCTCGAGTTGGTTGACTTCCTTCAATCATGATGGCAGATGGCATGCTAGGGGTCTAATTTTGAAAGCTGCCGGCCTCTTTCCTAGGGTCTAATGCGCCACCAAAGGCGTCCGACGGACTGTGAAATCGACCACACACACACACACACACGCACGCACACACGCACACGTAGGGCGTCATCACCGCGGCTCTGATGGTCCTCTCGCCCGCGCTCTTCGCGCGCATGGGGTGGAAGGGCGTCGCCGGCGCGACGCCCCGATTCCTGCTGTTCGGAGGGTCGGCGTTCTTCATCGCTTGCCTTGCGTACCACTTGGTTCTGTCCCAGGGCCCAGCGGCAGTGGGAGGCGTGGCTGGAGGGATAGCCGGACTGCTGACCAGCCCTGATGCGGCGCAGGTGTGTTTGTGCGTGTGTGTGTGTGTGTGTGCGCGTGTGTGGGGGGCGTGCCTTGCGTGCCATGTAGTGCTGTCCCTGGGACCACACGCACACACACATACATACACATGCACACACACACGCACACGCACACACACGCACGCATGCACACACGAATACATGCACAAGTGTAGTATGCATGTATGTATACTGAGGCGTATAGCGGACAGTAAAATCGACCCTCACAAGTCACAAACACATTCACATACGCACACACACACACACACACACAGGTCACTTTGTCTGCCCTCGTGTATGGAGCCACAGCCACCCACACACTGCACACGCATGCACACATTCACAAACACACGCACGCACACACACACACACACGCAGGTCACTTTGTCTGCCCTCGTGTATGGAGGCGCACTGCTGTACGTTTTCAGCCGCTCCGCCAAGTTCAGCCTGTTCAAGCCCGCAGAGGAGATGGTTTACATCAGCCTCGATGAGGTGTGTGTGTGTGTGTGTCTGTGTCTGTGCATGTGTGTGTTTGTGCGTGTGCGTGTGTGTATGTGTGTGTGTGTGTGTGTGTGTGTGTGTGTTCAAGCCTGCAGAGGAGATGGTTTACATCAGCTTGGATGAGGTGTGGTTATTTCATGGTGCCGACCCTCTCTCTCTCTCTCTCTCTCTGTCTGTCTGTCTCACACACAAGCACACACGCAAACACACATCACACACACCATACGCGTGTGCGCGCCCACTGCCCCACACACACACCTCATCCCCACACACTGCCCCCCCCCCCACACACACACGCACCCCCCACGCGCGCACACACGCGCGCACACACAGACACACACACACTCACACACACGCACGCGCGCACACACACACACACGCAGGAGGGCCGCACCAAGGGCAAGGCCACAATCGACGTGGTCGGGTCCCAGGCGGGCAAGAGCGGCGGCTCTATCCTGCAGCAAGCGCTGTTGCTGCTGACTGGCGGGGTGGTTGCAGGCTCGTTGCCAGTCAGTGAGTGACTTGGGGGCGAGGGGGCATCTGGCTCAAACGCGCAGCTCGTGTGCGTGTTTGTGGGGGGGAGGAGGAGGGGAGGGAGGGATGGAGGGGAGGCAGGCTCTGACTGGTGGCTTGATAGCTGGATCGCTGCCAGTCAGGGAGGGAGGGGGGGGGGGGGGGGGGGGGGGGCTACACCGCTCAAACGCTTGTCGGGGGTGTGCGCGCTGCTCATATGTGTCGGGAGAGGGGGGGGAGGCTGGGCGGCAGCACGCGCTGCTGCTGCTGACTGGCTGCTGACTGGCGGCGTGATTGCGGGCTCACTGCCAGTCGGTGACTTGGCTGCTGCTGCTGACTGGCTGCTGACTGGCGGCGTGATGGGGGGGGGGGCAGAGGGGCAGGGATGGAAGATTGGGAGGAAGGAAGAGCGGTCGCTCTATCCTGCAGCAAGCGCTGCTGCTGATGACTGGCGGCGGGCTTGGAGGAAGGAAGAGCGGTCGCTCTATCCTGCAGCAAGCGCTGCTGCTGATGACTGGCGGCGGGCTTGCTGCCAGTCAGTGAGTGCCTTTGGGGGGGGGGGGAGGGGAGGAAGGGAGGGAGGGGCAGGTGGCGTTCTAGCTCTTTATTGGTTACGCACCCCTCGCCCCCCACCCCCCACCCCCCGTGTGCGCAGTGTTTGCGGTCTACCTCGTCATGGCCAACGGCTGGCTGCGCTCTGTCGCGCGCCTCTCGGCCCACAACCCCCGCTACGGCCAGTCAGACATGGTGCCGGCAACGGTCACGGCCGACGACGCTAACGCGGCGCTTGACGCCGCGTCACTCGGGTTCACGTCGACGATGGAGAGCAGCTGCGAGGAGGAGACCGGGGTCGGCGGCGCCGGAGGAGGAGGTGGAGGCGCGCCGCCCCCTTTGCCGCCCAGCAGCCCCAGCAGCAACGGCAGCAGCGGCAGCAGCGGCGGCAGCGGCGGCGGTGTGAACAGGGCGGCCGGCGTCGACGCTAATGCAGGGGGGGCGTTCAGTGCTCCTTAGATCCGGGCCCCCCCCTCCCCGGGGGCGGTGTGGCAATAAACAATTGATTCGGGAACCCAATTGAAGCAGCATCGGTTTACCAGGCAATCACGAGGGGCGTCGGCACAGTTTTGTGACCACTGGCGCCCGCGCGTATGGATCATGCGTATGGATAGCCCTAGGCGGATGCATCGGAAGATGGTGGATGGGACCTCTAAGGTCGTGTAAGGCCGTGGCTGTCCAAGCTGTGGGGGGACGTTGCCTGCTCGAACACCCAACTGCCCGCCGCTCGCTGGATTGTTGAGCACAGCACACGATCTGTCACGGGGTGTGGGCTCAGTGAGGGCTCTAGTTGTTTTCGTGAACGCCTCGTGAGCAAACACCATGAATTAAGCACGCAAGTTAACGACTACTTACGTGTGACACTGGCCCGCGTGTCACGATTGGCGGTCAGCGAGTTGTGTAGTGCGCGCAACATTGTACACTCCTACCGCTTCGCACTCGAGAGTGATACCTGCAGAGAGAGAGTAGTGTCACACATCCACTGCCGGCGGTCACAATCAGTTCCACAGTTCCAGCGGGACTATCAGGCACAAGGCCCACCAAAAGGTCAAGCTACAAAAGTAGCAGCCTGCACCCGTGTGCCTGTCTGCGCCCCACCGCACGCTACACACAACTGTTCGCACTGCCTGGCGACGCGCTCCGATACATGCCCTTTGCCGCACTGGTGGTGCAATTCGGGCAGCGCGAAGATGTGGCGCGCGCGCGGGCAGCATTGGACACACTTTCTACATTCACACTCAGTGTTCAGCAGTGCGTGTGTGTGTGTGTGTGTGTGCGCTGCCCCGGGACGGCTGCACAAGGCTAAGGGCTAAGCTCGTGCTTCACCCTACTACGTCCATCAAAACTGCAAAACCTGCAAATACCATCCGGTGTGCAGCAGCACAGCGAACGAAGATTTAGGGGAGACCGTGGGGGAGACCTGTGCCTGGTGAACGCGGCTGAGAAGTGCATACAGGCGTATAACCCCCCCCCCCCCTACCGCACACACACACGCTCACTCTCAACCAACCCGTTGAATGGCCAGTCCCCTACTTGGTTCGAATCGCGCGGATGCACTCCCACACCTTCATACATTTGGGATTTTTGGGATAGTTTCATTCCTCCTATTCGCAGCAACAACAACAATCTCCAGGCCGCGATAAGCAGGTCGAGGCACCTGCCGCGGCACCCTCTGAACTCGCGAGAAGGATGGCACCTCAACTGGAACCCGAGCTCATGCGCGTGGACATGCAGCACGGCACCGCGCCCGAGCCCGCGCGCGTGGAGGCACTGCGCGTGGAGGCACTGCACACGACACCATCGGGCTTCGACGTCGAGGCCCGCCTCCTGGAAGTGCGTGTAGACTGCTGCTGCTGCCAGAGTGTGATCATCATATGGGCGTGGCATGGTTCAGATGCCTCACATGCCTCCTGCTTGGCGTTTGTTGTACGATGTTTGTGCTTGTCGGCATCCTCGTGGTCATATTCGTAATCACGGCGATCAACGTAGACCTGCTGTTTGGCGGGTTGGTCTTCGCAGCGACGTCGACGCCTGAGCGATTTGGGTGGATTTTCGCTCTTCTTGTGACGACGATTCAGACCGTGGTCATCATGATCCTCGCCGCAAAGCTGGCGCAATGTTTGTTTGCCTGGTGTTTTGCCTGGGATGCGTCTGAGACTGGCAGAGAGGAGCAGGTTGGGGGCAGGCACGGAGAAGGAGAGCCGTAAGCGGTTATGTGCCACCATGGTCAGTGAGCACCATGCTCATCGGAAGTCCGCGGGGTGAAACGACCTCAGCGGTAATAGCTGGCACACCCAATCCATTGGTAACCACTGTTTAGAGCAGCCCTCGGAGGGCTGACTGTCCGACACGCGAGCCGTGCAGTGGGCAGTGAGCGTGCTGCTACCCCTGGCTGTCGAAAGCGCTATTGCTGTGAGTGCACCATCGCCGCACGCGTAAACACGCGCGCATGCCTAGGCTCGCATAGGATACCGCTCAAACGCGCACTGCACACAATGCCTGCCGCTTGGCAAAGGCATGTCCTGAAGCAAAGACGCCGAACAAAGTCGAATGCGCTGTGCCTGTTGGGCGCGTCACAAACCAGTGTAAAAATCATCAAAGAAGTTCCTCCTCCTCGCACACAAAATCGGTGCCTGGGTTTGACTGCGTAGCTTCCACCTAGCTACGCGCCAGCTACCTCCTAGCTACGAGTCGCGCCCGTCGATCGCCGAGTCGTTCAGCGCGCAGCACACGACCGGCTTGTGGTGCCCGCTGTACGTGCGGATCGCGTCGCCCGTCGACAGGTCCCACCTGTGCGTGTGTGCGTGCGTGTGTGTGTGGGTGTGCGACTGTGCGTATGCTTTGCGTGTGTGTGCATGTCTCGCGCGCGTGTGTGTGCGTGTGTGTGTTCAAGTGCGGATCGCGTCGCCTGTCGACAGGTCCCACCTGCGTGTGTGTGCGTGTGTGTGTGCGTGCACGTGCCAGAGAGACAGGGAGTGAACGTGCACGTGCGTGCGTGTGCGTGTGCATGTGCGTGTGCGTGCCAGTGTGCAGTGGGGAGAGGGGCACATGGTGGCACATGTGCACATGGGGACAGCGCGCAGTCACGCCCACTCACAGCCGCGCGGTTGCATCGGAGCTGGCTTTTCCCAGGCATGCTGCGTTCACACTGAGCGTGCATGCAAGCAGGCTGATTAACTGAGTAAAACAGTCGGACAGTTGACAACTGAACACGCAGACAAGAAAGGAGTACAACTCACAGCCGCGCAGTCGCATCGGAGTGGCTGGCAGTGACCAGGAATGCCGCGTCCACACTGAGCACGCAGTCCTACACCCAGCGCATCCACACTGAACACGCAGACAACCTACAACTGATTAAAGCAGTCAGACAACTGACAAGAATAACTCAAGGCCGCGCGGTCGCATCGGAGCTGGCTGTGACCAGGTATGCTGCGTCCACACTGAACACACTTTGGGTTAAGGGTTAAGACAGAGAAACTTTAATGAGAAAAGCATGCGAACAACTGACAACTGAATACGCGGACAGTGCATGACTCACAGCCGCGCGGTCGCATCGGACCTGGCGGCGACCAGGTACGCCGCGTACACACTTAACACACTTCAGATTCAGGGTTTAGACAGAGAAACTGTAATTGACTAAAGCATGCGAGCCACTGACAACTGAATATGCAGACAGCGCATGACTCACAGCCGCGCAGTCGCATCTGAGCTGGCGGTGACCATGCAAGCCGCATCAACACTGAACACGCAGCCCCACACTGTAACTGATTGAAACAGTCAGACGAACGACAACTGAACACGCAGACAACCTACAACTAATTAGAGCAGTGCCAGACAACTGACGACTGAACACGCAGACAAGAAAGGAGTACAACTCACAGCCGTGCGGTCGCATCTGAGCTGGCGGTGACCAGGCAAGCCGTATCAACACTGAACAAGCAGTCCCACAAGTGTGGGACAGTCCTGAGTAAAACAGTCACACGAACGACAACTGAACATGCAGACAACGCAACTGATTAAAGCACTTGGATGACTGACAAGAATAACTCACAGCCGCGCGGTCGCATCGGAGCTGGCTGTGACCAGGTATGCCGCGTCCACACTGAACACGCAGTCCCACACCCAGCGCGTGTGACCGACAAGCGTGCGGTCGAGAGAGAAGTTGTTGTCGAGGTTCCAGAGCTGCGCAGAGTGTGTGTGTGTGTGTGCGTGTGGCCGACGAGCGTCCGGTCGAGAGAGAAGTTGTTGTCCAGGTTCCAGAGCTGCGAGTGTGTGCGTGCGTGTGTGTGTGTGTGTGTGCAGTCGAGAGACAAGATGTTGTCGAGGTTCCAGAGCTGTGTGTGTGCGCGTGCGTGCGTGAGTGTGTGTGTGTGTGTGTGTGTGAGTGTGTGTGTGTGTGTGTGCAGTCGAGAGAGAAGTTGTTGTCGAGGTTCCAGAGCTGCGCAGAGTGTGCGTGTGTGTGCGCGCGTGTGTGTGTGTGTGTGTGTGTGTGTGTGTGTGTGTGTGTGCGTGTGGCCGACGAGCGTGCGGTCGAGGGATATGTTGTTGTCGAGGACCCTGGTAGGCTGACGCGCTGCGTGGCCTTGCGGGCTCTACTAGTAGAGCTCCCCTAGACGTGTAGTCTAGGCTTTAACTCACGCCCCGGGGTCCTCCGGGCGCGTACATGTAAAAACTGTAAAAACTGTTGTCGAGGTTCCAGAGCCGCACGCGCTCACACGTAAACACACACGCACAAACGCACACACGCACACACACGCCTTGATCGTCTTGTCTGAGCTCGTGGTCACCAGCTGCTGGCAGTCGGGGCTGTACCCTGACACACATACACACACACACACACACCCAGACACAGACACACAGGGCGCGGCATTTTACCGTTTACGTGGGCCCGTATACCGTATACCGTTTACTCCATTAGCCTGTAGGTACCGCCTCGAAAAATACAAATTAAGTGATTCCTGAGACACTTTAGCCAGCGCAGCGGAGCAACTTTTTAGTATTTTGACTTTAGCGAGGGGCAATATACATTTCTTCTCACTTTAGCCAGCCTTGCGGAGCCGCCGTCCACAGCGAGCGAATCCC
>VFSX01000095.1:330291-385291 GCA_016618255.1 Chlamydomonas sp. UWO 241 | reverse complement strand
TATAAGCCTTCTCTCTATTGCCGGGAAAGTGTACGCTGCCATACTTCTGCACCGCGTCTCCACGCAGGTTGATGGTCAGTTGCATGAGGCTCAGTGTGGTTTCAGAAAAAGCAGAGGCACTGTTGATGCAATTTTTACTCTGCGCTCGCTGAGCGCGGCACATGCCGAGTACAAACAATGCATGGCTGTGGCATTTGTCGACTATTCTAAAGCTTACGATTGCATAAACCGCGCGGCACTGTGGAGAGTCCTTAGATCTTCACACCAACACCGCAGCTGCCGTGCGGCTGGCTGGGAAAATCGGGCACGAATTCCCCGTGTCGTCTGGTGTGCGACAGGGGTGCGTCATTGCTCCTGTGTTGTTCAATGTTTTTATTGACCACATAGTGAAAAAGGCGCTAGACATGATGCCAGAGGGGGCTGGCGTGTCAGTCGTAACCCGAGCCGGCGGCTCTGTGTTGTCGTCGTCGGTTGAGCGCATAGTAATGCTGATGTATGCCGACGATTTATGTTTGTTCTCGCATGACCCAGCTCAGTTGGCGCTTATGCTGAAAATCCTTGACAAAGTGTCCTCTAGCTTTGGCATGCAAATCAACGCCGCCAAGACAGAAGTGATGATTTTGCCAGCAGATTTTGTCGCGGATCTGCCCACGTTTGCGCTGACTGGTGGTGAAGTGAAGACCGTCTCTGCATTTAAGTATCTAGGGAGTTGGATAACCCAGAGTGGTGGTGTGGAAAAGGAGATCGGTGTGCGTGTCGGTCGCGCGCTGGGCGTGTTTGCGTCTTTTGATAAGATTTGGGCCAGCAAGAAGATGCAAGTGCAGTCTAAGATGCGGGTTTACAACACTTTCGTGCTGCCCCACTTTCTGTACGGCTGCGAAACATGGGCCCCTACTAAAACACAACTGACTCGATTGGAGGTTGCCCACTCTAACTGCCTTCGTCGCATTCTGGGTGTGCGCCTGGTCGACCGGCACAGATTAACTTATATTCGGCAGGCGTGCGACACTGAGCCAATTGAGAGCCTTGTGGCAAAGCGATCAATGCAGTGGCTAGGCCATGTGATGCGCATGCCGGCTTCTCGTCTTCCTCGTACGACTTTTGACTGCACAATGGATGTGGCTCGGCAGCAAGGCCGGCCTCCAGCCTCCTCCCGACACTATTTTCTTAAGCTACTGATTCAGCAGCTAGGCGAAACTAGTGGCACTCGTTCTGATTGGAAGACTTTTTCGGACACGGCGTTTGAGCGTGCTCAGGATAGGGTCGGGTGGAGAGCCGTGGTGTACGGTCCGGCTGCCCCTCAGGCGCCGGCCCCTCCACCACGGCGGTCAAGTAGATTGGCAAGCGCCACTTGACCCCCTATCCCCTAGAAGCAGTTAGGACCTATTTTGGAGGCGTCGCACAATAGCTCTCCTTTTTGCTCTGGGACTACACGTTGGCAGGCAGCCGGCTGGTGGCTACCGCCCCTCACAAGTAATTGTTAGGGCCAGAACTGGACTTGGGTCTAGGCGGTGGTACTAGGACTAGAGGTAGTCTTTGCTGGAAAGCCGATGTAACTGTAACTGTAACTGTAAACTAGCCGGCAGGAGCGGTAGTCTAGACGGCAGGTAACCGGCTGGTGGCTATCGTCCTTCACAGGGCGGTGGCACTAGGACTAGTGTTGTCTTAGCTGGAATGCCATGTAACTGTAACTGTGTGTGTGTGAGTGTGTGTGTGTGTATGCGTGTGTGTGTGTGTGTGTGTGTGTGTCCTTTGTATGTGCTGACCGGCTGTGTGTCATTGGCGTTGACGTCGTATATTCGGATCTGAGAGGGACAGAGAGAGATGGTTTGTGTGTTAGTGAGAGAGAGAGTGTGTGTGTGTGTGTGTGGCCATGGTTTCGTTTCAGTTGGTATCTAATACTTGGATGTGCGAGAGGAAGATGGAGAGCCACGTTGCCCATGCCCACACGCACAAGCACACGCACAGGCGTAGCCACCACATTCCGGATATTCGACTTGCGGAAGGAAGATGAGGATTCTTGTCGCCCATGCACACTGAGACGCATGGCGCGACCAGATGTACTAGAGCTAGTGGGATGGACACAGTCAATGTGTATCCACTGAGTGGTGCGGGTGATAGTATCTGCCTGCCTCAGGGATTGAGTGCGCAAGCACAAGTCTACTACGCCATTTAAGGCGTCCAACAAGACTGTAAAATTGACCACACAGACGCACCGACACAGCTACCGACACAGCTACCCAATCGTCCCCAACTCTGCCTGATGTTCACACACATGATGGGCGACCCCTAGCCGGGCAAACACACAATGGATACCACCACCCCACACGATGGACGCCACCCGCTGGACACACACACACACACACACACACGCACACACACACACACACACACACACACACGCGCATGCACACACGCGCGTAACGGACGAGCCACCAGCTGGACAAACACACACGCACGCACGCACACACACACACATGCACACATAGCAGGGTGTGACACACACACACACACACACACACACACACACGCACTCGCGACGGACGGACGGGCCACCAGCTGGCCACGCACACGCACGCACGCACCTGCCCGACGCCCGCCGCCGCGATCTGCGTCTTGTCGCTCGTGATCTCCAGCTTGTTGACCTGGCTCTCCTGGTACTGCAGTGTGCGGTAGCAGATGCCGGACGTGGCCTCCCAGAAGCGGATCGTGTGGTCATAGCCTGGGGAATGAAGGAGCGGGGCAGTGTTTCCGCCCGGGCGTGTGCGTGCGACCCGTCTATCGTCTGCAGGGATCATGTAAGGCCCTGCTAATCTGTATGCTCACAAGGAGGCCACGCCACGCTACTGTAACCAAGCACACGCAGCGGTGCATGGCTGACACGGTACACCGTACATGCATGGGGCATGGATGCATGGCGGTGCATGGCGCTCGATTGCATGCAGGCAGCACATCGAACGGGCGGCACTGTGGTGGGCAGGCTGGGGTTGCCCGTCACATCGCATCGCAGCAACCAGCAACTGAGGCGGCCCACCCCCACTCACCGGCGGTGGCAAGAATCACGGACGACATCCTGCAGCCGCTCCAGTCCTGATCGACTCCACCTTCTAGCTAGACGTCTAAGATTGAGGCGTGTGGTGGGCTAGGTCATGCATGTCGGGGCTCCGTGAGACTCTGCAAGGGGTTTTCTCTGATGGAGACACCGATAGATGGTCCCAGCCCTTCTCTGTGTGATGCCGCCCTAGCGCCCCCCGATTGAGTGCTCAATCGCTCGCTTGGGGCACGAGGGGGTAAGCTAAACAGTGCGATGGCCCGCACACTTCTGTCCACATTTGTTGCCTCTGTTGCTTCCATTGCCTGCAGCTTGCACCCCTCGGTGTAACATCAGAACCAGATTTGGTGGGCAGCAGGCCAACAGGGTAATTCCACAAGACTCATGCTTGGGGCAACGCGATGCAACGCGATGCCGGGTTCTGCAGCGCTCATGCTGCGGGCGCCTGTTCCCCGCATGCACGGCGTCACCAGGCGCCCCACATCAGCTGGTCCATGCGCCGCGGGTGCGTCGTTCGTTGGTTGGTGCCCTCTCTCTCCATGCTGCCACCCCATGCATGTGGCCACGACACGCATGCAACCCCAACCACCTACCACCTACCACCTCGCTCTGGCGCAGCATTCTGCCTGCTCATCAACAACATCTCCCTCATCCATCGCTCCTCGCCTTGGTGCTTGTTTGCCACCAGGCCCCTCTGGCAACGGCATACACGGCAAGTCGCACGGCGGCGGCCAGCCGCCGGCCGCGGCAGGCGGCGGCGACGACGCGCTCGCGTGGGCTGCGCGGGGTGGGTGGGGTGGGGGGTTGGGCGAATGCACCAGGTAGAGACGCAGATACAACGGGGCCAGGAAGGCAGCAGAGACGGCAGGGCTTCGACACCGCACACCCACACACTGTTGCCGTGCGACTGACACACCAGACCCCAACACACCCCAAGCTTGAGCTGACTGGGCTGCGTGAGCTCCGCTTAGCCCTCCTCTTGCTCTTGCGTCTGCCCCCAGGGTTCCCGTCGTACATGCAGAATCTGGCACTAGGCCGGCTGTCGCTGCGCGACACACACCACCACCCCAACACACCCCAAGCTGGAGCCGACTGGGCTGTGTGGGCTCCTGCTTATGAGCCTCCTCTTGCCCTTGCGCCTGCCCCAGGGTTCCCGTCGTACATGCAGAATCAGGCACTGGGCCGGCTGTCGCCGTGCGATTGACACACCACACCCCAACACACCCCAAGCTCGAGCCTGCTGGGCTGCGTGGGCTCCCGCTTAGCCCTCCTCTTGCCCTTGCGCCTGCCCCCAGGTTTCACGTCGTACATGCAGAATCAGGCACTGGGCCGGCTGTCGCTGTGCGACACACCACCACCCCAACACACCTCAAGCTGGAGCCGACTGGGCTACGTGGGCTCCTGCTTATTAGCCTCCTCTTGCCCTTGCGCCTGCCCCCAGGCTTTCCGTTGTACATGCAGAATCAGGAACTGGGCCGGCTGTCGCCGTGCGACAGACACCACACCCCAACACACCCCAAGCTGGAGCCGACTGGGCTGCGTGGACTCCCGCTTAGCCTTCCTCTTCCTCTTGCCATTGCGCCTGCCCCAGGGTTTCCGTCGTACATGCAGAATCAGGAGCTGGGCCGGCTGTCACCGTGCGATGACCCGGGCGACACGGTCATGAGCGCGAGCGGGCGGCAGATGTGGCGGCGCGAGGTGCGTGCGTTGGGGCGTGGGGAGGGGAGGAAGTGCGTGTGTGTGCGTGCTTGCGTGTGTGCGTGCGGTCGTGATCATCGCGGTCGTGATGAGCGCGAGCGCGCGGCAGATGTGGCGGCGCAAAGTGCGTGCGTTGGGGCGTGAGGAGGGGGGAAGTGGGGAGTGTGCGTGCTTGCGTGCGGTCACGATCGTCACGGTCGTGATGAGCGCGAGCGGGCGGCAGATGTGGCGGCGCGAGGTGTGTTCATTCGCTCGCGTTGGGAGCGGGGGAAAGTGGGCGTGTTTGCGTGTGCGTGCGTGTTTGCGGTCATGAGCGCGAGCGCGCGGCAGGTGTGGCGGCGCGAGGTGCGTGCATTCACGCGCGTTGGGAGGGGGGGAAATGGTCGTGCGTTTGTGTGCGTGTGTGCGTGCGGTCACGAGCAGGCGGCAGCCGGCTGTCACGAGCGGGCGACAGATGTGGCGGCGCAAGGTGCGGCAGGAGGGGCGGGAAGGGTGCGTGTGCCACTAGCAGGGACGCATACGCCGCTTGCGTCGGCTCGCAGGCCCTGGTCCGCGACGGCTTACGCTCTGGCTGGCGCGCAGGAGGATGCCACACGCGCGCGTCGACTGAGCCCCGTCGCGCTCTCTTAAGACCTTGAAGCGCCGTGTGCGTTTGTGCGTCCCCATTGCAGGCCCTGATCTGCTCACTTCGACTCACCCCGCTGTCTTCATCATCACCCCCTCCACTTGCACGTGTCGCAGGCTCTGATCTGGGACGGCGTGCGCTCGGGTGCGCAGGAGGATGCCGCGTCTGAGCCGCTGCTGTCTTCGTTCCTGTACGCGTCCATCTTGGCGCATGACACGTTTGAGCAGGCGCTCGCGTTTGTGCTGGCCAACCGCCTCTCAAACGCGACAATGCTGCCCACCCAGCTCTTTGAGATCTTCCACTCTGTTCTGCGCGACGACGGCGACGTGCGGTGCGGCGCGCTCGCCGACCTCGAGGCGCACTCCGAGCGCGACCCGTCGTGCTGCTCCGTGTGCCACGCGCTGCTGTACTTCAAGGTGGGCCTTGTCGGGGTTCAAGGAGCCTGTATGATGAGCCTTGCCAGGGTTTAAAAAGGCCTGGAGGCTGGGGTCTAGCTGATGATGGATTTTACAGTCGGGTGTGACGCACCTTCCGGCTAGCGTATTCGACCTTGCTCGGCGTGTAGCGCCCGAGCGCTACAGCTAGGGTAATGCCGACCTCGAGGCGCACTCGGAGCGCGACCCGTCATGCTGCTCCGTGTGCCACGCGCTGCTGTATTTCAAGGTGCGCCTAGTTTGGGGTTCACGGGGACTTTATGACGCGCCTTATCGAGCTGTAAGAAGGCCTGAAGCCTAGTGCGGTGCGGCGCGCTCGCCGACCTCGGGGCACACTCGGAGCGCGACCCCTCATGCTGCTCCGTGTGCCACGCGCTGCTTTGTGTTAAGGTGTGGATGGGGTGGGGGTGGGGGAGAGTTCATGTGTCTGTGTCTGTGGCTTGAACACGCGCGAGAGCTGGTGCAGGTTAGGGGGGTGGGTGGGTGCGGGTGAGGGTTTAGGCGGCCTTGAGGCGCACTAAGAGCGCGACCCGTCATGCTGCTCCGTGTGCCACGCGCTGCTGTATTTCAAGGTGGAGGCGCACTAAGAGCGCGACCCGTCATGCTGCTCCGTGTGCGACGCGGTGCATGTGCCTGTGTCTGCGTGTGGCTTGAACGTGCGAGAGGTTTTTGGGGGCTGTGCTGGATGCAGTTGGGGGGGGGGGGGGGGGCGCTCCCCGACCTCAGGGCGCACTCAGAGCGCGACCCATCGTATTGCTCCGTGTGCCACGCAAGTTACACGGGGTTTCCAGCTTAGCAGGCTACTCTTCTACTAGAGATCACCCGCCGATACTCCAGCACACTTGAGTGTACTAGAGTACCGCCGGCTCCCGGCCGATAGACTACCGCTCCCGCCGGCTAGACTACCCCAAACAGCGGTCTCTGAGAGACGTGTCTGGCAAGTGCGCCACGCGCTGCTGTAATTCAAGGTGCTGGTTCAGTGCGGATGGGGCTTTAGGGTCTAGGTAGGGCGCCTAGGGTCGAGTCGACGTCTAGGGTTCAGCCGACCTCGAGGCGCACCCGGAGCGCGACCCCTCGTGCTGCTCGGTGTGCCACGCACTGCTGTATGTCAAGTTTTTTCGCAACACACGCACACACACACACACACACACACACTGCCCGTTCCTGCTGCCCTCATTCCAGGGCTACCGCACGATCCAGGCGCACCGCATCGCGCGCACACACACACAAACACACACACACACGCACGCACACACGCACACACACAGGGCTACCACGTGATCCAGTCACACACACACACAAAACGCACACACGCACAGGGCTGCCACGCGTTCCAGGCGTACTGCATTCCACACACACACACACACAAACACACAAAACACACACACACACACACAGGGCTACCACGCGATCCAGGCGCACCGCATCGCGCACGCGCTGTGGATGAGGGGGCAGCGCGTGCTCGCGCTCGCGCTCCAGTCGCGCATGTCCGAGGTGCGTGGTCGATTGTACAGTCCGTCGGACGCCTGTGATGGCGCATTAGACCCTAGGAAAGCGGCCGGCAGCTGTCAAAATTAGACCCCTAGCATGCCATCTGATCACCATCATGATTTATGGGTGAGCGTGTGAGGGGGGCGGGTGGTGCATAGGGATCAACACGCTGTCTGCGGCACAGGCGGCAGACGTGCTTGCAGAGGTGGGTGGTGGTCGATTGTACAGTCCGTCGGACGCCTGTGATGGTGCATTAGACCCATGGGTGTGGGTGTGGGATAATAGCTCTCTTTTTTGCTCTAGGACTACCGTCCATGCGGGTTTGCCTTTGCGAACGACTATCGTTTAGAACCTCCCCCCATCCCCGCGAGGCTGAGAGACTAATATCAATCGCCAAAAATCGCGATTTGGCGCGTCGAAACGACTGAAATCGATGAAAAGGGACCCGGGGGTTGCGGGGCTGCAATTTGACTAAACAATTGTAGTTTCGACCCCCCCCCCCTCCTGTGAAGGCAAGCAATACGGACGGTACGCATTATAGCTCTCCGATTTGCTCTGGAGTTGGCAAGCAGCCGGCTGGTGGCTACCGCCCCTCTCGAGTTATTGTTAGTTAGGGCCAGAGCTTGACTTGGGTCTTGGCGTTGGCAGTAGGACTAGAAGTAAGGCCTGGTTGGATTGGAATAAGCCGATGTTACTTTTACTGGGCGTGGGAAGTGTGGATATAACAGGAGAAGGGTTGGACCTTGGAACGAGCACGTTGGTAGGTGCACCACTGACACACACACACATGCACACGCACACACGCACACACGCACATCAGGTCGTTGCAGTCGACATCCAGCCGGCCGCGAGGATCGGAAAGGGCATCCTGCCCGACCACACACACACACACACACACATATACACACACACACACCTACACACGCACACGCACACAAGGTTTTTGCGGTCGACATCCACCCGGCCGCGAGGATCGGAAAGGGGATCCTGCTCGACCACGGCACTGGCGTCGTGATCGGAGAGACCGCTGTCATCGGCAACAACTGCAGCCTGCTGCAGAATGTGACGCTCGGGGGCACCGGGAAAGACATCGGGGACCGGCACCCTAAGGTGCGTAGGGCTTTTAGGGGTATCCTAGGGTAAGGTCAACGGTAGCAGCGTCGTCGGCACATGCACACACACATCTACACACGCACACACACACACACACACACGCACACGCACGCACGCACGCAGGTATCCAACAATGTGCTCATATGCGCGAGCGCGACGGTGGACCCTTAGCCTAAGCCCCAAAACCCGCCAGGGTTTAGTTCTTACCTTCAATTGTTAGTTCTTACCCGAAGGCACACACGCACAGGTGGCCGACAACGTGCTCATCGGCGCGAGCGCGACGATCCTCGGCAACATCGTCGTCGGCACGGGGGCGCAGATCGCCGCGGGCAGCTTGGTGCTTAAGGCAGTTGAGCCACACACGATCGTGGGCGGGTCGCCTGCCAAGCCCGTTGGGAAGGTGGGGTTACATTCCCTCATGCAGTCGACAGGCGAGCTCTTCTGTCGCTGTGCACACACGCGACTAAGCATGCTTACACGCACACAAACACACACACACAAACGCATGCACACACACACACGTGCACACATACACACACGCACACACAGGTGGTCGACAACCCCGCCGAGACCATGCTGCACTGGCGCATGTCGCGCGACAAGATCTACGCGACCGGATCAATAGAGGCCGCAGATGATGCCGTGGATAAGGCGGCGGAGAAGGCTGGAGATGCTTTTGGGGCGGGGCGGAGCAGAACCAGCAGCAGCAGCAGTGGGGTCGTCGAGGTGTGTGTGTGTGTGTGTGTGTGTGTGTGTGTGTGTGGTGTGTTGTGTGTTGTGTGTTGTGTGTGCGTGAGTGTGTGTTGTGGACGGGGTGCGTGGGATGACGCCGTGGACGAGGCGGCGGAGAAGGCTGGTGATTCCGCCGGGGGGGGGGGGGGGAACAGTAGCAGTAGGAGCAATGGGGTTGTCGAGGGTGTGTGGAATGGGTAGCGGGGCGGGGCACACACGCACGCACTCACGTGCACACTCACGCACACACACACACGCGCACGCACACACGCACACGCAGGCTGTCGCTGCTGCCGCCGCCCAGGCTCCACGGTTGCCTCCGCCCGCCATGGCCCCGCCTTCCCCGGCTGCGCTCTCGTCAGCGGTCGCAGAGGCCGAGGCGTGGGCCGCCGCGAACGCGTGAGTGTTCGTGTGTTGCCGGGTCATGCGGCATGCGCTCATGTGACGCTCTGCTGGGTGATGGATGGGTGGTGTGTGTGTCGGGGGTGTTTCCCAGTGTGTGTGTGTTGCATGCGCAACTCGCGCGACACCAAACGGCCACCCGTGTGTGGCCACCACCCGTCACCACCCCTTTGCATGCGCAACTCGCGCGACACCAAACGGCGCAGGGCCACCGCTAGAGCCGACACCGCGACCGCTGCGTTTGCCGCGTCTGATTACGCCGCAGCCGCGTCGACGGTGCGACGGCCCAAGCCGGGACCCATGCCGGGACCCATGCCCACCCCCGGCGCCGCCGCGGCGTCCGTGCTCGCAGCTGCCTACGCCGCCGCGCCCAGCCTAAACCCCAAGCGCCCGCCGCCCGATGCCGCGTCTGCGTCAGCGCCCACCCCCGGCGCCGCCGCGGCATCTGTGCTCGCCGCTGCCTACGCCGCCGCACCCAGCCCCAACCCCAAGCGCCCGCCGCCCGAGGCTGACCCCGCTGCTGCTGCCGCTACGCCTGCGCCGCCGCCCGCTGCTGCGCCCAAGCCAACGCTACCCCCTGCTGCATCTGCGCCCAGTCCGCGCGACGGCGAGGACACCGACGACGTTGACTACTACATCTGAGCCCGGGGGGAGGTGTAGCCTGTCGTAGCCTATGGTATCTAGCGTGCAGATGAGATGTTGTTCACCACACGTGTGGTCGAGGTGTTTTTTACATTGCGTGTGTCTAGGGGAGAAGGGTCGCAAGCAGCGCGCGGCCGGGAGAGAAACGTGAGCACTGATGTTATTGAGTTGTGGCTGGTGTTATTGTTGGGGATTGGCGGCACCCATCAGCAAGGGCAGCAAAAAGGCTCCCGTGGATTTATTGTTCCAAGTCGTGTGAAAACTCTGAAACCACTAGTGCGTGCCGGCGCAAACCTGGGTACTACCAATATGCCTGTGAAATCGCACCACCTGGGTGGTACTGCTCCTTCGGCGTTGGAGCGCCGACATCGCCACCCGAAAGTGTGTGTGTTGGGGGGGGGGGGGAGGAGAACGTAAACAATCAATCGGTGGCAGTCAACCTTTTATGACCATACTCGTGATTCATGGGACCGTGTATCATTTCATGGGAGCCGGGGTGGAACTTCAATTCCCACCGGCCCCCAGACTAAAAAGTGAGTTCTCATCGGCAGGACAGTTCTGGATAAGCTTGTCAGCTCTCGATGCATATTAGAAAGCTGGATGCAGGTAGCAACTATTTAACTCCATGTATGTATGTAGAGTTATCTTTAACCCTTGGTCTTCAGGGAGTCGGAGGGTTCAAGTTTTCTTCTTCTTCTAGGTTTTGTGTCGGTGCGTGTGACACACAGCCCAAGCAGCGGTGTGTGTTTTGCTTATCAGCTGTACTTCTTAGTATTTTGCTTATTCCGCGTTCACCCAAGATGACTCAAGGCGACCGAAAAAACCGAAAGCCGTCGAAAAGCGAAAGTAACCGAAATCGTCCGCATGCCAATGACGTAGGGATGTACGAGTGCGTCCGCCGAGGCGCTCCGAAGCGTGTTGCGCGTGGTGCACAGTCCACAAGGCTCCAAGGCCAACGGAAATCCATTATTTGGTCGCTGTCTCCCACTGTATGGAAGGTCGCTCGAAAGACACGGCTTGGCACCGGGCTGACGGCCTCCGCCTGCCTGCACAGCCCTCCCTCGCTCGCGTTGACCGCGGCCCGACCCGGGGGGGGGGGGGGGCGCCACCATAGCGCGTGTTCACATGGTGCACGCCACGCGTGGCGCAGCACAGGCGATGCAAGGGCGGTGGGGGCTCTCCGGTCACGCACGCCATCGTGCGCCGGCGCCCGGGCTCGCCTGCGCTGGGTCGACGGACGGCAGCAGCCCAAGGCGAGCTATTTGCCTGTGTGGGGCCTCGAGGCAGCCCGCCCGCCCGAGCTGGAGCTCCCCGCGTCGGCCGCCTCTGCCAAGGACTCGGGGCGGAGTCGAGGTCTGCGCGTGCTGTGTGCGCGCACGTGCGCATCAACCAGACGAACCCGAGGTCGCCGACCGAGCCGTGGCGTCCCGTCGCCGCGCCTCGCCAGAGAGCTGCCGGCATCCGGTCGCAGCAGGCGGCGCCCCGTCAGAAGTGCCCGAGGTCGCCAAGCGAGCGGTGACATCCCGCCGCCGCACCTCATCAGAGAGCCGCCGGAATCCGCTCGAAGCGGGCAGCGCCCCATCAGAGGTACCCGAGGTCGCCGACCGAGCCATGGCACGTGGGGCAGGCGACCGGGCACGTCGACACCTGCCACGTGACCATCTGGACCGAGCACACGGTGCACATGCGGTGGCAGTACGGGTGCAGCTTGATGAGCGCCGGGCGGTCCTTGCACACGGGGCACAGCGCGCACGCCGACGCCATCACGACGTCGGGCACGTGCGACCACGCCTCGTCGCGGCAGCCATCGCCATCGCCCATCAGAGCGGACGCCCCGCTCGTGTGGTCGGTCTCGCAGATCGCGAGATCCGCCGCCCCGCTCAGGGTCCGTTCGCCCTCTTCCCCCGCATCGCACGTCGTGCTGTCCATCATCAGGGCGGCGAGCCGGCGCTGGAGCACCTTCTTGTGCGCGCGGCCGGCGAGCTTCGCGAGCGAAGGCACGTGCCCCGTGTCACCGTGCCCCACGTACCGCATGGCCTGCATCGTCTCAGCCGCCGCATTGCCGCTGAGCTGCGCGTGGTCGGCGAGCACGGCCTTGGTCATCGCGCTGTTGTGGGTTTTGGAAGTGGGGAGGGGGGTGGTGGTGGGGTGGGGGGGCGTGCTGCTGCGGGACGCGTCGCCGCCCATCACCTCCTCCATGCGCGATGCTGCGTGTTGGAGGAGGCGTAGGACCATGTCAGAGTTCCCGTGAATCTGCGCGGCCTCGAGGAGGTCGGCGATCCCCAGCTTGCCGACCTTCCCCTCGCTGCACGTGGACGGCAAGGGCGAACTGTCGTGCTTGAGCAGCACGTTGACCGTGCCCACGCTGTTGGCGAGGACTGCGAGGTGGAGCGGCGTCATGTCCTGGACGTTGCGCGCCGCGAGGTACGCCCGCTTGTTGACCGAGGGCGGGAGGACGTCGAGGATCGCGCGCGCCATGGGCTCGCTACCGTGCATGCACGCCAGGTGGAGGGCAGTGTTGCCGTCGCGGCCGGCGAGTGGGTCGGCGCCCTGAGGGGGGATGATGGGAGAGGGGGGCACGCGTGTGCGGGGAGGTGAGTGCGTGTGCACACGAGCAGAGGACATGCATGCATAAGCGCAGCGTGCATGGGGAGCGCATGACCGTCCCCGTCTCGTACCGCCGCATCTGCATTGCTGCCCACAACCCACCTGCTGCAGCAGGAACGCCACCATGCCATGGTGATTGCGCTGTGCTGCGTGACAGAGTGGGGTCAGCCCATCCTCCATGCGCATGCACAGCACCTCCTCGGCCACCACGTCCTGCAGCGCCTGCACGTCCCCAATTGAAACCGCGTGGTGCAACGCAGAAGCAGTGGCTCCGCTTCGCTTGCGCCCAAACGTGCTGCTGCTGCCCGTGCAGCTGCGCTCGCCTGCCTCGTCAACGGCCGGCCTGCCGCACAGGGCGCCCATTGAACGATACCGGAAGACGGGGACGAACTGGTGGACAATTCTGGGCGAGGCAGGTGACACTGGAGTGTCCTGGACGGGTAATATACACTTCCAAGTTGGAGCAAGTAGGTTTATTAATTAAGGATTTTGGGAGGGGGTTAATTAAGGATTTTGGGGTGTCCAGAACAGGGTCGTGAAAGGTGTGGGGAAGGTGTGGGGGATTATTGCCTATTGTAAGCGGAGAGTAGCCTTGCTACAATCCGCCGGCCGAATACGGTATCGTAATACCCACATTTTACCACCATGTCCGGTTGCGTGATTGAGGAGATCGAGGACCCGGCATTCGATGCGCAGTCCCACGACGCAGCCCTGGGCGACCTGCTCCTGGCCGCCAAGGGCGACACGTCCGCGTACCTGGCAGCCGTGCTGGGCTTCCTCAAGCGCAAGACCAACTTTGGCAAGGGCGAGGACCCGGCGAAGCGCGTGGCGGAGGCATGGAAGAAGGTGCGTGGGATCTGGCGGCACAGACAGATCGGGTGCAAAATGCATGCATGCGCCGTGTTTTGAGCCTGCATGCATGTGCGCGCCACCCAGGTGGCCAGTGCTGGTGGTGATGCCGCGCTGAAGGGCGGGTTCCTGGGCGGCAAGGCGGCTGCCGCGAGCAAGGTGGGTGCAGGGGGGGTGCGCCCATGCGGCATGCATGGCTTGAGCAACGCAAGCATGCACGCGCGCGGGCTGCGTGCGCATGCAGCCGGCCCCCACCTCGCGTGATGCCCGCCCGTGGGTGCCAATCTCGCCCCCCGCAGCGCTCGCTGAGCCGCCCTTACGCTAAACCACGGCACACACGCAGACGAAGCCCGCCGCCCCTGCCGCCGCTGCCGCTGCTGCGCCTGCCCCTGCCGCCGCTGCCGCTGCTGCGCCTGCGGCCGCGGCCGCGCCCGACGCAGAGCCGATCGCGCCCGACGCAGAGCCGATCGTGCCCGACGCAGCCGCTGCTGCCGCATCGTGGGACGCGATGATGGCGTCCGCTGCCGCGGGGCCGCCCCCGGCGTCGTCGTCGCCGGCTGCTGCCGCCGAGGATGAGATCGAGGAGGCAGAGGAGGAGGAGCAGAAGCCAAAGGGCCTGAGTGAGTGCGCGCACACGCGCAGGCATATCTGCATGGTCTGGCCTCAGTCATGCACGTCTGCATACATGCTAGGCGCAATGTTGAGGATGAGATCGAGGAGACAGAGGAGGAGGAGCAGAAGCAAAAGGGCCTCAGCGAGTGCGTGCACACGCGCAGGCATATCTGCATGGCCTGGCCTCAGTCATGCACGTCTTCATGCACGCTCGGCGCCATGTCGAGGATGGGATAGAGGAGGCAGAGGAGGAGGAGCAGAAGCCCAAGGGCCTGAGTGAGTGCACGCACACGCGCAGGCATATCTGCATGGCCTGGCCTCAGTCATGCACGTCCGCATGCTTGCTAGGCGCGATGTTTGAGGATGGGATAGAGGAGGCAGAGGAGGAGGAGCAGAAGCCAAAGGGCCTGAGTGAGTGCGTGCACACGCGCAGGCATATCTGCATGGCCCGGCCTCAGTCATGCACGTCTGCATGCACGCTAGGCGCCATGTTGAGGATGGGATCGAGGATGCAGAGGAGGAGGAGCAGAAGCCCAAGGGCCTGAGTGAGTGCACGCACACGCGCAGGCATATCTGCATGGCCTGGCCTCAGTCATGCACGTCCGCATGCTTGCTAGGCGCGATGTTTGAGGATGGGATGGAGGAGGCAGAGGAGGAGGAGCAGAAGCCAAAGGGCCTGAGTGAGTGCGTGCACACGCGCAGGCATATCTGCATGGCCTGGCCTCAGTCATGCACGTCTGCATGCACGCTAGGCGCCATGTTGAGGATGGGATCGAGGAGGCAGAGGAGGAGGAGCAGAAGCCAAAGGGCCTGAGTGAGTGCGCGCACACGCGCAGGCATATCTGCATGGTCTGGCCTCAGTCACAGTGGTTCTTGGGAAGGATTTTGGTATTAATTCTTTTTCCGCCTTTTTCCCCGCTTTTTCACGGCCCGCAGTCAATTATTTGCACCCGCCGTGCATTTAGCAGGCAGCGTCCCGGGCTGCTCAAACGCGGTGGTAGAGTATTGGCTGTAGAGTGTTGGCAAAGGACTTCCTTAGAAACTTGGTCAACATCAGTCACGCCCGCATCTCTATATGCTGGATCGCGCCGGTTGAGCATGGTCCTCTCGCTAGAAGCTCCACTAGATTATATCACGCGCCGCTTTTCCCGCCACTCCTTCATCACGGCTGCGTAAGGGAACGTGTCGAGGGTGAACAACCTAGAGATGAACATGCGCATGGCCCAGACCAGGTGGTCGTGGCTGTTGCCAGAGCCGAGGCGGCTGCGCTGGTCGTTCTTGATGTAGTTGAGGCCGCTGAACGTCTCGCACCTTGGTCAGCATCTCAGTCAGCGTCTCGGCGTTGGGCGCGTCGTCGATGCGCGGCACGTCTAGCATGGTTGGGACGCGCTCCCAGTTGACCATGATGTACGCGGTCAGGGAGAAGTAGGAGAGCTCGTCTCGTGACGTCGCCTCGTCGCCGCTGACAGCGAAGAAGGCGGCGTCGCGCACGCGCGCAAGCTCGAGCTTCGCAACGTGCCGCGCCATGTAGCTAACGAGCTCCCAGCCTGCATCGTCGCTCCAGTTGGCCGAGGACATGTAGTCCTGGTTGATCACCTTGGCGTCGACCAGCCCCTGTGTGTGGGGGGGGGAGGGGGGGGGTCAGCTTGGCTTCAAAGCAGCAATGCACATGCATCGCATGCATGGCGCGCGCACGCATGGAGCATGCATGGCGCGCATGGGCGCGCACACCTTGAACACGGCCTTCTCCTGTTCGAACGCGGTCATGGGCCGCCCGTGCTGCACAAGGTTGAGCAGAACCCGCATCTGCAGGAGCGTGCGCTTGCCCTCATTGCTCCACGCATCGTGCGCACAGTGCTGCTGCACAGCCTCGGGGGGCTGCGCAGCTGCAGCAGCCACCTCAATGGAGCGCACGTCCCTGCTCTGATGCTGAGTGCCCTTCTTTGAGTGCCCTGTCACAGTGCTGCTCTTGGCGTTCATGTACTTGGTCGCTGAGTAGAGTGCTGCGGCGGGTGTGCTACTAGCCCCGCTTCCGGTGGTCTGGGGGGGGGCTGTTTGGTCCCTTCATGGTTTTATACCTTGGGTCCGCCCTCTGGCCATTTGAGGGGCTGGGTGTGCAGCCTGCACAGTGGTGCTGCTTGCTTGGCGCCCGCCACCAAGTGTGGATGGCGTTACCTGGGCTACTTGTAGCTTGACCTTTTGTGGGCCTTGAGCCTTGTTTCTCTAAGTCCCACTGGAGCTTTGGAACCGTACGTGTGACCGCCAGAAGTGGATTGTAAAACTCTCATCATCATTGCTGCACAGGTTGCAAAAGGCGTGGAAGGGGTCGCCTTTGACCTCCTCCAGCCAGACCTTGCCATCCTTGGTCTTGGCCCAGTCCCGCTGCAGCCAAACATGCCGGAACGTGTCCCCCATGCCCGCCGTTTTTTGGTCGTGCCCGCCCGTGGTGGGGGTGGCTGGTCGCCGCTGGTGCCAGCGCCAACGCCTGACGCTGCGCGCTCTGCAGCCGCGCGCTCAGCCACGCGCTCTGCCGCCACGCGCTCCTCCTCTGCCATCCAAGCGTCTGTCAGGGGCGTGTCCGCTCGTGGTGGCTGATCGCTGGGGCCAGCGCCATCGCCAGATGTTGCGCACTGCCTCTCGCCCTCCTCCCCCTCGCACCCCGCCTCAGACTCAACGTCCAGGCCCGGCTCAACGTCATCAACGTCAGGGTGCTGCACCACCTTGGTCGGGGCGCCCGTCCTGCGCCTGACAATGCACTTCACAGCCCCCCCGGGCGTCCCGCCAAAGAAGGACGCAATGGACTGGACCCGGATGGTCTTATCCTTGTTCTGCTTGCCCTTGACCATCTGGGCTGGACTGCGCATGCGCCATGGGGGCGCAAGGCCGCAGAAGTGTGAAAACAATTAATTTTGCGGAAAAGCGGAAAAGCCGTGGGGCCTAGAAAACAATTAATAAAAAAAAATCCGCGAATATTCCGCACAGAGCGGAATGCGGCCGAAGCAAGAAACACTGCTCAGTCATGCACGTCTGCATGCATGCTAGGCGCAATGTTGAGGATAATGATGATGAGAGTTTTACAATCCACTTCTGGCGGTCACACGTACGGTTCCAAAGCTCCAGTGGAACTTAGAGAATCAAGGCTCAAGGCCCACAAAAGGTCGAGCTACAAGTAGCCCACGGTAACGCCATCCACACTTGGTGGCGGGCGCCAAGCAAGCAGCACCACTGTGCAGGCTGCACACCCAGCCCCTCAAATGGCCAGAGGGGGCGGGCGCCAAGCAAGCAGCACCACTGTGCAGGCTGCACACCCAGCCCCTCACCGGAAGCGGGGCTAGTAGCACACCCGCCGCAGCACTCTACTCAGCGACCACACCGCACCCGCCACCGCACGCGTGTGGCGCCACCTCCCCTTCAAAAACACCCCCAGAGGGAATGCCATCTAGCAAGCAGGTGCAGGCACCCGCTCGCCGTCAACGACGAGGCGCGCGCGGTGGAACTGCGCCCGCTTCCCCGCGGCCTTGGCGGCGAGGAAAGCGGGCCACAGCGCCCGGTGCTGCGCCTCCTCGCGGTCACTGAGGACGTCGAAGACAGCAGCCGAAGCGGGCCACAGCGCCCGGTGCTGCGCCTCCTCGCGGTCACTGAGGACGTCGAAGACAGCAGCCGACGGGTCCACGCCGCGCAGGTGCCGCCCCGGCGCGGCTCCACACCAATGCCCCCGACAGCAGGCTTGGCGTTGAGGAACGACGCGGACACGACCCCGCCACCAGCCGGCCTATCCCGGCCAGAGACGTCGTGCACAAAGCGCACGAGATTCATAGCCAGGCAGACGGGCAGGCTGACGCCGTCCACGGAGACGTCGTGCACAAAGCGCGCCGCCGCCGCCACCGCCGTCTCCTCGGGACCATAGCAGTCACTGAACAGCCGCCTCACATGCCGCGTGGACCCCAAGTAGGAGGCGTCGCGCAGTGCGCCGCGCACGATCCCGTCGCGCGCCATCTGGCCTTCAGAGCCACGGCCCGCTATGAGCCTGGTGACGGCTGCCACAGGGATGGACAGCACGTGGCTGCGGCACAGCGACGTTTCGCCCACACGCGCGGGCAGCCCCCCCGGCGGGAGGGACCGCGCGCAGATGCGGCACGCGCGGCGCCCGCCGTGGCAGGCCGCTCCGCCGCCGGCGCGCCCGCTGCCGACGCCACAGGGGCGGCAGCAGCAGCGGGCCGGGCAGGCTGAGCAGCCTTGGCAGCAGGCGCCGCGCGGGGCGCACTGTGGGCCGCAGCAGCGGGCCGGGCAGGCTGAGCAGCCTTGGCAGCAGGCGCCGCGCGGGGCGCACTGTGGGCCGCATGCGGCACTGCATGCGGCACTGCATGCGGCTGTTGCGTCTGCGCCTGGACCACAGCGAGCACCACCGCGAGGGCGTCGCTGCTGTGGCCGGCGTCGGCAATCTGTGTCGCGCCCACATGCGTCGGCGCATTCTGTGGCTGAGCGCGTGCGCTCGCCTCCCTGTCCACCAGCCCGCCTACCAGGCCTCTGAGGTCAGCCTGCCCCGCCAGGATGGCGCGAGGATAAGATCGAGGAGGCAGAGGAGGAGCAGAAGCAAAAGGGCCTCAGCGAGTGCGCGCACACGCGCAGGCATATCTGCATGGCCTGGCCTCAGTCATGCACGTCTGCATGCACGCTAGGCGCCATGTCGAGGATGGGATCGAGGAGGCAGAGGAGGTGGAGCAGAAGCAAAAGGGCCTGAGTGAGTGAGCGCACACGCGCAGGCATATCTGCATGGCCTGTCCTCAGTCATGCACGTCTGCATGCACGCTAAGCGCCATGTCGAGGATGGGATCGAGGGCAGAGGAGGAGCAGAAGCCAAAGGGCCTGAGTGAGTGCGCGCACACGCGCAGGCATATCTGCATGGCCTGGCCTCAGTCATGCACGTCTGCATGCACGCTAGGCGCCATGTCGAGGATGGGATCGAGGGCAGAGGAGGAGGAGCAGAAGCCCGAGGGCCTGAGTGACTGCGCGCACACGCGCAGGCACATCTGCATGGCCTGGCCTCAGTCATGCACGCTAGGCGCCATGTCGAGGATGGGATCGAGGAGGCAGAGGAGGAGCAGAAGCCCAAGGGCCTGAGCGAGTGCGCGCACACGCGCAGGCATGCACGTCCGCACGCCCACGAGGCGCAGAAGCCCAGGGGCCTGAGGGGGGGGGGGGGCGCACGCGCACACTTGAGTCGTTCCTGCGCCGCAGCCACAGAGTTCTCCCGCCTACCCGCTCACACACCACCAGCAGTTCATTCCCATCTTTCTCTCTCTCACTGGCTGATGAAGTGTGCTAGCTTGCCCCGCCCCCGCATGCATTTCTCGCGCGCAGAGCCCAACGCCGGCCGCGGCGCCGACTGACGAACCGATGTGCTCGATTCTGCAATCCGTCGAGCACCTTTGGTGCACCTGTGGCGGCGTATTAGATGTGCGTGCTAATGTGCCCCCACTGTTCTCTTGCGCGCAGAGCCCAACGCCGGCCGCGGCGCCGACTACGCCTACCCGCCCACCCCGCGGCCAACAGTACATTCCTTTCTCTCTCCCTTCTCTCTCTCTCTCCCTCTGATGCTTCTCTCTCTCTCCCTCTCTTGCTTACAGATGGACCGATGTGTGTGCTGACTTGCCCCGCCTCCGCCCACATTTATCGCGCGCAGAGCCCAACGCCGGCCGCGGCGCTGACTATGCCTATCCGCTCACCCCGCCACCAACAGTACATTCCTCCCTCTTCTCTCTCTCTCTTACTAACAGATGAACCGATGTGTGTGCTTACTTGCCCCGCCTCCGCCTACACTCAACCCTTAACCCTAAACCATTTATCGTGCGCAGAGCCCATCGCCGGCCGCGGCGCCGACTGACGAACCGATGTGCTCGATTTTGCAATTCGTCTGTCACCTTTGGTGCACCTGTGGTGGCGTATTAGATGTGCGCTCTGTTCTGTGTACTCTTGCGCGCAGAGCCCAACGCCGGCCGCGGCACCGACTACGCCTGCCCGCCGACTACGCCCAACCCGCAGCCAAGAGTACATTCCTCTCTCTCCCTTCTCTCTCTCTCTTTCCCTCTCTTGCCAACATATGGACCGATGTGTGTGCTGACTTGCCCCGCCTCCGCCCACATTTCTCGCGTGCAGAGCCCAACGCCGGACGCGGCGCCGACTGACGAACCGATGTGCTCAATTTTGCAATTCGTCGGGCACCTTTGGTGCACCTCTGGCGGCGTATTAGATGTGCGTGCTAATGTGCCCCCACTGTTCTGTGGTCTCTTGCGCGCAGAGCCGAACGCCGGCCGCGGCGCCGACTACGCCTACCCGCCGACTACGCCCACCCCGCAGCCAACAGTACATTCCTCTCCCTTCTCTCTCACTCTCTCTCGCTTCTCTCTCTCCCTCTTCTCTATCTCTCTCTCTTGCTAACAGATGAACCGATGTGTGTGCGTACTTGCCCCGCCTCCGCCTGAACCCTAAACCTACCCTTAACCCTAAACCACGGGGGGGGGGGGGGGGCAAAAAAAACAGAAAATACAGGCACGCTGAATATCAATCTCCTTGATGTGTACGTTCCAAATCAAGCGGAATCTTTGAATTCGGACACCTGGAGGCCGAGATTTGAGGGCTCAAAGTGGGAGGGGTGGTGGTGGGAGGGGGAGGGCGCAAAAAATTAAATATGGGGGGTCCAGAACTTTCCTTCCAGCGGGCTGTTTTCGACGGGAAGGCCACCATTGGAACCGTCTTGATGAGAGGAGCACGAGTCCACTCTCAGAAAGGAGCCTGGGTTAATAGGGTGGGGGTCCACCCACCTCAACGCCCCAACTCCCCCGCGTGCTCCCTACGGTGCACCAAGTGCCCACCTAGGAATTTGAGCAACCTTCATAGATTGAGATGGGACCGATGCCATCTGAATTTCCTTGGAGAGTCAACCCTGAATCTGCCTGGAAAGTGTGAACTGGAGGCTCCACACTCCTTGGTGGCGGCCATCGAAGCCATGATATGGCTGCATTGGGGGGGTTATTTGGGCTATCCTTTGGCGACTTGAGACATTGCGATGGACAGCTCTTTCTGTAAGGAAGCCATGCGTCTTGGTCCCGGCTCCATGCATCGTGTATTCAGCGAGTTGGGGGGGGGGGGTCAGACCCACCAAAAAAAATATGTACCGTGCCTGCAGGAAATAAGTTTCTTGCCCCCCCCCGTGTGCCCCCCGTGCCCTAAACCCTAAACCATTTATCGCACGCAGAGCCCAACGCCGGCCGCGGCGCCGACTACGCGGACTCGCTCACCCCGACACCAACAGTACATTCCTCCCTCTTCTCTCCCTCTCTTGCTAACGGATGGACGGATGTGTGTGCTGACTTGCCCCGCCTCCGCCCACATTTATCGCGCGCAGAGCCCAACGCCGGACGCGGCGCCGACTACGCTCACTTCAACTGGACACAGACTCTGAGCGAGGTCACCGTGAACGTGCCGCTGCCCCCGGGCACCAAGGCAAAGGTGCGGTGCTTGCGTGTGTGGTGTGTGTGTGCGCACGTGCGCGCGCCCCCGGGCACCAAGGCAAAGGTGCGGTGCTTGCGTGTGTGGTGTGTGTGTGCGCCTCACACACATGTTACGCTGGCTTCGTTGGCTGTGTGTGTGCCTGTGCGTGTGTGTGTGTGTTGTGTGTGTGTGTGTGTGTGCTGGGGGCGGCAACTGGACTGCGACTCTGAGTGAGGTCACCGTCACCGTCAACGTGCCGCTGCCCCCGGGGACCAAGGCCAAGGTGCGGTGTGTGCGTGTGTGTGGTGTGTGTGTGCATGTGTGTTGGAGTGTGTGTGCGTGTGTGCTGGGGGCAGCCGCTGAGGGCGAGACGCTCAAGGAGCAGCCATACCCACCACACACACGCGCGCACGCGCACACACACACACACACACGCGCGCGCACACACACGCGCACACACTCACACACACACACACACACACACACGCACGCACGCGCACACACAAAAACACACACGCACGCACACACACACACGCGCGCGCAGATGATGGAGGTCATCATCAAGAAGGACTCGCTCAAAGTGGGCGTCAAGGGGCAGCCGCCAATCCTCGAGGTGCGAGCCTGACCGTGGCGTGTCTGTGCTTGAGAACGCATGCGGTGGTTGTTTGTGCATGAGAACGCATGCGGTGGCGTTCTTTGGGTTTGGGGTTTTGAAACCTTATGTTGTGAAGCCGTTGGGTCTTTGGGTCCGGGGTTTGAAACCTTATGTTGTGAAGCCTTACGCAAGGTGTGCACCTTAAACCCCGTAGTCTCAAGCCGACAAACACACGAGGGAAATGCAGCCGTCCGCCCTGCACACCCTGTACACCCTGACACCCTGTCCACACTGACAACCCCCCACACTGACACCCTGCCCACACTGACACCCTGTCCACACTGACAACCTGTCCACACTGACACCCTCCCACACTGACACCCTGTCCACACTGACACCCTCCCACACTGACACCCCCTCACACTGACACCCTGTCCACACTGACACCCCCCACACTGATACCCGACAGTACACACACACACACACACACACACACACACACACTGACACCCTGACATCCTGTACAAACTGACACCCTACAGTACACACACACACACACAGACACGCTTTCTGGTATGCATGCACGCACTGGCTAACCCTGCACCCTTCTACGCCCTGGTATTACAGGGCCTCCTGGCTGGGACGATCAAGACTGACGACAGCATGTGGTCTGTCGAGGGCAGCCACCAGCTCACCACCCACCCGCAACCCACTACCACCCACAGACGCACACGCGCACTCGTATGCATGCACGCACTGGCCAACCCGGCACACGCTTTCTACTCTGTGTAGCGCTGGGCCCCCAGGCTGAGACGATCCAGACAAACGGCCCAACGCAGCCATGTGGACATCCACTCACACGCTCACACGCACACGCATGCACGCACCAACTCTTACCCTACACTCTTACACACACACGCGCACACATACACACACGCACACGCATGCACGCACCAACCCTTACCCTACACCCTTACACACGCACACACACACACACACGCACGCATGCATGCACCAACCCTTACCCTACACCCTTACACACACGCACACATAGGGCCCCCTGGCTGAGACGATCAAGGCTGACGACAGCATGTGGTCTGTCACACACACGCACACATAGGGCCCCCTGGCTGAGACGATCAAGGCTGACGACAGCCTGGTATGCGCGCACTTCCGAAGCATGCACGCCATTTCCATACCCTCAATCGCAGGGCCCCCTGGCTGAGACGATCAAGACCGACGACAGCATGTGGTCTGTCGAGGGCGGGCAGATTGAGCTCTCCCTGCTCAAGTGCGACGCCATGCACTGGTGGAGCAAGGTGCGTGTAAGATGGGCGTATTATGGTCTCGGGTTCGGGGTTTGGGGCTGTGGGTCTAGGGTCTAGGCCTAGAGTTGAGGTTTTCGTGTGGTCTGTCGAGGGCGGGCAGATTGAGCTGTCCCTGCTCAAGTGCGACGCCATGCACTGGGGGAGCAAGGTGCGTGTAAGATGGGCGTATTATGGTCTCGGGTTCAGGGTTCGGGGTTTGGGGCTGTGGGTCTAGGGTCTAGGTTGAGGGTTGAGGGTGGTCGGTCGATGAGGGGCGGGCAGGAAGGAGCTGTCCCTGATCAAGTGCGAGGCCATGCACTGGTGGAGCAAGGTGCGTGTTTAGGGCTGGGCGTTGGGGGGGAGTTGATGGCTGAAGGTCTAGGGTTGAGGCTTCAGGGTTGAGGGTGGTCGGTGAAGGGCGGGCAGGAGGGAGCTGTCCCTGATGAAACGTGCGACGCCATGCGCTGGTGGAGCAAGGTGCGTGTGTTTCGCGTTCTCTACCACACACACACGCGCTCACAGGTGCTGGCGTCCGACACACACGCACACACACACACACACAGGTGCTGGCCTCCGACGAGGCGATCGATGTGTAGAAGGTGGAGCCTGAGAACAGCAAGCTGAGCGACCTTGACGCGGACACACACACACGCGCACGCACACACACACACACACACGACAGGTTCTGGCGTCCGACGAGGCGATCGATGTGCAGAAGGTGGAGCCTGAGAACAGCAAGCTGAGCGACCTTGACACGGTGACACGCACGCACACACACACACACACAGGTTCTGGCGTCCGACGAGGCGATCGATGTGCAGAAGGTGGAGCCTGAGAACAGCAAGCTGAGCGACCTTGACACGGTGACACGCACGCACACACACACACACACAGGTTCTGGCGTCCGACGAGGCGATCGATGTGCAGAAGGTGGAGCCTGAGAATAGCAAGCTGAGTGACCTGGATGCGGAGACGCGGCAGACGGTGGAGAAGATGATGGTGTGTGTGTGTGTGTGTGTGCGTGGTGAGAGAGATAGACTGTGTGTGTGTGTGTGTGCGCGTGGTGAGAGAAAAAGACAGAGCGTGTGTGTGTGTGTGTGTGTGTGAGAGAGCCTGAGAACAGCGAGCTCAGCGACCTTGACGCGGAGTCGCGGCAGACGGTACAGAAGATGGTGGTGTGTGTGTGTGTATGCGCGTGGTGAGAGAGAGATGGACAGTGTGTGTGTGTGTGTGTGTGTGTGTGGTTATGTGTGTGTGGTGAGAGAGGCAGTATGTGGGCTGTGTGTGCATGCGTGTGTGTGCGTGTGTGTGTGGTTATGCGTGTGTGTGAGCCTGAGGACAGCAAGCTCAGCGACCTTGACGCGGAGACGCGGCAGACGGTGGAGAAGAAGATGGTGGGTGCGTCTTTGTGTGTGTGTGTATGCGTGGTGACAGAGACAGACAGTGTGTGTGTGTGGTGAGAGAGGCAGTATGTGGGCTGTGTGTGTGTGTGTGAGTGAGAGAGAGAGAGAGACTGAGAACAGCGAGCTCATAGCCCTTGACGCGGCAGACGGTGGAGAAGATGATGGTGCGTGTGTGCGTGTGTGTGTGGTGAGAAAGGAGAGACAGTGTGTGTGTGTGCGTGTGTGTGTGTGTGGTTCTGTGTGTGTGGGTGGGGTGAGAGTTGACGCGCCTGCCCATGCACGCACACACAACACACACACACACACACACGCGCGCGTGTGCGCGTGTGCGCGCACTTCGACCAGCGGCAGAAGGCGATGGGCCTGCCCACGAACGAGGAGATGCACGCACACAACACACACACACAAACACCCTCTCTTTCAAACAGACACGCACACTCACACACACACACGCACGCAGTTCGACCAGCGGCAAAAGGCGATGGGCCTCCCCACGAGCGAGGAGATGCAGCGCCAGGACATGATGAAGAAGTTCATGTCGGCGCATCCAGAGATGGTGGGTGTCCACACGCGCGCACACACACGTGCACACACACACACACACCACATACACACACACACACACATGCTCACACACACACAACATGTCACACATCCCATGTATATATGCCATGTGAGGGAAGCTCATGTCGGTGCACCCAGAGGTGGTGGGTGTCGACACACACACACACATGTGCACATACACACCACATACACACACACGCGTGCACACACACACACGTGTGCACAACATACACACGCGCTCGTGCGCGCACACATCCCATATGTTGCCATGTGTGTGGAAGAATCTGCATGGCTGCGCATCTGCAGGGGGTGGTTGGGGGGTGTCTGCTGCCTACACAAAAAGGGGCAGAGAGGACAGAACAGTACAGGACAGAAAGCGACAGAACCCGGTCGTCCGGAACCAGTCTGCCCTACCACAATCCCACCTCCCTGATACGCGCAAGTCAAGGCGCCGCCTGAGGCACCGTCTCAGGCGATGGGAATGTGGTAGGGCCGTCTCTAGTCATCAGTTGAGTGGATCCTATTTCAAGGGGTGGCGGGTGGCCGACTGGGCGCCAGCAAGAGGGTGGATGTATCACCAACAAACACGCGCAACACGCGCACGCGTCCCATGCACTGAATTGCCGCGCGCAGCTGTGTGTCAGTGTGTATTCACCCTTTCCTAGTTCTTACCCTGAAACCTCGGAACCCCCAACCTTGAACCCTCAACCCTCATGTGTGTTTTTGTGCACGCAGGACTTCTCCAACGCCAAGATGATGTAGAGGGCGACGTGGCCAAGGGACCCAGCGAGCATCCGCAGCGGTGTCCAGGTTTTACATGTGCGCGCCCGGAGGGAAAAACTGAGTTCCTCGGGCCCCGCGTTGACGCGGCCTTCAAGGTTTTACGTGTGCGCGCCCAGAGGACCCCGGGGCGTGAGTTCGCTTTAAAACAAGCCTCTGCAAGCGGCAGGCGTTGTGTGTGCGTGTGTGCTGAGGATGCTTAAGAGTGGAGGAGGCGAGCGCGTGTTTTAGAGGTCACCTGTGCGAGCCTAGGCACGCGCCAGGGCGACCACATCATTCAGACACTACGTAGCTGAAGGCGCCCGTCCGGTTCGCGCCCACTGAAACGGTACATGCATGGCCCCAGCACGCCAACTCGCATGCGCTGGATCGCGCTCGCATGGACCCACGGAGCTGCACTGTGTTGCTTATGGTATTTTCAGGCTCTGGCGGCACTCAAGCGGCCTGTATGCGTGTGCACTCTGTTGTCGGGTGGAAAAAACTCAAACGGTGTTACCAACTGCCGCCCTTGCACACGGGGCTGCGCGGGGCATACCAGGCTGCTCCCTAAATACTTTGGAGTCCCCTACCCCCCCCCCCCCCCGTAGGCCAACTCCCGCCATCTCAGGGGCCCCGCACGGGTGATGCTGCACTGCATAGCACAGTGGATGGTTCCCCGTAATAACACGATCCGCGTAGCGAAGTCTGAATCTACGATGTGACGTCTCCCCCCCCCCGCGCGTCCAATGGCTCCACAGCTTCAGCATCCCCGGTCGTTGGGTAGCTCCGCAGAAGCCACGGCGCCAAAGCTTCCTAAGCAGTCTGGTGCCTGCAGCCGCCGACAAGTCCTCGCGCACAGTAGTGTGCTAGCTTACAAGCAGGTCCTTGTCCAGACCTGGTCCGGTGGTCCAGAGCTGGTCCTGACAGCAGTGGTCCGACTCTCCAAAATTCCCCTGTTCACGAGCACCCGCCGCTGCAGCACCCGCTCGCGGCCTTGGTCTCCTTGGCCTCCTGTGCTGGCCGGCCCGCAGACATCGCCGGATCCAAGTAAGACGAGATGCTATACACCTGCACCCAGTCCGCCGAACGAGCCCTCGCGCCCGGTAGTGTGCCGGCTTACAAGCAGACGGCTCAGCACCCTCTCGTGTCTCTCCAACCCCCTCTCTACGCGCAGCCGCCAGAGGCCTCCTGCTGCCAACCAGCCTCCCAGTCTCTCCAACTCCCCCCTTGCACTCCGGGCACAACCCCTGGTCCAGAGCTGGTCCTGAAAGGGTCCTCAAAGCAGTGGTCCAACTCTCCGTCTCCCCCACTTTACGAGCACCCACCGCCGCAGCACCCGCTGGCGGCCTTGGCCTCCTTGGCCCCCTGCTGTGATCCGGGACCCGCAGACATCGCCGGAGACATCGGTGGGAGGGGCTCGGAGCTCTCAAACGCGCGGCTGTGTGAAGAGTGTGTGTTGAGTGTGAGTGTGTGTGTGTGTGTGTGGCGCCCTCGAGCGCGCAGCTGCGTGTGTGTGTGTGTGTATGTGTTGTGCAGATTGTATGTTGAGTGTGAGTGTGTGTGTGTGTGTGTGTCGTGCCCTCGAGCGTGCGGCTGTGTGTCCGTGTGTGCGTGTGTGTGTTTGTGTGTGTGTGTGTGTCGCACTCAAAAACGCGCGGGTGCGTGTGTGCGTCTGTGCAGATTGTGTGTGTGCGTGTGCATGTGTTGAGTGTGTGTGTATGTGTGTGTGTTTGGAGTGTGTTGTGTGAGCGTGTGTGAGCGTGTGTGTGTGGGGGGGGTGTTGTGTATGTGAGCGTGTGTGTTGTGTGTGTGTGAGCGTGTGTGCATGCATGCGTGTGTGTGGTGGGGGGGGGAAGCACCTGGACTCGTTTCCGCTCGCTTACGGCATGAACGCGAGCCGCGACGAGACCCCGAGCGTCGCAAACAAACACACACACAGAGAGAGAGAGAGAGAGAGAGACGCACACACACCTGGACTCGTTTCCGCTCGCATATGGCATGAACGTGGCCCGCGACGAGAGCCCGAGCATCGTTAATATATATAGGGAGAGGGGAGAGGGGAGAGTGAACGTGGCCCGCGACGAGAGCCCGAGCATCGTTAATATATATAGGGAGAGGGGAGAGGGGAGAGGGGAGAGAGGGGAGAGGGAAGAGGGAGAGGGGAGGGAGAGGGAGAGGGAGAGGGAGAGGCAGAGGGAGAGAGGGAGAGGGAGAGAGAGACACCTGGACTCGTTTCCGCTCGCATATGGCATGAACGCGGGCCGCGACGAGAGCCCGAGCGTCGCAAACATCGCCGCGTCGACGTCGCGGTCGTTGTTCTTGGTCGTGAGCAGCTTGTCGCCGTCGAAAATGGAGTTGGCGCCGGCCTGGGCGCGCGTGTTGTTCTTGGTCGTGAGCAGCTTGTCGCCGTCGAAAATGCGTGTGCGCGCGCGTGTGTGTGTACTACGTGTGTCGTTGTCCTTGGTCGTGAGCAGCTTGTCGCCGTCAAAAATGGAGTTGGCGCCGGCCTGCGGGTGGGTCGTCGGTTCTACAGTCGGTGAGACGCCTTTTATGGCGTTTTGGACCCAGTGTGTGAGTGCGTGTATGTGTGCGTGTGTCAGGGGTTTCCTTTCCGATCGGGAAACAAAATAGAGCGTGCCCGAACGGCGCGCCCCCGATGGTTTTGTGTAGGGTGCGTTTGGGAAAACCGACATGAGGAGGCGATGTTTGCGGGGAAAAGTATGAAATCGTAGATTTCCGCACTTGTCGAAGCGATTCTTCAGGCTGCAGCCCGAAACCCCTGACGAAACCGGGAGATCCTCTTCGGAAAAAACGAAAGGATGACTGACCCCAAGGAAACCCCTGGCGTGTGCGTGTGTGTGTGTGTGTGTGTGTTGTTGCTCTTAGTCGTCGTGAGCTGGCGCATGCCTGCAAGCAAACTGACCCCCTGGTGCTCCCCAACAGACTGTGCACTCGGCATCATCAGCGAGCCCCACCATTAATGAATGCAAGCGCCTGGACCGTGGTCGTGAGGGCGAGGCGGCCGGCCGAGAACCGCGCACATGCCTGCAGCAAGTGAAATCCCGCTTGCTCCTGCCCTCTCTCCCTGGGTTCTCTTTCCTACTCTCCTACTCTCCCTGCTACATATGGCTGGCTGTCTCTCGTGAAACCCAAAGCACGCACCATGCATGCGAGCGCCTGGTCAGCAATCGTCAGGTCGAGGCGGCCGGCCGAGAGCCGACACAGTGGTGCGCAGCGTCACACATGCCTGCGGCAATCGACCCCCCTCCCCCCCTAGCGCATGCCCTCTCTCTAGCCAGGGATCGTCAACGAGCACCCACCATGAACGCGAGCGCCTGGTCAGCAATAGTCAGGTCAAGGCGGCCGGCCGAGAGCCGCACGACGGTGCGCGGCATCACGATGCGCGAGACCGCGATGCAGCGCACGAGGTCGAGGCCGGACGGCGCCTCGTGGCCCTCGAAGGGCGTGCCCTGCGCGTCGTGCATGTGTGAGTGTGTGTGTGTGTGTGGGTCCTCCCCATCCAGTCCTCCCCCTCCAGTCCCCACACCACCACCATGCCCGCAGCCCTAGGGAGCCCCCTCTTACCTTGACAGCAACCAAGCGGTTGATGGGCACGCTCTCTGGGTGCGCCGGCAGCGTCGCCAGCTGGTGGATGAGCCCTACGCGGTCCGACTCGCCCTCGCCCAGCCCGATGATGCCGCCCGCGCAGACCGAGATCCCGGCCAAGCGCACGTTCTCGAGCGTGTCCAGCCGGTCCTCGTACTTACGAGACGACGTAATCTTGTCGTAGTACCTGTTCCAGTAATGGAGTAGAATGTGGGTGCGTGGTCAGGGTGGAGTACCGGGAGACAATTGGGTTTTAGGCATTGGCACGCTCTCGAGCATCTCAAGCCGGTCCTCGTACTTGCGTGACGACGTGATCTTGTCGTAGTACCTGTTGAGAGTATACCATATTGGAGGTTAAGAAGTGGTCGGCCTTGATAGAATCAAGGTGACAGGGGCATGTTTGACAGAGTGTTGTGAGTGTCTCGAGCCGGTCCTCGTACTTGCGCGACGACGTGATCTTGTCGTAGTACCTGTAAGAGTGACAGATTTGGGGTTGAGAGAGGTGGGTCTTGAAACACTTGGGGTTCGCAGCGGCGTGCCAGGCGCACGTTCTCGAGCGTCTCGAGCCGGTCCTCGCACTTGCGAGACGACGTGATCTTGTCGTAGTATTTGTTAAGATTGACGGATGGGGGGTGGAGAGAGGTGGTTATTTTGTGGGGCTTGAAACCATTTGGGTTGCAGTACCAGCGGCACTAGGGACAGCAACTTGCTGTTGTTGATGTTGATGTTGATGTTGTTGTTGTTGTTGTCGTCGATGTTGCTGCTGCTGCTGTTGTTGTTGTTGTTGTTGTTGTTGTTGTTGTTTCTGTCTCTGACTTTCAGTAGTGTTCGTTTGATTACAGTCACGCGTGACCACGGAGGTCACGGCTCGGGGCAGAGCCAGACCTCCACCGGCCGCAGATGGTGACCCGCCGCAAGGCATGGCAGTCACCATCCACAACCAATGTCGAGCGGTCGGACTCTGCAGTTAAGCACCATTCTCCTTAACTCTCCAACTCTGAAAACAGAACGTAGAAGTCCAACTCAAGAACAGAATGTAGAAGTCCCACTCAAGTTCATAAAAAGGTCGAAGTCCTCAAAAAGCACAATGTAGACCACCTTTCAGCAGGGTGGGTGGGTGAATATCCAAAAGGCTGCTGAAGGAACGTGAAGCCGCAAACTGACAGAAAAGGAGCGGTGCTAGCGACCCAAGAAGACGGATAGGAAACTTGGGGTGCTAGCACCATAAGAGGCTTCTGTAAATCTCACTTCACACTTTGAAAGTCTCATTCGACAGAAACTCCAGTTTTCTATCCACCTAGCGGTTCAATAGAAAACCACCATTGTTGTTGATGTTGTTGTTGTTGTTGTTGTTGCTGCTGTTATTATTATTGCTGCTGCTGCTGCTGCAAGGGCACGCGTTGGCAGGGCTCCGTTACACAGCACCGCTCCATGTCCCACGCGGGACACACGTGGCAGGCTGCACAGTTTATGAGGAAGCCCAGGGGCAAATGATCACATTTTGCTACTTGGGAGCTTATCCCCGCTGCCTGGATGGCCTGGAACCCCCCTTCTGGACTTAATCTGGGCAAATGTGGGGAAACCCATGGCCCTGGGGATAGGACGGGACTCCTTGCCGATCGGATTCCGATGAGGAGACCGCCCGAAGGGGGGTTTGACACAGGTCGTACCCCCGAATGAGCGTGTCACTACGGTGCTCATTCTGGCGACGTGTCGAGGTTGTGGCTGTATTCTGTGAGCCCGCCTCGCACAGCTCCTTTGCCTGCTCCGGCGTGAGCATGCCGAGCGTGGTGCAAACCTAAAAAAAACTCTTACTCACTCTGGCGACGTGTCAAGGTTGTGGTTGTATGCTGTCAGGCCCGCCTCGCGCAGCTCCTTTGCCTGCTCCGGCGTGAGCATGCCGAGCGTGGTGCACACCTCCATGCCGAGGCCGCGGATCTGCTTCACCATCGTGAGCACGCGGTCCCACTGGCGCTCGCCGACCTGCGTGTGCCGCGGAATGAAGATGGCGGGTTTGCAATCCACTTCTGCAGGCACACACACGGTTCCGAAGCCTTCAGAAGGACTGAGAGACAAGCAGTCTTGGAAACCTGACAGGAACACGGGGGTGAACCCCACAGTAAAGTTACCCACACTTGGTAACGCCCACACTCGGTGGCAGGCGCCAAGCACCGCGCAGAAGACGTTTGGCGCTGCAGGTCACGTCATGCTGTAGGGGCACGTGCCCCCAGCACACATGCACTACGTGCATGCGTGCCTGTGTGTGGTGGCCGTGCGTGCGACCTGTTCAGGAAACGACGCAGCGTGGCATGCGTCACGTGTGATGCAACGCCCAAGCAATGCGGTGTGTGTGTGTGCGTGGTGGTGCCCACCTGAGAGGGCCCCCGCCACGCGGCGCCCATGCAGAAGCGAGTGGAGCCGGACTCGCGTGCGCGCAGCGCAGCCTCGTACACCTCGTCGAGCCCCATGAGCTTCTCCGCCTTGAGGCCCGTCTCCTTGGACCACGACGACGACTGCGAGCAGTAGTTGCACGTCTCCGGGCAGCCGCCCGTCTTGATGCTCAGCAGTGTGCAGCGCTGGACCTGCACTCATCAGCATGGGCAGGGGGGGGGGGGGCGTGAGATGGGATGGTGGGCTTGCATGCATGCAGAGCCCATGCACGCGTGCATGGCTCCCCAGGTGAGGGCCTCACCATGCTGGGGTCGTTGTACATGCGGTGCACGATGGCCGCCTTGTGCACCAGGTCGATGAACGAGGTCTGGTACACCTCCATGATTTCCTGCCGGCTGGGTATTTCACGCACAGCATGGGCGGCGGCGATGCGCCGATCCAGAGCGTCAGTGCTCACGGCCCCCGACATTGTCCTCAATCCATGCCTGTTTGCGGTGTTTCCTGTGCAGGCGGGGGGCGATGGGGGCGTGCAGGGGGCCAGGCCAGCAGAAACTTACGTCCAGTCGGTGCGCACTGCGCCGAGCTCACGCTCCCATCGCGGAAGGCCCGCGCCGGCAGGCTCCTCCGCCTGAGCGAGTTGCGGCTCAGCGAGCTGTGCGCCAGAGGTGGAGGTAATGGCGCGGAGGCCGAGAGGCACGAACAACCCCTGAGGGTAAACATGGGAAAGTCCGCTCAGGTGACGTGCCACCTGCCGCAGCGCCATGGCGTATGACGGCGGTGATTCGGGTGATCAACCGCAACGCTGCTTAGTGTGCGCGTCACGATGATGGATCGTCCCAACGCCAACACAAGTTCACACACTTCTCTCTCGCATCATCTCGCATCATCACGTGCACCACATTATCTCCCGACAACGTCCGTACTTATCGCCCACATAATATGGTGGAGCGCTGAGGCGACGATCCTTTAGGAAGTGAACAGCGATGGGAGCTCAGCTAGTTGGAGGAGGATTCCTAGTAGCCTATGCTCAAGTGTGTGCGCTCTACTACGCCGCCGCCGGACTGCTGCATGTTGTGGTGCCGGCGGTGGTGTCGGTGAAAAGCGTGCAGGCTGAGGCGCGCAAGGAGGGCTCCGTGCAGCGCGATGCACTGTACAGCCTGGGTAAGTCCCATGCCAGCATGCGCGCATGCATGCATGCAGGGACCTGGGGAGCACCTCCACGCGTGCCCCCCCCCGCCAGAGGCACCCGTGCAATGGCATGCAGCCAGCTAGCGGGCCGGCGCAGCTGTTGAGAGGCACGCTGGGCACGCATGCACACACGCGTGTGGACACTGCGTGTCCGTCCACCTGCTCCTCACGTCCTCATCATGACGTCATGCTGATGATGGTGATGAGTCCACTCATCCCCTCTCCCTCTCCTCTGGCGCAGGCCCGCTGGCCGTCAAGGCCGCCGTGTGGACGCTCGTCGAGTGGATGCACGCACACGGGTGGGGGCAGCTGTACGACGGGCCAATCGCGTCCCCTTGGCACGTGAGTGTGTCTGCAAACCCGCAGCATGACAGCTGCTCATCATCATAGAGTTTACAGTCCATGTGACACCACTACATCACCCAAGTGGTATGGTTCAAGACGTGTGACGCTGGGCTGACAGATTGCTGGCTACCTGGCACGGGCCAGCTGCGCTGCGAGGGTGAACCCCCACACTCGGCCCGCGGGACCGCGCACTCAGCCCACGGGACTGCGCCTTCGTGCAAAATGCACACATGCACACATACGTGTGTGTCCCCCCCCCTCCCCCAAGAAACGGTCACAGGCATCCTTCCAAAAATAATGTCCAGAGCAGCGCCTTCATGCCCTGCCGCCGCGCGCCCTTCAAAGGGTAGCCCTAAGTTTGTGTTGGAAGCACACAAACATACACACACACACTCACACACGCAGGCCCTAGGTTCTAATGCGCCATCAAAGGCGTCCGACGGACTGTACAATCGACCACCAACACTCACACAGGTCGCGTAGTGCCTGCACGTCATCAGCGTGCTCGACTACCTCCACACATGCACACATGCACACATACGTGTCACACGCCCCCCCCCACCCCACCCTCACACACACACACTCAGTTTTCTTCTGCCTGCACGTCATCAGCGTGCTCGACTACCTACACACATGCACACATGCACACATACGTGTCTCTCACACGCCCCCCCCCCCCCACACACACCCTCACACACACACACTCTCAGTTCGCTTCTGCCTGCACGTCATCAGCGTGCTCGACTACCTACACACATGCACACATGCACACATACGTGTGTGTCACACGCCCCCCCCCCCACACACACACCCTCACACACACACACACTCAGTTCGCTTCTGCCTGCACGTCATCAGCGTGCTCGACTACCTACACACATGCACACATGCGTGTGCGTCACCCCCCCTCCCCATGCACACACACACACACACAAACACACACTCAGGTCGCATACTGCCTGCTCGTCACACACACACACACACGCACACACACGCTCAGGTCGCCTACTGCCTGCTCGTCATCGGCGTGCTCGACTACCTCCACACACACACACCCACACACACACACACGCCCCCCCACCCACACACACACACTCAGGTCGCCTACTGCCTGCACGTCATTGGCGTGCTCGACCACCTCCACACACACACACACACACACACACGCTCAGGTTGCTACTTCCTGCTCGTCATCGGCGTGCTCGACTACCTCCACGACTCCCCCCCCCCCACACACACACACGCACGCACACACACTCAGGTCGCCTACTGCCTGCTTTTCATCGGCGTGCTTGACAACCTCCACAGCGCACACACACACACACACACACGCACACACACATAGGGCGCGGCAGTATACCGTATACGTGGGCCCGTATGCCGTATAATACCGTATAACGTATACCGTATACACGGGTATACGTGTATACCCTTGATTCCTTGATCCGATTGAGACGGGAGCGGTGGATTCGGATGCCTGACATGATGGGCTTCACAAATCCACTCTAATCAGCTGACTTTGCTGTGTTTGGTTTAGAGGGAACACAAAACTAGTTGTTTCTCACTGCATGGCAGCCGGAGCGTCCCTGCGCCTCATGCAAACACCATATTCTTCCCTTCATCCCATGCTGCATCCAAGCATTGTTCTGGATAGCCCTTGTCATTGGCTGTCCAATGCAAGTCGAATCGTCAAAATCCATGCAGTTTCAAGGGAGTTGGAGCCTTTACGCCTTTTACTTGCCGTCCGAAATCGCTGTATACGGTATACATCCCGCCGTATACGGTATTTATACCGTCACGGTATACATACGGTATATACGGTATACGTACACCGTGCCGCGCCCTACACACACACACACACACATGCACACACACACACACACACGCGCGCACACACACACACTCAGGTCGCCTACTGCCTGCTCGTCATCGGCGTGCTCGACTACCTCCACACACACACGCACACACACACACACGCACACACACACGCACGCACACACACAAACTCAGGTCGCCTACTGCCTGCTCATCATTGGCGTGCTCGACTACACACACAAACACACACGCACAAACTCAGGTCGCCTACTGCCTTCTCGTCATCGGCGTGCTCGACTACCTCCACGACGCCTGGTTCTACGCGACGCACCGACTGCTGCACTGGCGCCCGCTCTACCGCCACGTCCACTACATCCACCACAAGTCGAAGCAGCCGTCGGCGTTCACCGGGTACTCGTTCCACCTCGCAGGTAGAATCCCATCAAATCCTATCAAGTCAAATCCAGCCCAATCAAATCAAATCAAATCTGATCCACTACAAGTCGAAGCAGCCGTCGGCGTTCACCGGATACTCGTTCCACCTCGCGGGTGCGTTGTTTTTTCGCATTCCCGTGACCTGCCCCATGCCATCCAATCAAATTAAACCCAAACGAGCCCAATCATCGAATCCACCACAAGTCGAAGCAGCCGTCGGCGTTCACGGGGTACTCGTTCCACCTCGCGGGTGAACATTTGGTGTAAGGGTTTAGGAGGGAGGGAGGGAGCTTGTGAACTGCCGCCTGCCATCCAACCCCAATCCACCCAACCCAGTCCAATACACTCCAGTCGACTCCAATCCATTCCAATCGACTCCAATGTAATCCAACCCAATTACATCAAATCTGATCCACCACAAGTCGAAGCAGCCGTCAGCGTTCACGGGGTACTCGTTCCACCTCGCGGGTGAGGGTTTGGTGTAAGGGTTTAGGGAGGGAGGGAGGGAGGGAGCGTGCGAACTGCCCCCTGCCATCCAACCCCAATCCATCCAACCCAATCCAATACACTCCAGTCGACTCCAATCCAATCCAACCCAATCACATCAAATCTGACCCTTCACAAGTCGGAGCAGCCGTCAGCATTCACGGGGTACTCGTTCCACTTCGCGGGTAGGATCCCATCAAATCCATCAAATCCAATCCAACCCAATGAAATCAGACCAGATCAAATACAATCCACAAGTCGAAGCAGCCGTCGGCGTTCACTGGGTACTCGTTCCATCTCGCTGGTAGGATTTAATCAAGCCCAATTGACTCCAATCGACTCCAATCCAACCCAATCAAATCAGATCTGATCCAGGGGGTACTCCGTTCACCTCGCGGGTGCGGTTGTTTTTTTAAGCGTTCTCGGGACCTGCCCTCACGATCGGCCCGCCCCCTGTCCAACCCCAATCTATCCCCAATCCAACCCCAATCCATCCCAAATCCAACCCCAGCCCATCCCCAATCCAATCCATCCCAACCCAATTTTACCCAAACTAATCCACCTTTCTCCACAATCCCAAGCCATCCCCAATCCAACCCAACCCGACTTTACCTAATCTAATCCACCTCTCTCCAACCCCAAGCCATCCCCCATCCAACTAACCATCCAACTATTTCACCCAATCTAATCCATCTCTCTTCACTCTCTCCAACCGCAATGCAACCCCAACCCAACCCACCCCAATCCAACCCACCTCTCCGTACCCTCTCTCTCTGTGCGCAGAGGCAGCGCTCGTGTTTGCCAACGAGGTGCTCGTGTGCTTCCTCTTCCCCATCCACCACGGGCTACACAGGGGCTACCACCTCTTCACGACGCTCATCCACCAGGGCGGCCACGTGGGTTACGAGGTCGCGCCCCTCATCCCGACGCTCGCAGGTAGGGGCTTGGCCTGTGTCGCTGAGTTAGGGTTTAGGGCGTAGGGGTTTGATGGTTTGGGGGTTTGAGGGTTTGAGGTTTAATTCACCAGGGCGGCCACGTGGGCTACGAGGTCGCGCCCCTCATCCCGACGCTCACAGGTGGGGGCTTGGCCTGTGCCGCGTAGTTAGAGTTTAAGGCGTAAGGTTTGGGGCTTAGGGTTCATCCATCAGGGTGGCCACGTGGGCTACAAGGTCGCGCCCCTCATCCCGACGCTCGCAGGTGGGGGCTTGGCCTATGCCGCGTAGTTAGGGTTTAGGACGTAGGGTGTGAGGATGATCCACCAGGGCTGCGCCCTTTGGCCTCAACACCGTGCCACCACGGCATGCACCGCCGCCACCCGCGCGTGCACTGCTCGCTCAGCTTCAGCTGAAACCCTCAACCCTGAACCCCGAAACCAAAAAACTATACACGCAGGCCTGGTTTCTCTCATGGTGCGCGGCCCCGGGCGCGCCCCGCCCTCCGACTTCAACACTGTGCGCCACCACGACATGCACCACCGCCACCCGCGAGTGCACTTCTCGCTCAGCTTCACCTGAAACCCTCAACCTCGAACCCTGAACCCTACACACAGGCCTGGTCTCTCTGATGGTGCGCGGCCCTGGGCGCGCCCCGCCCTCCGGCTTCAACACCGTGCGGCACCATGACATGCACCACCGCCACCCGCGCGTTCACTTCTCGCTGTACTTCACGCACTGGGACCGCTGGCTTGGGACGCTGCACCCCGGGTATGACGCCGACGTCGCGGAGCACTTCGGGGAGGGGAGCAAGAGTAAGCCCACCGGGGCGCACGCGGCGGCGCCAGAGCTGCTGCATGTGCCGTCCGCGGGCAGCACGAGTGGCACGTCGCCGCGGTCGACGTAACTCGCTGGGAGTTCGGGACGCCGTCGTTGGGAGGGGGCCAAGCCTTCCGGCGCGCGCACGGCGGCGGCGGCACAAGCCGCTGCATGTGCCGTCTGCGGGAAGCACAAGTGGCACGTCGCCGCGGTCGACGCAACTCGGGAGTAGGGCACGAGCGCGGCGCATTGAGGCGTCTGGCCCCAGGGAGCACGCTGCTGTCCCTGATGAGGGCAAGCCTTGGGGGCAGCCACGGGCATTTGACGGCAGCTGTCGTGCGCGCAGCCGCCGTCTGCCGCGGCAGCGCGGCTGCTGGCGTGTCACAGCGGTCCGCATGTCTGGAGTGACCAGGCACGCACAGCATGGGCGATGGACGGGCGGCGATGGGTTAATCGATCCATCGAGACAGAGTCTCGTGTGACTGGCGTGTCACACCCAGAGCGCTCGCCAGTGCTGAATGGGGAGCACGCCGCTGTCTCTGAAGGGCAAAAGCCTCAGGGGCAGTTGCGGGCAGTCCTTCTCAGGGAGGATGGGTGCGAGCTGCCGCCTCTAACCACTGATGCAGCGGGATCTTTTCTTTCGTCGCTCCGATTCCACGGAGGGCGTTTTTGTTGGTGTCGGCGGGCTGCGCAACCCGGCCGTGACGCAGGAGAGGTAGTCTAGATCGCACGGGTAGCAAAGAGAGAGCGGCAACGGAGCGAAGATTCTTGTTTTCTCACAGGAAGAGGGGTGCACGACACACCTGGTCGCAGAGCACACGCCTGTAATGTACATACACAGCACGCAAGCACGGCCGGCGAAGCAGCGGCACTGCTCAACGACTGCGCGCACAGGAACTCTAGAGCAACACTGCTGTCGTGCGTCCATCCCGGCGGGCGCACAAACTGGCACATGACCGCGAGTCTGGCCTAGCCCCCATGGCACGGCCCTGTGAGACACACCATGACGGGACTCTGAAACATACGCGCTGGAATCCTGCCATGCCACGAGAATCCTGCTAGTGGTGCCCTTGTTGTTGGGGCCGGCCGGGCCGGTGGCGATTCCGGCCAGGTTTAACGTGAATGCGCCCAAGGGGTGCTAGCTGAGGCCTAGTCTTGATGCCTGTAGAGGCTCTACTAGGAGAGCTTGAGAGGCCCGATTCCAGAACCAAATTGCTCTGGTCAACGTTGACTTGGAAGATCTACGGCATTTGCAGCTCAACGGTCATCTGTGGTGTAGTGGCGGCTGGTTCCACTCATGTCAGCTGTCAGCTGAACAGTCACTTAACCCACAGATCCTTCAGTACATGGGCATGATCTACCGACGACTTGGAGACCGTGCGGCAGGTGAACGGCTTTGACCGTGGCATCTTGGTGTGCAAGGCAGCAGAGGCGGTGGCAGCCAAGCTCCTGGGGGGGCCTGGGGTCGTCGTCAGATCTGAATGGAAGAAAATAACTGGGCATCCATGCGCACCAAGCACGCACGGTGGTTTCAGTGCCACTCAGTGACTGCTCAACACACTTGATGCTCGCCGCACGGCAGAGAGTAACGCGATCAACGCCCTGGGTTACAACGCCGTGATTCTCCACACGCACACTGCCGCGTGCACCCTGGGACAAACTACTCCACCTGCCTGAGCAACTCAGGGAGTGAGGGAAGGGAGCGTGCGTACTACCTCGGCCTTTTGCACAAGCAAATGCACAATGCGCGGTTGTACACATGCAGTAGAGGACGAAGTTGTAGAGAATTCGTTGGGGAAGCTGCTCAACTGCGGATTGCCTTTGAGGAGCTGCTTTACTGTGGATTGCTCTGATGGCCCAGCATCAACCGGCTTTGATGAAGCCGCTATGTGGATTGCTCTGATGACCCAGCATCAACTGGCTTTGATGAAGCCGCAACTCTGGTGGCTGGCAGGGCCAAGCAGGAGCCAAGAGTCGAGCGACACTCTGCAAGGAGAGGTCGCCTGTGCGGTCGTCACCTCCTAATGCCCGAGCATGCCAGCTGCAGCCATCCCCTCGGCGTAGTGAGCCTCGTACACGTTCTTCTGGATGGCGCCCTCGTTGAACGCAGCATGCACCTCGCGAACAAACGCAATTGCATCGCCTTCTTCCTGAAGTCTGGTGAAGGGCCCGCTGCCGGCGGCGCACCGGGCGCTGGCGGAACCGGCGGCGGCGGCGGCTGCGCCTGCTGCGCCTGCTGCGCCTGCTGCGCCTGCTGCGCCTGCTGCGCCTGCTGCGCCTGAGGCAGCGAATGGTGCGGCGGCTGGTGTGGGAATGGTGCAGGTGGCAGCTGCTGAGCAAGTGGCTGGTGCAGCAGCGGTGGTGGCGGGGGAGGCAGGTGCTGCTCCTCCTGCGCCAGCTGCTGCTGCTCCTGCTCCTGCTGCTGCTGCTGCTGCTGCTGCTGCTGCTGGCTCTCCTCTTGCTCCTGCTGCTCCTGCTGCTGCTGCGGCGATGAAGGTCCCGCCCCGCGCCGCCGGCTCTCCTCTTGCTCCTGCTGCTCCTGCTGCTGCTGCGGGCCGCCCCGCGCCGCCCCGCGCCGCCGCTTTCGCTGCCGTCGTCGCTGCCGCTGTTGCTGCTGCTGCCGCTGCCACCGCCACTGTCGCTGCCGCTGTCACTGTTGCTGTCGGCCGCAGCCTCCGCCGCGCGAATTGCAAGGCGCGCATCTGCAAGCCTGCTGCGCATAGACATGTAGGTGCTCTGCGCCTGCCCCGGCAGCACAGCTTCCATCGCCAGCAGAGCGCCGTCGGCGCCCAGGTACTCGGCCACAGGGAAATTGGTGCTGTCAGGCTGTTCAACGCCGCGCAGGTACAGCAGAGCGAAGCCGCTCGCGCGCGCTGCGAGCTCGTCGCTCTCGAACGACGCCAAGTACCTCTTGAGCCCTACGATGTACAGCAGGACTGCATGCAACAAACAACAACGCGTGTGAGCGTGTGAGCGTGTGTGCGTGCGTGTGTGTGCGTGTGTGTGTGTGTATGCGAGTGCGCGTACGAGGGAGAGCCAACGGGGATCAACTGACCTCGCGACTCCCACGCGTGCGAGTTGAAGTTGTAGGTAACACCCCTGAACGGCGACAGCTTGATCTGCTTTGCCGGCCGCGGCTTGGCTTTGCTGTGCGCCTCACGCTTCTTGGATGCCTGGCGCTTGCCCTTCTTGGCTGGTCGCGCGTCGGCAGCGTCGGCAGCCATGTCAGGGTCGGCAGCGGCGTCAGCGGCGGCGACGGCAGCGTCTGGAGCGCAGCGCTGGCGAGTGCGCATTGCTGGCACGTCGCCAGCGCCGCCGCCGTCAGAGGAGCCGGGTGGGCCGTAGGAACTGGGGCCGGCGTCGTGGGCAGCGCGCTTGCCTTGAGGGGGCTTACAGTTGCCGCTCAGGGGGTAGCAGCCGCCGAAATCAATCTCCACCACTAAGCCGCCATTGCTGGATGCGGGTACAAAGGAGTATGACAGCTTGCTGCGGCGTGCGACGAACGATCCCATCGGGTCCTTGAGTGACAGAGCGACGCCCTGGCCCCACGTCCGCAGCAACGCCTGCAGATCAAGGACGAGGAGGAGGGTTTAGGGTTTAGGGTTTAGGGTTTAGGGTTTAGGGTTTAGGGTTTGGGTTTAGGGTTTGGGGTTTAGGGTTGAGGGCTAAAACCCTAAAGACGAGGACGAGGAGGAGGGGCGCGCGTTGTGAGGTGGTTGTCGAGGTGCAAGCCAATCTGCGCGTCAGTGCTACCATGCACACTGATGCTTACTTACCCTCTGTGGGCTGGGCAACGCGACGCCGCCGATGCTGCCGTGCAGCTGCACGATCACTGGAAGCTTGGGGCGAGCCTGGCCCCCAAAGAGGGTGCCGACATCAGGTGCCCTGAAAATCAGAAGCTTTTCTGGGCCGTCGCCGTCCAGCTCCTCCAGCAGATCCACACCTCCCACATGCGCCTCTGGCTGGGCGCTACCATTGCCAGTCGCGCCAGGCTGCAGCAGGTCTGGCTGCTCTTGCTCAGGAGATCCGCGTGCCTCCTGCTGAGGCGCGTACGCTGGGGCAGGAGCAGCTGAGGAGGGCCCCAGCGCGCTGGAAGGCGCGCGCGCGGAGGCTGCTGGTGCTGGCACACCTGCCGCCACAGGCCTCGACAGCGCGGCCTGTGGCGGTGCTGCCGTTTGGCCGGACTTCTTCACCAGCACCACCGTGAGCTCTGGCAGCTCATCATTGCTGCTCCTGTCCAGCGTGCACGTTTGCACTGTGTGGCTCTGGATGAGCGACATCATCGGCTCCTTGATGTTGATCGCCAGCCGACCGCCCGCGAGCCGCGTCGCAATAACCTGCAAGTGTGCATGTGAGCGTGACACACATGCATAAGGCAATGCGCGCACACGGATGCGCGCAACCATGCAGTGTGGCACACGGCCTCACAGTGCAGCGCCCACGCCCACCTCCTGCGCGCCCGACTGCAGCTTCCCGTTGATCCTGCACCTCAGGAGCGCCTTCATTGGCGTCTGCACGCCACCCAGCAGCTCATCGATGCTGCCGCCGATCTTCTTCACGAGCGGCACGTGCGGCACGGTGACTGCACCCGCGCGCGCCTCTCCAACAGACTGCTGCAGACCGTGCGTGTGCACGCCCAAGGGCGTCCGGGCTCCCCGCCGCGCCTGCTGGTGATGTGGCAGCCACTCTCCTAGCGTCCTGGCCAGGCGCGCTGATGCTCCGCATGGCCTCCATGCTGCCGCCCCAGTGGACCGCACCGAAAGCTGACGCGCCGTACGCTGCCGCAGCCATCAGGCCCCCCACAGCCAGAGGCACCCCGCTGCTCTGCCAGGCACCATGCGCGCTGCTTGGTGCTGCTTCGTCATCATCGGCGCTCTCGGCGAGCTCGGAGATCGTGTTCATGGCGTCGCCAAGCTGCTCGTGGCCAAGCTGCTCGTGGCGAGCTGCCCCTGCGTCATCCTGCATAGATAATGCAGATGCGTCACCTTCTGCTGGAGGTGATCGCCTGTGGTGGTCGCGCTGCTCGCAGCGCAGGTCGGCAGGTCCCGTCGCTGGACCTCCGCTGTACAGCTCCAAGATCCCAGCCCCGAGGGCAGACGCCATCTCTGATCGTGCAATGGAACTGGCGCTTAGCACGCGACTTAACGCGCTGGGAGTAGTCATTGGATGATGGGTATGAGGTATGAGGAAGTGTGGGGGGTCTGTGCATAGATAGAGCATGTCCATAGATGTGGGATTCGATTCGAATCGATGTTTATGTTAATTCATGATGGAAGGATTGAGCCTCTCCTCGTCCCAGATCACATGTAAGTGTAGTAACTGCCTGAACGCGGCGACAACGTGAGGTCAACATTGCTATCGAGTGGGTGGTGAAGGAAGTGGCTTAGCAAGTGGCATGGCAGGTGACCACTCGTATTCCAGTGGGCCAGGTGCGGGTAGATCACCACGACTGTTTCGCAGCAGATGTGGAGGCGGTGGAGCCAGCACGCCGACGCCACACCCTGCACCCCACACCCCACAAGGCGCTCCATCAGACCCAAGTGGGCGCGGGTGCGAGGAGGCGCTCATCGGAGCTGCCACGATGGGGCACAATGGTGCCTGCAGCGTCTTACCCGTTGTGCCACTAGTGAAAGGACTGCCAGACAGAAAAAACGCGAGAAAAAACGAGGCGTGCTGTACTGCATTGTGCCGCGCTGCGATTTGAACGTTGGTCATCCATCGGAGACAACACGGCGCTGTGTCACGCACCATCATGACGGCCCCTAAACGCGCGCGCTGGAATCAGTGGTCCCTGGGAAGGATTTTAGTAGTTGTTTTTTTGCCGGCTCCAGCAACTTTGACCGCTCACACCAGGCACAATACACAGCGGGTATTCATGCAACGCATGCCGTTTTGCTGCTCTCGGCAACAGCTTCCCAACGCACCGCTCCACGCCCTCTCCCACCGAGTGTGGAGTGATTTTCTGGGAAATGGGAAATCCGGCCCGGAGCGGTATACGGCTCGCAGGGGAATCACTGGCTGGAATCCTGCCGCGCGCCCCCCCCCCCCCCCCCCGCGTCAACTGGGACTAAACACCGCATCAGAACGCGAGCGCGCGCAGGAACTCGAGCGCTACGGAACGCCCATGCGCCCGCACCACTCCCTCCAGCCCATCCACGCCCGACCCCACTCTCCGCGCGAGCCCGGCCACAAACTCTAGCAGCGCGGGGCGCCCCATCGTGAGCACGTGCTCGTCCGTGATGAGGAGTGAGATGTGGTAGCCGGGTAGCGGGGTGCGGCGCAGGAGGTCGAGCGCGTCAGCACGCTGCATGAGGAAGCGGGTGTAGAGCTGCGCACAATGGGGCCACGCGGAAGGGATGTGTGTGAGAGAGAGACTGGAGTAGGCTGGTGCGGCGTAAGAGGTCGAGGGCATCAGCGCGTTGCATGAGGAAGCGGGTGTAGAGCTGAGCATGGTGAGGGCGCACGGAAGGGACGTGTGTGTGTGTGTGTGAGTGACAGAGAGAGATAGAGAGATAGAGAGAGGGAGAGAGAGACAGAGAGATAGAGAGACTGAGAGTGGGCTGGGGCGGCGTAAGAGGTCGAGGGCATCAGCGTGTTGCATGAGGAAGCGGGTGTAGAGCTGCGCACAATGGGGGCACACTGAAGGGATGTGTGTGTGTGAGGGAGAATGAGAGAGAGAGAGAGAGAGAGAGGGGGAGAGCGACAGAGAAAGAGAGCGACAGAGAGATAGAGAGACTGAGAGTGGGCGGATGGGGTGTAGGAGGTTGGGGGCGTCAGCGCGCTGCATGAGGAAGCGAGTAAGAGCTGCGCGAGCATGTTGGGCACCAATGTGCGTGTGCGTGTGTGTGTGTGTGCAGAGCGAGTTTCGGGGAGGGGGGGGGGAGGTACGAACGCATGCCAGCAGTGCAGTGCAGCATGTGTGTGTGTGTGTGTGTGCACGCAATTGCAGTGCATGTGCGCACATGTCCTCACACACGCACCACGGTGAGCCTCTGCTGCAGCTCGGCCGGCTGCGACAGCAGCAGGCTCACGCGGCAGCTGTTGACCGACCCCTCGATGAAGCAGCGCGTGTCGTCGTCGCGCACGATGAGCGTCGGCTTCAGCAGCAGCTCCGGGTTCTGCTGGAGCTCAACCTCAGGGACGACGTGCCTGGCGGTGGTGCATGAGGCGTTGGCAAGCATGCGAGCACCCATGAACACACGTTCGTGACGCAGTGCAGTGTGTGTGCCCCATGCGCCATGCACACCCCATGCACTCTCACTGGGAGGAGAGCGGCGGAGGACATATGTGGGGTGAGGCGGTGCATGCACAAGCCCCATGCATGCATGCCTCACCGCTCCGTGCACTGTGACGGGAATCGCTGGATGCACAGCGCGCGGTCGAGGCAATGCCTGATGTTGGCCACGTACTCGTCGTCCACGCGTGCCTCCGCCTCTGCTTTAGTTGATGCTGCTGCGTCTGCCTCTGCACAACAGTTGCTCTCAGCCTGCATGGCAGCAGATGGCATGCCCCGAATTCCTGTTGGTGGTGGTTCACTCTATAACGAGCTCTGCTGTCGATGGTGCGCACTTCGAATGTTGAAATCGAGGTTTTAAATGTGACTCAGAGTGGGGTATGAGCAACTTTCATCTTCTCGCATTGGTTCGCGTTTCGTCGGGCGGCGCTTCGTCGTATCGCAATGGGCAAGAAAAAAGGCCAGGGAAAGAAAGCCCCTGCGATGGGCAAGGGCAAGAAAAAGGTCCCTGAAAAGGCAGAGCGCCATGTTGCCAAGCGCCCGAATCCTTTTGAGATGAAGAAGACCAAGACCAAGTTCGAGACAGTGGGACGGCGGCTCAAGGGCGTGAACCAGAACGTGATGAAGGCGAGGGAGGAGGCGACGGCGAAGGTGTGTGTCCATAGAGGCGGCGGAGCATGCATGCGTTGCAGTGTCGTGACCCGTGCCCTGTCTGCGATGCACAGAGGAAGAAGACGCTGCTGGTTGAGTACAAGCAACTGCGCAAGGCGAACAGCTTCGTGGACAGGCGATTCGGAGGTGTGCGAGGGGGGCGGCGGCATGCGCATTGCATGGCTAGTCCTACCGATGTGCCACCACGAGCCAATCGCACGCGCACAGTGCATGCGCATGGTGAACGCGACTCGGTGCGCATCTGCAGGAGGCGTGATGGCTGGAATGCGTGCCGCATGGCTCATTCTTGCCCCCATGCATCATGCATGCATGCATGGACTCGCATGCATCGGGACTCACTACACACAACACGCGCAGAGAACGATGCCTCGCTCACCGAGGACGACCGCTCTTTTGGGCGACTGGAGAAGCAGCGCACAAAGGCCACTAAGCGCTTTGGTGAGGAGGGAGGCGAGATGCGGGAGGCGGGATACAGGCAGCCACGACTGGCCGGCGGCGTGCTCGCGCCCGTGCTTGCGTCCGGTGTCTCCTGACACACACAGCAGCAGTCCCAAACCCCACGCCGGTGCTGCCTCACTCTCCCCCCCTCCCATTCTTACAGGCGGCAGCAAGAAGTCTGGCAAGTTCTCTCTCGGTGGCGACGACAGCGGCGGTGGCGACAACTCAATCGGCCTGACGCATGTGAGCCATCATTGCACAGTGCCCCAGGAAGCGCCCGCGTGCCCTGCCTGCCTGCCTGCCACCTTGCCAGCCCTGCCCTGCCCTGCCCTGCCCTGCCCTGCCCTGCCCTGCCCTGCCCTGCCCTGCCCTGCCCTGCCCTGCCCTGCCCTGCCCTGCCCTGCCCTGCCCTGCCCTGCTCTGCCCTGCTCTGCCCTGCTCTGCCCTGCTCTGCCCCTGCCCTGCCCTGCCCTGCCCTGCCCTGCTCTGCCCTGCTCTGCCTGCCCTGCCCTGCCCTGCCCTGCCCTGCCCTGCCAGCCTAGCCTCGCCCTGCCCTGCCCTGCCTTCTGCTCTGCATTCCCCCTTCCCTCCTGCCCACGCCTCCCTGCCCCCCCCCCCCAAATCTCAGATGGGCAAGTCCCTCGCCGACCTGGACGACCTGAATGAGGCGCCGGAGAAGGACGAAGTCGACGAGGACGTTATGGCAGAGGTCATGGCAGGGTACAACTTTGGGGGTGGCGAAGACGAGGCGCCCGGGCCGGACGGCGTGCGCAAGACGCGCAAGCAGGTGCGGGAGCGGCGGGTGCGGGTGGGGACTGGGAGGGTAGAGGACGCCGCCGTGCGCGAGACAAACGCAGGTGCGGGAGAGGCGGATGTGGGGTGCGTGTGGGGTGGGGTGTGTGGAGGACGACGCCGCGTGCAAGACGCGCGTACATGTGCGGGAGCGGCGGTGTGGGGTGGGGTGTGTGGAGGACGACGCCGCGTGCAAGACGCGCGTACATGTAGAGGTCACGGCCGGGTACAACTTTGGGGGCGGTCAAGACAAGGCGCGCGGGCCGGACGGCGTGCGCAAGACGCGCAAGCAGGTGCAGGAGCGGGGGGGGTGGCGGGAGCCGCGCGGGCCGGACGGCGTGCGCAAGACGCGCAAGCAGGTGCAGGAGCGGGGGGGGTGGCGGGAGCGGCGGGAGCGGCGGGTGGGTGGGGTGGTAGGGTGGGATGGGGTGGGTGTGTGGAGGTCATGGACATGGCAGAGGTCACGGCCGGGTACAACTTTGGCGGCGGCGAAGACGAGGCGCGCGGGCCGGACGGCGTGCGCAAGACGCGCAAGCAGGTGAGGGAGCGGCGGGTGCGGGTGGGGAGTGGGGTGGGGTGGGAGGCGCGCGGACCGGACGGCGTGCGCAAGACGCGCAAGCAGGTGCGGAAGTGACGGGAGCGGCGGGAGCGGCGGGAGCGGCGGGAGCGGCGGGTGTGCGGGTGTGGTGAGGTGGGGAGTGGGGGATGGATGACGCCGTCGTGCGGAAGATTCGCACGCAGGTGTGGAGACGGCGGGGGTGACAACAAGGACAAACAGGGGCATAGGTGAATGGACATAGTCGAGCCGCTGATGCTCAAGAGAGTGATTAGCCAAGTTGGGCATATTTGTCGCAGTGGGGTGAGGTGTGGGAAGGACAGAGTGCGCACGGGCTGCGCAGGACGCGTAAGCAGATGCGGAATTAGGGGGGTTAGTCATCAGAGAGCGGACGCAACACAGTGTCCCCCCCCCCCACACACACCCTTCGTACCTACCCCTTGCCCATGTCCTCCACTACAGGTCATGGAGGAGGTCATCATGCGCAGCAAGCTGTTCAAGGCCGAGCGCCAGAAGCAGAAGGAGTTGGACACCGAGGCGCTGGAGGGGCTCGACAAGGACTACAAGGTGCGTCTGGGGGTTGAAGGTTTTCGGGTTGAGGTTCAAGGTGAGCGTTCGGTGCGCTGCGCTGGGCTGCGCTGGGCTGCATTGGCCTGCGCTGAGCTGCGCTGCGCTGGCCCGTGCTGTGCTGCGCTGGGCTGTGCTGCGCTGTGCTGCGCTGCGCTGCGCTGAGCTGAGCTGAGCCGAGCTGCGCTGTGCTGCGCTGTGCTGCGCTGAGCTGCGCTGCGCTGTGGTGTGATGCGCTGGGCTGGGCTGGGCTGCGCTGGGCTGGGCTGGGCTGCGCTGGGCTGTGCTGTGATGCGATGTGATGCGATGCGATGCGATGCACTGCAATGAGCTGCAATGCGCTGCGATGGGCTGCGCTGTGATGCGCTGCGCTGTGATGCGCTATGATACGCTGGCCTGTGCTGCGCTGCGACGCGCTGCGATGCGCTGTGATGGTCAACTGATAGACATGCCCCCCTCCCCTCTCCCACTACTACTATAGGAGCTGCTCACGAGCCAGGCGCTCGCCGGCTACGTCAAGCCCAAGGGCTACATGAAGTGAGTGTGGCCGAGTGATTGTAGACCATAAGATTGTACAGTCCGTCGTATTGTACAGACACTCCGTCTGATTGTACTGACATTCCGCCCGATTTTACAGACAGTTCGTCCGATTCTACAGTCCGTCGGACGCCTTGTTGACGTGCGAGTGGACACCTTGTTGGCGTGCGAGTGGACGCCTTGTTGGCGTGCGAGTGGACGCCTTGTTGGCGTGCGAGTGCACGCCTTGTTGGCGTGCGAGTGTCAGTGATTACGCCCAGGGTCTTGGGTTAATGATGGCTCAACCCGGGCCTCGCGGCACACTCCCCATTCTCAACGCGACGGAGGCGATTTTTTGCGGGTGTCAGAATGTCGATTTTCACACTTTTCGGGTCGAAATTCGCGCAAACTCAACCCGACGCGCCAGTCCGAATCGGCCAATCTCAACCCGGAAGTGCACTTTGTCGGGTTGCGGGTTGGCTAACGGAAACACTGGCGAGTGTGAGCCGTGCGCGGCCGTGTGCGGGGTTCAAGGTTTGGGTTTGGGGGGGCTGGGTTTGAGATTTGTAGGGCTTCATGAAGTGAGTGTGGCCGATTGAAAAGTCGGTCGGCTGCCTTTGGCGTGTGGGTGTTGAGGAGTGTGGGCCACACACACACACACACACACACACACACACCAGGGGTGTACCCGGGGGCATGTCGCTCATTGGTTTTCCAGGAGAGGGCCTCCCTGACTCATCGGCTTGCCAGGAGAGGGCCTCATGGACTCATCGGCTTGCCTTTTGTTTCCCGATAACGCCCCCAAGAGACCATCGGTTTTGCGGGTTTTGGGCGCTCTGTTCATCGGAATCCGATCGCCGGATACACCCCTGACACACCCACCCACCCACACACACACGCGCGTAGAGACAAGGCCAACAATCTCAAGGCAGAGACCAAGGGCGACGCTGCTGCACACACACACACACACACATACACGCACACACACGCACGCACGCACGCACGCAGGGAGAAGGCCAACAAGCCAAAGGCAGAGACTAAGGGCGATGCAGAGTACGATGCCGCAGCGGTGGAGCTTGGTTTCGAGGGACGGGGCAGGGCCGGCGACCGGACGCTGCAGCCAGAGGAAGAGCAGGAGAAGGGGCGCGCGGTGCGTTGTTTGTGTGAGAGCGTTGCCCCCTTACATAACAACCCACACCCAAATCGATCAAGGGACCCGCGTGCACACCGCCATTCGCAACACTCCGATGCCCACCGACACACACACACACACACACACGCACACACACGCCCCTCCCACACACACACGCCCCCTCCCCCCCACACACACGCACGCAGCGGATGGAGGCCCTGGAGAAGGATCGCGTCAAGCACATGCGCGACACACACAGACACAGACAGAGAGATGCACGCACACACACGCAGCGGATGGAGGCCATGGAGAAGGATCGCGTCAAGCGCATGCGCGACACACACACACAGACAGAGACACACACACGCGCGACACACACACACAGACAGGGACACACAGACAGAGAAAGTCTAATACGCCACTAAAGGCGTCCAACAAGACTGTAAAATCGACCACAGACACAGACAGAGACGCACGCACACTCACACACACACGTCCCCCCCCACACACACGCAGCGGATGGAGGCCCTGGAGAAGAGCCGCGTCAAGCGCATGCGCGGCACACACACACACACATACACACACACACGCACACACACGCCCTCCCCCCCTGTCACAGCGCATGGAGGCCCTGGAGAAGGATCGCGTCAAGCGCATGCGCGGCGAGAGCGGCGACGACCTTGGTGGCGCGCGCGGTGGCCCCGCGAGCGCGGTGGTGGCGGGCGGGTTCGCCGCGCGTCGCGCAAAGCGGAAGGAGCGGGCCGAGGGCGGGGGTGACAGCGACGATGAGGACGAGGACGAGGAGGGAGAGGAGGGGGAGGAGGATGAGGAGGACGAGGAGGACGACGATGACGACGGGGGTGGGGGCGGCAAGGACGCGCTGACGCAGCGGCGCATGGAGCGCGCTGCGGGCGACCACCCGCTGCAGGTGTGGGGAGCCCACACTTTCACAGACACACACGCGTATGTGCACGCGCATGCACACGCATGCACACATGCACACACGCGCGCACACACACACACACACACACGTTGTGTGTGACGCATGGAACGCCGCGTGCGACCACCCGCTGCAGGTGTGAGGTGCCCACACTTTCACAAATACACACGCGCGTCCACACGCACATTCACACGCACGCGCACACGCACACACGCACCTCCCGCACTGAGGGAGAAGGCTGCCGCGCTCGCCGCAAAGTATGGACTGGGCAAGGTCAAGATCACACATACACACACACACACCTGCAGAACGCACTGAGGGAGAAGGCTGCCGCGCTCGCCGCAAAGTATGGACTTGGCAAGGCCTCTCACACACGCACACGCTTTCCCCCCGCCCCCACACACATACCCACACATCCCCCCACCGCTCCCCGCGCAGAACGCACTGAGGGAGAAGGCTGCCACGCTCGCCGCAAAGTATGGACTCGGCAAGGTCAAGAACCCGATGAAGACCAAGGAGGAGGAGTCAGAGGAGGAGGGGGAGGACGACGAGGGAGAGGACGAGGGAGAGGATGAGGACGAGGAGGAGGGGGAGGTGCGTGTGTGTGCGTTTGTATGTGCACGTGTGCATGCGTGTGTGCGTGTGCGTGCGTGTGCACGCATTTATGTGTGTGTGCGCGTGTGCACGCGCGTGTGTGTGTAAGTGTGTGTGCACGTGTTTGTGTGCGTGTGTGCACGCGTGTTTGTGTGCGCATGTGCACGCGTGCGTGTGTGTGTGCGTGTGTGTGTGTGTGTATGTGCGCGCATGTGTGAGGAGTGGTGCACCATCCCGTGTCCACCTACCTCATTGCCCATCGCCCCCCCCCCCCGCATGTGTGAGGACGCACACCTTTCACCGCCACCCACCACCACTGCCACCACACCCCGCCCCCACACCTCGCCATCATCCCACGCTCCTGCAGGAGGAGGGGGAGGAGTGCGTCGGCGCCGAGGGGTCTGAGTCAGAGGAGGGCGAGGAGGAGGACGACGATCCGTACGAGAGCGAGCTGCGGGCGCTGGAGCGCGACCGCTTGGAGCCGCCCGAGCCGGCGTCCACGAGCGATGCTGCCGCTGCCGCTGAGGAGACGGTGAAGAAGGTGGGTGCTGATCAATTGATCGGATTGGGCCCATCGGCAGGGTAGGTGGGCGGGACGGTGAGTGGGTGCCCTGTCGATCAATTGAGCTGGACACCAACAGAGAGAAGGGATGGGGGGTCGATTCACCGCTCGCTCGGACACCCCCTTAACGAATTCCCCCCCTCCCAACCCCTAACCCCCAACCCCTTCATTTCAATTTCAGAGGCGCACGTGTGGGCTGCCTGCCGCACACACACACACACACACACACACACACACACACACACCTCCCCACCTACCCGCACGCACACGCACCCACACACATGCACGCGCGCACACTCCCCCCCACTACCAGCACCACCAATCACCATCACACACACAGGTGCACGTTCCGCGTGGGCTCACCGCCGCAGAGCCTGGCGCCGACGGCGGGCCTGCCGACCTCCCGTACACGCTCGCCGCCCCAAAGACCTACGCCGAGTTCGAGGCGCTCCTGCGCGGGCGGTCCCCAACGGAGACGGTCGCGATCGTCGCGCGCATCCGGTTGTTCAACGCGGCAGCGCTGGCTGAGAACTCGAAGCGGGGGCTGCAGGTGCTGTACGGCATCGTGGTCCAGCACTTTGCCGCGCTCGCGGGTGCGTCGCCGCTGCCGATGGGACACCTCGACGCGCTCGTTCCCACGCTGCTCACGATGACGGGCGAGGTGCGTTTTTTCTGTTTCCCTTTATCCTCAAGCCCTGAACCCTGAACCTCGAGTCCTATACCCTCAATGCGCTCGTTCCCACGCTGCTCACGATGACGGGCGAGTTTTTTCTTCTTCTTCTGTGCCCCGTAACCCTGAAGCCCTGAACCCTGAGCCCGATACCCTGAACGCGCCCGCGCCTACGCTGCTCACGATGACGGGCGAGGGGCGAGACATTCCATTTGGGATTGTTGCATAGGTAACGGCGATACCGTTCCAGAAGTCTGCATGCATGCGGCTGTCAATAGCGGGGCGTCTCTTGCCGCTATCAGCTGCGACACACACTCGCGCACACGCACACGCACACACACACACACACACACACCACCACACCACCACCTCCTCGACGCGCTCGTTCCCACGCTGCTTACGATGACGGGCGAGGTGCGTGTGTGGTTTTGCTCAACCCTTTACCCCAAGCCTTAAGCCCTTGATCCTGGTGTGCCCCTGCAGACGCTGCTGACACACACACACACACACACACACAACCACCACCGCCACCCCGACGCGCTCGTGCCCACGCTGCTGACAATGACGGGCGAGGTGCGTTTTTTCCCCCCCCGTGAATCCTTAAGCCCTGAGCCCTAAACCTTGAGTCCTACACCCTGAACGCGCTCGTTCCCACGCTGCTGGCGATGACGGGCGAGGTGCGTTTTTTATTTTGTTTCGCTGGGAATAGGGCATCCAGGGTGTAGGCCTCAATGTTTAGGGTTCAGAAATCCTCAAGCCCTGAACCCTAAACTTCGAGTCCTTTACCTTGGATGCGCTCGTTCCCACGCTGCTGGCGATGACGGGCGAGGTGCGTTTTTTTATTTTATTTCGCTGGGAATAGGGCATCCAGGGTGTAGGCCTCAAGGTTTAGGGTTCAAAAATCCTCAAGCCCTGAACCCTAAACCTCGAGTCCTTTACCTTGGATGCGCTCGTTCCCACGCTGCTGGCGATGACAGGCGAGGTGCGTTTTTATTTTTTTTTCGCTGGGAATAGGGCATCCAGGGTGTAGGCCTCAAGGATTAGGGTTCAAAAATCCTCAAGCCCTGAACCCTAAACCTCGAGTCCTTTACCTTGGATGCGCTCGTTCCCACGCTGCTGGCGATGACAGGCGAGGTGCGTTTTTTTATTTTTTTCCGCTGGGAATAGGGCATCCAGGGTGTAGGCCTCAAGGTTTAGGGTTCAAAAATCCTCAAGCCCTGAACCCTAAACCTCGAGTCCTTTACCTTGGATGCGCTCGTTCCCACGCTGCTGGCGATGACGGGCGAGGTGCGTTTTTTTATTTTTTTCCGCTGGGAATAGGGCATCCAGGGTGTAGGCCTCAAGGATTAGGGTTCAAAAATCCTCAAGCCCTGAACCCTAAACCTCGAGTCCTTTACCTTGGATGCGCTCGTTCCCACGCTGCTGGTGATGACGGGCGAGGTGCGTTTTTGATTTTATTTCGCTGGGAATAGGCATCCAGGGTGTAGGCCTCAAGGTTTAGGGTTCAAAAATCCTCAAGCCCTGAACCCTAAACCTCGAGTCCTTTACCTTGGATGCGCTCGTTCCCACGCTGCTGGCGATGACGGGCGAGGTGCGTTTTTTTATTTTTTTCCGCTGGGAATAGGGAATCCAGGGTGTAGGCCTCAAGGATTAGGGTTCAAAAATCCTCAAGCCCTGAACCCTAAACCTCGAGTCCTTTACCTTGGATGCGCTCGTTCCCACGCTGCTGGTGATGACGGGCGAGGTGCGTTTTTGATTTTATTTCGCTGGGAATAGGCATCCAGGGTGTAGGCCTCAAGGTTTAGGGTTCAAAAATCCTCAAGCCCTGAACCCTAAACCTCGAGTCCTTTACCTTGGATGCGCTCGTGTCCACGCTGCTCACGATGACGGGCGAGGTGCGTTATCTTATCTACTCAACCCCAAGCGCCGGAACG
>VFSX01000095.1:307791-327791 GCA_016618255.1 Chlamydomonas sp. UWO 241 | reverse complement strand
CACACATACACATGCACACACAGGGGGGGGCAGCAAGGTGGGGTGGCCGATTTTGCAGTCCGTCGGCGATCGATCGCGTATAAGACCCTAGCTAGGAAACGACGACAAAGGAGAGAAAGCAAAAAAAGGCATCCTTCATTATGGTAGTCACCCAATGGCCGTCCCCACCCAACCTGGGCCCACCCCAGGGGGAAATGTGGCCAAAACGGGCGACACCAAACTTTGGGAATTTCTTGTGGCTTCCCTGGTTGACCAAATCCACTTTTGACGCGTGCTTTTTAGTTGCCGCCAATCTCATGTAGACGCACGCGTCGTGGGTGACCGTGGCTTGGAGAGACGGTGAAATGCGGAACGAAACCGTTTGGCGTCAAACGCAACCGTGACATGTAACGTTTTTGACACAAGTCAAAAGTGGATTTGGGCCAGAGGCGACGCCGCAAAACATGCCGAAAGTTTGGTGTCGCCCAGCACAGCGACCCCGGCAACGCGGCACGGCACGGGACCCAGCGCCTCGTCAAGTTCATGCCACAGGTTTTGAAGATCGGTTGGAGGCGTCGCGGGGGGCTGGCTCCCCCCAGCGGCGCGGCAGGGGGTTGGCTGCGACTGTTGCATGGCGCTCCGCGAGGCCCGTGACGGCCCCACGACGTATCCCAGCACACGATCTCGACACGCATGTCTATATTACGTGTCGAGAAGTCATTCTGCACGCGCGATGGGGCCGTTTTGTCAACTTTGGAATTTTGGGTGTGGCCACATTTTGGTCACAGGTTGGGTGGGGATGGCCCAATCAGGAAGCCGGCTTCGCCAGAGCAAGGCTATGGGGTAAGAGACCTTAAGTCCACTTACGAGGTGGACAAAGAGGGCCGCAGCAGTGGCGGCAGTTGACCCGCGGCGGGGCGTCAAGCGCCCCCCCCCCCACACACACACACGCACAAACGCACGCACACACACGCACACGCACACACAGGGCGGCAGCCACGGCAGCGGCCCGACCCCCCCACCCACACACCCACCCACCCACACACACAAACACGCACACACACACACACATAGGGCACGGCAGTATACCGTATACGTGGGCCCGTATACCGTATAATACCGTTTAATGTATACCGTATACAAGGGCATATGTGTATACCCTTGATTCCTTGATCCGATTGAGACGGGAACGATGGATTCGGATGCCTCACATGATGCGCATCACAAATCCACTCTCACAAGCATACTTTGCTATGTTTGGTTTAGAGGAAACACAAAACTCGTTTTTTCTCACTGCATGGCAGCCGGAGCGTCCCTGCGTTCCATGGAACCACCATATTCTTCCCTCCACCCTATGCTGCATCCAAGCGTTGTTCTGGATAGCCCTTGTCATTAGCTGTCCAGTGCAAGTCGAATCATCGAAATCCATGCAGTTTCAAGGGAGTTGGAGCATTTACGCCTTTTACTTATCTTCCAAAACAATGGTGTATACGCGTGTGTATACGGTACACATCCCGCCGTATACGGTATTTATACCGTCACGGTATACATGCGGTATATACCGTATACGTATACCGTGCCGCGCCCTACACACACACACACGCACACACACACACACACACAGGGCGGCAGCAGCGGCAGCGGCCCGACCCCCCCCCCCCCCACACACACACACGCACACACACACACACAGGGCGACAGCAGAGGCAGCGGCCCAACACCCCCCCTCACACACACACGCACACACACGCACGCACACACACGAACACACACGCACGCACACATGCACACACTCACACACAGGGCGGCAGCAGCGGCAGCGGCCCGACCCCCCCCCCACACACACACGCTCACGCACACACACACACACACACACGCAGGGCGGCAGCAGCGGCAGCGGCCCCGGTGGGAAGCCCCCCCCCCACACACACACACGCACACACACACACACACATGGCGTCAGCTGCACCGTGGCGGGGCGTGATAATCGGCCCGACATACACACACACATATACACACATACATACACACACACACACACAGGGTGGCAGCTGCGGCAGCGGCCCTGGCGTCCGACACACACACACACACGCACACACACACACACACAGGGCGGCAGCAGCGGCAGCGGCCCCGGCGCCCCCCACACACACACACACCACCACCACCACATCACACACACATACACACACATGCACACACACACACACACCTACGCACACGCACACACACACACACACACAGGTAGCCAGCAGCGGCAGCGGCCCCGGTGGCGAGCCGCGTGTCGCGCCCGGCGTCCTCGCGTTTGCGTCCGCACCCGCAGCACTCGCGCGCATGGCGGCGCCAGCGCCGCTGCCGCCCGCGCGCGCGCTCTCGCTGCTGGCGACGACTGCGCCAGGTGTGCGTGTGTGTGTGTGTGCGCACATGGCGGCTCCGGCGCTGCTGCCACCTGCGCACGCACTCGCGCTGCTGGCGAGGACTGGGCCAGGTGTGTGTGTGTGTGTGTGTGTGTGCACGCGCTGCTGGCGACGACTGCGCCAGGTATGTGTGTGTGTTTTGTGTGTGTGTGTGTCTGTGTGTGTGTCTGTTGTGTGTGTGTGTGCTCGCGCTGCTGGCAGCGGCCGTGCGCCGCTGGGAAGGCGAGTGCCACTCTCACGGAGCTCGCCACTCTGATGGCTCTCTCATTATTTCTCTCCCCCTCACTGTGATGGAACGCTGACTGTTCCGCGCCCCTCCCCACACTGAAGGTGCTGGTGTCGCGGCAGAGGGGGCTGGCAGCTGCGCAGCCCTCGGAAGCTGAGTGTTACTCTCATGCGCTTCACGCATAGAGGGTCCTCTCTCCTCTCTCTCACTCAAATGGTGTGCTGCTGATCGTGCCGCGGCACCCTCTCCCCACAGGGGCCTCGGCCGAGGTGGCTGCGTGCGATGACGCGACGCGGCTCGCGCTGCTGTGCGTGGCGCTGAGGGCGGCCGAGCGTGCGTCTGCGTGCCAGCGGGCGTCGTGCCCTGACACGTTCCCGCAGGTGGGAGGCTTAGGGGGGGGTGACCTTGGGGGCCAAATCCTCGCATTTCTCTCCGTTTTTTAAGTTGGAAATACTTGATCAATAAACACTCACATACCACGCACGATTTTTTCTTTTTTCTTTTATTAAATCATAGCAACACGTGTGTTGCTGACGCCTAGGCTACAGCAACATGGGGACAAGGAAACTGGTATTTTTGGTTAAGCGGAAACCAGAAACCAGTGAGGGACCCAGGAATCGAACCTACGCTCCAGGTTCGCAGATAATTACGTTGAACCACTAGCCCAAAGGTACAACCATCCCCCCCCACACGCATGTTACCCGGGCCAAGGCTCTCTCTAGATTCAGGGTGGGGCTCCATGACTTGTGCACATAGAGCGGGGGCGCTACACCGTGGCGTGACGGGCAGCGGCTGCGTGCCAGCGGTCGTCGTGACCTGACACGTTCTCGCAGGTGGGCACGGGCTTTTGAGGTGGCTGCTGCTCGCAAGCACACACGCGTGAACACGCACACACACAGAAACACAGTAACACGGGGTTTCCAGCTAAGCAGGCTAATCTTCTACTAGAGACACCCGACGATACTCCAGCACACTTAAGTACTAGAGTACCGCCGGCTCCCGGCCGATAGACTACCGCTCCCGCCGGCTAGACTACCCCAAACAGCGGTCTCTGAGAGACATGTCTGGCAAGGAGCATATAGGAGAGGACCTTCCTCAGGGTCACAGTAGTGGCCTTGTGGCCAGTCAAGCCGGCAGAGCCGACTGGCGCTGACTGGTTCGTCAGGGTCACAGTAGTGGCCTTGTGGCCAGTCAAGCCGGCAGAGCCGACTGGCGCTGACTGGAACGGTCCCCGCCTGGCAGTGCATGGCTGTCCAGCTCTCGTTTGCATGGGGCTCAGCCTGGAGGCTGCCTGAAGACCTTCCAACGCCAGTCACCGGCAGACGAGCGACCCCGAGGATGAGCGCGGTGACGAACGCTGCGATTGGTGAAGCGGATTTACTCTGTGTTGCCTCGGCGGTCGCCACCGCTGAAGCCGTGATGGTAGCCCGCCTCCACGGGCAGCCATCTTGACCAATGTCCAGCATGCATTGACGGGCGCCAGCTCCTCCGCTCGTCGATCAACTCGTCGAGATCGGTGCCGCATGGCGTCCTGCATGGGGGGAGGATAAGGGCCGTCTCCCAGCACGGGCCGCGGCAGCGCCGCGGCTACTCGCCAAGCCATGGCAGCGCTGGGCAAGCCGCTCCTGAAGTGTTCCACCGAGGGGCAGTCTAGCAGGAGCCGGGCCAGTCGTATTTTGCCCCGCTCGTCAGCGGCACGGAGATCCTCGTCACCAGCAGCGCCGCATTGCTGGGTCCAGGGCTCGGCGACGAGAACGCGCCTCCGTTAATCGAGCCCCATACACAGAAACACACACACGTGCAATTGCTGCTGCTATCACACGCGCACACACACACACACACACAGGTGACGGCGCGCCTCGCTTCCGCCGTGCGCTCGCTGTCGCGCCTGCGCCTGCCCGAAGAGCTGACACAGGTGAGGGTTTCCTAGTGGGGGGGGATGTGTGTTTGTGTGTGTGTGGGGGGGTTACATTGCGTCGGAAGCCTTTGATGGCGTGTTTGTGTATGCCAGACCAGAGCCTTTGATGGCGTGTGTGTGTGTATGCCAGACCAGAGCCCGTCTGACCAAGCCCATAAGCATCATGCCTGCAGCAAACCTGGCTGAGAGTTCACCCCTTGGCCGCATTTGAACACACACACACACACACACACACAAACTCCCCCAGCTGCGCGCCACCGTCGAGGCGCCCCTCACGTCCGGCGCATCCACACACACACACACACACGCGCGCACACACACACACGCACACACACACTCCCAGCTGCGCGCCACCGTCGAGGCGTCCCTCACGTCCGGCGCGTCCACACACACACACACGCGCACACACACACACATACACTCCCAGCTGCGCGCCACCGTCGAGGCACCCCTCACGTCCGGCGCATCCACACACACGCACACACACACACACGCGCACACACACACACTCCCAGCTGCGCGCCACCATTGAGGCGTCCCTCACGTCCGGCGCGTCCACACACACACACACACTCACTCCCAGCTTCCCAGCTGCGTGCCACTGTCGAGGCGTCCCTCACGTCCGGCGCGTCCACATACACACACACACACACACACAGCTGCATGCCACCGTCGAGGCGGCCCTCACGTCCGGCGCGTCCACACACACACACATACACACGCACGCAAACACACACACACACACTCCCAGCTGCGCGCCACCGTCGAGGCGGCCCTCACGTCCGGTGCGTCCGAGTGCGAGGCGGTACGCGTACCGCTGTCCCGCGGCGGCCCGATCCGCACCGCGGCCGTTCCTGGCGCAAACCGGGACTTCAACCCGCGCTTCGAGGACGGCTTCTCACGCGACAGGGATTACGACCCAGACCGCGAGAGGGCCGAGGCGCGCAAGCTCAAGCGCCAGCTGGCAAAGGTGCGTGTTTGGGCAGCTGCTAGGCAGCTTCTAGGCAGCTTCTAGGCAGCTTCTTGGGATGGCTTCTCGAGGGACCGGGAGGGGGACGGGGCGCGGAAGCTCAAGCGGCTGGCATAAAAGTGTCAGGTGTGTGTGTGTGGAGGGGGGGGGCGCTTGCTCCTCCCGCCGTGCGGCCGCCGCTGCTGCTGAGCGCCCCTACTGTCCCATGAGGTTCTTGATGGTGGGGTCCTGAATGGCCTCGAGGCCTTGCTGCGGGGAGGACAAACGCAGTGGGGTCGTGCGAATGTCAGTTCGCTCCCTCTCATCCACCTCCCCCGACTCCTGCCCGCTGGAAGCTCGTTTCGGGCCACGGGGGCACGTTCTGCCGCGGAGGCGAGGCTCGCAAGGGCCGCGTGCGTGGGTGCCGCATGGGGCTCCCATCCTCTCCCCTCTCACCCCTCCCCCCTCTCAATCTCTCCTCTCCTCTCACTTTCTTGATGTCGATACGACCCGACGACGCCACCACGACCATGGACCGGCGGCCCCTGCGGATCCAAGGCCGGGGGAGGGGGCATCCAAGGGGAGGCCATCAGTGGTTCCGCCAGCAGTGCCACCCCGTCTGTGTGCATCTTTTCAGGCCTTGGGTAGCTGGAGGAACAGGGGGGGGGGGGGGGGCGCATGCGAGAGGTGCAGCACCCGCGGCACTCCACTCGACACATCCGCATGCCCCACCTGGCGGGCAGGGCGAACTTGCTGCCGTTGAGGACGGGGGCGAGAGCTGCCATGTTTTACAGGTTGTACTCGTACGCGCCTGGAGGACCCCGGGGCGTGAGTTTAGGCCTAGACTACACGTCAAGGGGGGGGCTCTTCTACGAGGGACCGCAAGGCCATGCAGCGCGCCAGCCTACCAGTAGAGAGCTGCCATGGTTGATATGAGTTTGGGGACTGAGAAGAAGTGGAATGTGCAGGCAATTTCTAGGCTGTCTCTCTCCCACTCCCTCACCCACTCTCTCCACTCACTCACCCCCCCCCTCTCGGTCTCAACACACTCCCAGGAGAAGCGCGGCGCGATGCGCGAGCTCCGCAAGGACTCTGCGTTCATGGCGGACGCGCGCGACAAGGAGCGGGCGGTCGTGGACACGGAGCGGATGGACTCGCAGAAGAATTTCTACGCGGAGCTGCAGGTAGGTGCTTGCTTGCTTGAGTTGGTTGTGCACAGCTCGAGCAAAAAGGGGGGGGGGAGCTGGCACACAGCCATGAAGCATGAGGGGTCGGATCCCCAATATAAGAGTGCGTGTTTGCGCCATTGTCATCCGACGCGACCTCCTCGCCGCAAGCCGCATGCCGTGTCGAGGCTGGAGGCCCACACAAGTGTGGACTTAAGTGTGATTGAACGCCCATCCCACCCCACCCGCAGGCGCAGCAGGCGGACATGAACAGCGGTGGGCAGGGCGGCATGCACAAGCCGCTGAAGAAGAGGAAGACGTAGACGGATGGCGGGTCGTCGGCAGCAGTGACGTTGGGGCAGGCGGGGGCGGGAGAGGTGAACAGGCAGACAGACTGGGTTCAGTTGGCCCCGTCAGTGTAGTTGGGATGCGCTCGCACGCGGCAGAGGTGCGTGTAAGAGAGGGGCTCCACCTGCCCACCATCGTGGTCTCTCGGCCCCCACTCTCACGGTACACACAGCCACACACACACACCAGTGCACCAGCTGTTCCGCGCAGCGAATCCAGCGTGCGCATGCTAGCCGCTCAAAACCTAGAGCCTGGGACACAGGCAATACCGCGCGAGATGTGAAGGCCACACCGCCCCCAACGGTTATTGGCTGGCATCTGTTCTCTAGTCTTGGTTCGTGGGTAGACACGTAACCGGGCGGATTGCCCGAATCCATGACAAATTTTCGCGAGAAAATATCTCGGTGTATATATCTCGGTGTAGACCTCGATGCAACGCGCGCGCCTGCCAGACCTCCTCTGCCACCCCAGGCACTTGGAGCACAAATGCCTGGCAGCTGCGGCATCCAGCGCGCTGCCATTGCGCTGCTAGGACTGTCGCCCCCTCCCAAACCCTCCCAACGTTCTGGCTCTGGTTCAGCTGCTGGGGCCGGCAATGCTGAGAACCAGGCCGCCATCACCGCCACTGTCGCCATCCCGGCTCTGGTGCGGCTGTTGGGGCCCGACCCGACGGCAGGTGTGCAGCATACAGCAGCAGTTGCACTGTGCAATCTGTCTGCCGGCAATGCTGAGAACCAGGCCGCCATCACCGCCGCTGGTGCCATCGCTGCTCTGGTGCGACTGTTGGGGCCTGACTCGACGGCAGGTCCGCAGGCGGCAGCAGCAAATTTACTGCGTGTCTTGGGTTCGAGGTTGTCTGAGCGGCGAACGATACACACGGGGCAGGTGTGCGCGGCTTTGCCGTGCTGGCGTGTGTGCTGGCAGGCAGGCATCGGTGCAAAGCTGCGATCCACCATCCCTTGGCTTGCAAGCCATGCAGCAACGTCAGTTGGCCGTCGCACTCACACGGTGGGAGTGTGGTCGCATGCACAGGGTGGCAGGGATCCCCATTGCGGGGAGCTGCTGCTGCAAGGCTTGTTGCAGCTGATGGAGGGGAAGATGAAAAGTCGGTACATCCGGAAGAAGAAGAGAGACAGCTGCAGTGGGGGTGGTGATGACTGAGCGCCTCACGGGTTCATGCGCTGGTTCCCTGCACGGGGCCCCTCAGGACGTGGATGAATGAAATCCTGCGGCCGCGCAGAGCGCCAGCCCAACGTTGAGCGGCACATGATGAGTAGAGGCATGGTAGTATGGCTTTAGAGTGGACGGACGGGGGGCAGCAGCAGAGGGGAAAGTGAGGATCGGTGAAAATTTACAGCAGCTGCAGCGCCACTTCCGGCAGCCCAGTGGATCGCGCTCCCACGATGTGATGCAGCGTGTCGTTTGGCCCGCCCTCATACGCGGGGCTGCTTTGGCTGCTTGTCTTGATCTCAGAGGGCGGGATCATCGCCTGTGTCTCCTTTTAACGGCCCGGGGGCGGTCTGCCACCAGGACGGTGAGCGGGCCGGAAGTCGGGCGGAAGATCACGCACGCGTCGGACACTCTGTTGGTATGAAACACGGGAGGTGGAGCGCGGGGGTGCAGCCGGGGCCGAGGGACAGCGTAAAGGGGAAGAAGACCCAGTTGGTCACCGCAGCCATGTTGCAATGCGAACGCGCATGTGGGTCACCAGGGAGTAGCGGGGTCAGGAGGTCGGAATTTCTCGCTCTGCCATCCCAACGCGCATGTGGGTCACCAGGGAGTAGCGGGGTCAGGAGGTCGGAATTTATCCCAGCGCAAGGCCTGGCAATGGCGAAACCAATCAGCAGGGGCGCCCGGATGCCGCCGGCACTCGCAAATGTGTCGGGGTGGTCTCCCCCGGTGAAGCCCTTTAACGGCTGTTTAGGGCTTAGAGAGGTGTGATGCCACTGGTGCGCGCAAACATACCTGGGTGGTGGATCTTGCCTGGAGAGTTGTTTTGAGGGTTAAGGGCTTAGGGTTTAGGGTTTAGGGTTTAGGGTTCAGGGTTTAGGGTTTAGGGTTTAGGGTTTAGGGTTTACGGTTTGAGGTCTTGATTATGTTTCATGATTACAGCGTTGGGTTCAAGGGGGTTCAGCATGGGTGTGGCGCCCGGCGCTCGCGAGCATGTCTGGGTGGTAGCCGTGTTGCCACGTGGGGTGTTGTTGGGGCCAGGCCAAGCACTTCTCAAGGGCAGGGGGCACGCACAGCGATTGGTTGTGCTGGTTGGGTGGGTGGGGTGGGTGGATTGTGCAGCGCGACAGAGACATAGTGTGTGTGGTGTTGTTGGGGGCCAGGCCAAGCACGTCTCAAGGGCAGGGGGCACGCACAGCGGTTGGTTGTGCTGGTTGGGTGGGTGGGGTGTGTGGGTTGTGCAGCGCGACAGAGACATAGTGTGTGGGGTGGCCGCAGTGGTGGTGGTGTGTGTGTGAGTGTGTGTGTGTGTGTGTGACGCTGGGCAAGGTACATGGTCGCGTGCATTGGGCGACAACACGGCCCGCTCAGAGCAGCCCGCCGCCCTTGATCCACGCGCCGGTGAGGTTGAGCCTGGGCGCAGTGGTGGTGGCATGCTGCTGCGTGCGTGTGTGGTTGTCCTGGTCGCACAGCACAGCGTCCAGGTCTGATGACGCGCTCGAGCATTGGGGCAGTGGAAAGGACGCCGAGCGCAGCAGCACCTGTCCCCAGGCCACAGGCTCCACCTCGGGCATGCGCAGCGAGGTACGCCTGGCAACCCCACTTGCGTCCGCATGAGGGAGAGGGGCTCGCATCACCGCCACAGGGACCGCCTGGAGATCTGCGATCTGCGATCGGCTGTGCTGCTCCCGCGTGATGCGGAGGAGAGCTCTCTCCATGTGGCTCAGAGGACTCCAGCCCACTGTCGCATTCGTAGTAGCCAACTTATTCCTGGCAATAGTAATGCTGCATGGATCTGCTCATCTAGGAGCCTCAACTTAATGAAGGGAACAACCCTAGCTAGTGTCTGTGGAGGGGTATGACGAGGGCGCTAAGTGTCAACGCGAGGCCATGAATCCCCAGGATCACGACGCTGACGCTGCACGTCGCGTGGCGGGTGTTGCTCGGCCACGGTGTGGTAGTATGGAGTGTGTGAAGGTGGGACACAAACCTCGCAATTTCTAGCACTCTTCACTTCACAGTCCCCGAAGCACATCTCAATACCATGGCAGCTCTCGCCCCCGTCCTCAACGGCAGCAAGTTCGCCCTGCCCGCCAGGTGGGCATGCGGATGTGTCGACTGGAGTGCCGCGGGTGCTGCACCTCTCGCATGCGCCCCCCCCGCCCCCCCTGTTCCTCCAGCTACCCAAGGCCTGCAAAGACGCACACAGACGGGGTGGCACTGCTGGCGGAACCGCTGATGGCCTCCCATTGGATGCCCCCTCCCCCGCCCTTGGATCCGCAGGGGCCGCCGCTCCATGGTCGTGGTGGCGTCGTCAGGCAAAATTGACATCCGCAAGGTGATTGGGGAGGGGAGAGACAAAGCGGAGGGGAGGGGAGAGGATGAGAGCCCCATGCGGCACCCACGCACGCGGCCCTTGCGAGCCCTTCCTCCGCTGCAGAACGTGCCCCCATGGCCCGAAACGAGCTTCCAGCCGGCAGGAGTCGGGGGAGGTGGATGCGAAGGCCCAAACTGACATTCGCACGACCCCACTTGCATTTGCCCCCCGCAGCAAGGCCTCGAGGCCATTGAGGACCCCACCATCAAGAACAACCTCCAGGGACGCTCGCGCTTCATGGGCAAGAAGGGCTGGGTCGACACCCAGGGCCGCAAGGGCAAGGTGAGGCGGGCCATGCGCATGGCGTCTGAGGCGCAGATCTGGCGTATACGTGGCATCGTGGCACGTCAGCGGGGTAGCCCACGGGCAGCCAATGGATATGGCGCGTGTGTCTGATGGATGGGGTAGCCCCTAGACAACGGAGAAGGACGAGGGCAGGAGATTTTGGGCCACCTCCGATGGGGACGATTCGACTGGGGGCGACTGCCCGTGAGCACCCGCGTTCGTCGGGCAGACGAGCCAGCATACCTGCTGCGGATGACGGCTGTTTGCCTGAAAGCGAAGGGGTTATGATGCTCTCTGTGCGCGCGGGCACTTTGCAACGTGTGCATGCCCCCCCATGGCGCATGGTATGTGCAGGGCCTGGGAGTCTACCAGTTCGAGGACAAGTACGGCGCCAACGTGGACGGTTACTCGCCGATCTACACGCCCGATCAGTGGGCTGGCACCGGCGACTCTTACTCGCTTGGCACGAAGGGCCTTATCGCGTGGGCTGGCCTCGTGCTCGTCCTCCTGGGTGTTGGCCTCAACCTCATCATCTCCACCTCGCAGCTGGGCAACTAAGCTCTGTGCCGGAGCTTGAGCGGGGCTGTTTTGCGCCCGTCTGAAGCAGGCAGCTGTACTAGGAAGACACACGGCAGCACCCCGACACATGCCCGTGGCGGGCGGCGTGGCATGAGAGACGCTGCTGCTGCTGCACACATCCGCGCGGTAAGCGCCATCAATCTGCACGCACATCCGGCTGGTCGGCGCCGACGATAGAGACTCCCTCCCCTGAGCGATGGTAGTGCAGTGTGCGCGCCCAGAGCCGAGGCTGGTGGGACTGAAGAGTTGACGCCCAAAGGGGGGGTGGCCATGGTTATGCCCGAGCACTCGCACTGGCCCCAATAGGGGTTCGCGCGAGCGTGACGGTGACTTGAGGGTTTGGAGCCCGTTTGCACAGTCCAGTTTTTGTATCCCCCTTGTACGGGACTGTAATTCGGTATGAGGAAGCTCAGGCCGTGACACACGTGACTGCACAGATTGAACTGCCCTGGTGGTCGTCGCCAAGCAACGCAGGATTGGGAGCCCAAGGGTTGAGGCATCCATGCACCACACTCAGTAGGGGCTTGAATTGCTGCAGCACAACACTGGTTGTCTGCCTCACCCACAGCACAACACATCACAAACTCTACAAAGTGGGGCGTGGGCTCGCAAAAAAAACCCAGCTGTGCCCCGCGAGGAGCACTGGCACTTCAGGGCAGCATCTCTCACACCCCGACCCACTAGGCCCCCACCAATGGGGGGGTTGATAGTAGTGCATGGGCACTGCTATGCGCCGATCATAGTCGAACACGTTGATGCACGTCAAGGCCTACATCATTGATATCCACCATCACACTCTCCCTCTCGCACGCCACGCCACTGCTGCCGCCCCATCCACTCACACACACCGCCGGCCCCTTACACTCCCACACCCACACCAGCCTCTTGTACAACGCCCACACACACACGCCTCTCTCATCCGCTCCCGCTCCCGCCGCCACTATCACTGCCGCCGCTGCTGTCGCTCCCGCCGTCCACCGGCATCGTCAGCCCCTTGAGAGCAGCTTGCGCAGAGAGCGCGTGCTGCTGGTGCAGCACCCACGCAAGACCGATCTTGAGGCGCTCGACGATACTCGCAGTCTCAAGCACCGCCTGCGTGCGCGTGTGTGTGTGTGTGTGTATGTGTTCAGCAACCCACCCAAGGCCGATCTTGAGGCGCTTGACGATGCTCGCAGTCTCAAGCACCGCCTGCGTGCGTGTTCCGAGTACGTGTGTGTGTATGTGTGTGTGTGTGTGTGTGTGCAGCACTCACGCAAGGCCGATCTTGAGGCGCTCGACGATGCTTGCAGTCTCAAGCACTGCCTGCGTGCGTGCATGCGTGTGTGTGTGGGTATGTGTGTGTGTATGCGTGTGTGTGTGTGTGTGTGTGTGTGTGTGCTGCGTGTGTGTGCGTGCTGCGTGTACGTGCGCGTGTCCCCTCCCCCCAACACCCTACCTGCCGCACCACCGGCGCGTCCGCGTCCGAGAACACGACCGCCAGCGCCCACGACAGCTTGGCGCAGCGCCGCACGAGCGGCCACGCCACGTCTGCGCACGCGTCGAGGCCGTCGGACGCTGCGCCTGAAAACGGGTGCGGTGGCCCGCCAGCCCCAGGGTCAACGACCGGGCTGGCAGCCGATCTCCCAGAGGATGAGCTGGGGAGGGTGCCGCCAGCCCCAGGGTCAACGACCGGGCTGGCAGCCGAGGCGGCGGCGTGGGCGCTGGCGGCGGGCGCTGGCGGCGGCGATGGCTCAGCTGGTGGTGGTGCTGCTGGTGCTGGCGCTGCTGGCGCTGCCTCTGCCGCTGCTGCTGCTGGCGCTGCTGCCGCCGCTGTCGCCGCCGCTGCTGCTGGCGGCGGCGGCCGTGCTGGCGATGGCGTAGGCGACGACCACGGTGCTGGCGATGATGGCGGTGCCCGTGGGGGCCTCAGCTGGATCAGCCCGAGGGGCAGGCCCGAGTAGCGCCGCCCGTGCACGCGCATGGACAAGCCAGCGACAGCGTCCAGAGCTGCCCACACCTGCACAGTGGTGTGTGCGCGTGTGTGCGTGTGTGTGTGTGTGTGTGTGTGTGCGTGAACACGTGTGTATGTGCACGCGCGCGTGTGTGTGTGTGTGTCCATCATAGAGATGGAGGGTGAGGAGTAGCGCCGCCCGTGCACGTGCATCTATAGGACAGCGACTGCGTCCAGCGCTGCCCACACCTGCACGGAGGTGTGTGTGTGTGTGTCAGCGTGCGTGTGTTTGTGTGTGTGCCCAGCAAAGATGGAGGGTGGGGGAGTAGCGATAGGCCAGCAACTGCATCGACAGGCCAGCAACTGCGTCCAGCGCTGCCCACACCTGCACGGTGGTGTGTGTGTGTGTGTGTGTATGTGTGTGCGTTTGAGTGTGCGTGAACGTGTGTGTGTGTGCGCCTGTGTATGTGTGTGTGTGTAGCATTGATGGAGCGTGTGCCGACGCCCATGCACGCGCATGGAAAGGCCAGCGACTGCGTCCAGCGCTGCCCACACCTGCGCGGTGGTGTGTGTGTGTGTGTGTGTGTGTGTGCTGTGTCCAGCAAAGATGGGTGGGTGGGGAGTAGCGCATCGACAGGCCAGACACAGCGTCCAGAGCTGCCCACACCTGCACGGAGGTGTGTGTGTGTGTGTGTAAGTGCGTGTCAGCGTGCGTGTGTGTGTGCGTGTGTGTCCACCATAGATGGGGCGTGAGGAGTAGCGCCGCCCGTGCACGCGCATGGACAGGCCAGCGACAGCGTCCAGCGCTGCCCACACCTGCACAGTGGTGTGTGCGCGTGTGCGTGCGTGTGTGTGTGTGTGTGTGTGTGTCTATGTGTGTGTGCGTGAACACGTGTGTATGTGCGCGCGCGCGTGTGTGTGTGTGTGTGTGTGTCCATCATAGAGATGGAGGGTGAGGAGTAGCGCCGCCCGTGCACGCGCATCGACAAGCCAGCGACAGCGTCCAGCGCTGCACACACCTGCACGGTGGTGGTGTGGTCGATTTTACAGTCCGTCGGACGCCTTTGATGGCGCGGTGTGTGTGTGTGTGTGTGTGTGTGTGTGTGTATGTGTCGTGCGTGTCTGCGTGTGTGTGTGTGTGTCAGTGTGCGTGTGTGTGTGTGTGCCCACCAAAGATGGAGGGCGATGAGTAGCGCCGCCCGTGCACGCGCATTGACAGGCCAGCGACTGCGTCCAGCGCTGCCCACACCTGCAGGGTGTTTTACGTGCGTGCGTGTGTGTTCTTGTTCGTGTGTGTGTGTTCCACTACGTGCCCTTGCCTGCCCTGCAACTGCCCCCTCCCTTTTGTTCTCTCCCTTTCCCCCTCTCCCCCTCTCTCTCTCCCTCGCTCTCCCTCTCAAACTCTGTAAACGCACCTTTGCCTTTAGCACAGCACAGTCATGCAGCGGCCCGCCCAACAGGTCCCCTACCTACCTACCTACCTCTCCCTCCCTCCTCCCCCCTCTCTCTCTCTCTCTCTCTCTCTAAGTACGCACCTTTGCCTCCAGCACAGCACAGTCGTGCAGCGGCCCGCCCGACAAGCCCCTCCCTCCCTCTCCCTCCCTCCCTCCCTACCCCACCTCTCTCTCTCTCTCTCTTAGTCTAAGTACGCACCTTTGTCTCCAGCACAGCGCAGTCGTGGAGTGGCCCGCCCGACAGGCCAAGCTCCTCATCACTCGGCACAGCAGGCAGGACCTGAAAATACGCGGTGACGTGCGTGTGTGTGTGTGTGTGTGTGTGTGCGTGTGTGTGCGACGTGTGTGTGTGCATGTGTGCGACGTGTGCGTGCATGTGTGTGTGCACGTGCGTGCGGTTGTGTGCTGAACATGTGCGCGTGTGCGGGTGCGGGTGCGCGACGTGTGGAAGTGTGCGTGTGAGAAGAGAGAACCGACCGAGCGAGTGCGTTTGTGCGTGCGAGGGTGCGTGCCTGCGAGGGAGAGGGACAGAGAGACGTAAGGATGAAACCTAGCCACACCCCATCTACAGGTCTGACGCCCAGTGTCCCCTGGGAAGGATTTTGGCAGTTGTTTTAGCCCCGGGCCGAGCAACTTTGACCGCTTATCTCAGGCGCAATACACAGCGGGTGCTCAAGCAGCGCATGCCATTGTGCTGATCTCGGTGAGAGCTGCTCAACGCGCCCCTCTGCGCCTTCTCCCACCAAGTGTGGGGTGGTTTCCTGGGACATTGGAAATCCGGCTCTGCGGTATACGGCTTGCGTGGGGGGGGGGGGGAGCACTGCTGACACCGCACCTGTGTGCTCGCCGACGTGGTCGCGCGGCCGCCCTCGCGACCTTGCGGCGGCGGCGGCGCGCCGGCCACTCCCCCCCCTACCCCCTCGGCCGCGCCTCCTCCCTCCCCTCCGTCGCACTGCGACAAGCCGAAGCCTGACAACGAAGAACCCGAGGCGCCCCCTCCCCCGCCGCCGTTGGGTGGGCGCCCTCCCCCTCCGCCGTCGCGCTGTGACGAGCCTGACCCCGGCCCCGACGCCGAGGCCGCTGCGCCGCCGCCGCCGCCACTCGCGGCACTGGCGGCGCCACGGCCGGGCGTGGACGCTGGTCCCGGCTGCTGGCCCGCCCCGGCTGCTGCCCCTCGGTCGCCCACTCCGTGGCCACTGGCGCTGGCTCCTTCCCCGCCGCCCGCACTCGCGCTCCCACCCCCACCCGCGCCGCCATGGCCACTGGCGCTGGCTCCTTCCCCGCCGCCCGCACTCGCGCTCCCACCCCCACCCGCGCCGCCACCGCTGCTGCGCTCGCCCGCCCCCTCTCCCCCCTCATCTGCCCCTCTGCCGCCCGCCCTCACGTCCGAGGCCGTTTCCTCCCCACCCACGCCCGAGGCAGTTTCCTCCCACGTGTCGCTGAGGTCGCCATCGCTGTCGGCGCCGTCGCCGACGGAGAAGCGCGCGAGCTCCCAGCGCACGGCGGCCGCCTCGGCCTGAGGGGCAAAGCACGCGCGCATAGTGTGGGTGTGCGTGCGAGCGTGCGTGCGCGCATCAGATTGATTGATAGCACCCCAATTGCTACGGTAGATGCTAGGTCTCCGTCGCTGCCGGCGTCATCGCAGACGGGGAAGCGCGCGAGCACCCAGCGCACGGCGGCCGCCTCGGCCTGCACGTGAATGCGTGCACCACGTGCGTGTGTGTGTGTGTGTGTGTGTGTGTGTGCGTGCGTCAGACAGCACCCCAATCGATACAGTCGATGCTAGGTCGCCATCGCTGTCGGCACCATCGCCAACGGGGTAGCGAGCGAGCTCCCAACGCACGGCGGCCGCCTCGGCCTGTAAGCACGCGCGCATGACGATGATGGATATTACAACGTATAGGAGGAGGCGGGGCATGTTATTAAGGGGGGTTCATTATTAAACTTGAGGATGCCACAGCTTCTCACAGCTAGATGGGGTGGCCGCCCGGGCCGGGACCAAGGGGGTGGCTGCCCCATACCATGGCCAACTTGAGTCTGGAAGGGGGGTCGCGTTCACACTGTGTGGCAGCTGTGGGAAGGTCTGGCATCCCCAGTTTTAATGATTTGCCCCCTTAATAGTATGCCCCCCCTCCTCCTAGTGCCCTTCTCCGCCGCATGCAGCTGCTCCAGCATGCGTGTCAACTTCCTTGCTCACGGGGTAAATGCTTCCGTGCACCATGGGCAAAGCACGACCCATTTCAAAATGTGTTTTTGGGTCTGGCACCAAACCATGCTCTTTGAGGACATGCTAGCCCGGGAAGGGCCGTGTGCGCGCGTGCATAGCACCCCAATCGATGCAGGAGATACAGGAGGAGAGAGTTGAGCTGCTGAGTGATAAGGTACTGACCAGACAGACAAGCAGAGCAACGGTCTGGAATCAGCAGAGACAGAGACAGCGTTCTGCGAGTGTTCTGTGGGTCAGGGGAGGGGCTCTTATAGGCCCCTCACTGAAGGAAATTGGACGGACATAGAAACAGGTAAAAAAGTTAGTACGGGGCAGTAGTTGTTGCAAGTCTTAGAAACGTATCAACTGTGTGCTCTGTTCAATTGTGTTCTCTCCAATGTGCGTTCCGCTCAATGGTGCATCAATGAGGTGCACGAGAGGCTGTGTACTACAGCTCAGCATGAGCGACCTTCCATCGCACAGCATCCGTCTCGGCCTGTACACACGCACAGTGGGTGGGTGTGCGGCAAGACCATGGGCGTTTACCATGCGCGTGTGATTTCGTCAGGCGGCACCCATCGATACACACACACACACACACACAAACACACGCACACACACACACACGCCCTCTTACACAGCACCCCCCAGCTCCCACCTCACACACAACCACACACACACACACGCACACACGCACACACATACACACACACCTCCTTTTCCGCCCCCCGTGCCCGATCACACAGCACGCCCACCGCCCACCTCACACACACACACACACAACTCCTTCTCCGCCCCCCGCGCCCGCTCACACAGCACGCCGCCCACCTCACACACACACACACACAACTCCTTCTCCGCCCCCCGCGCCCCCCGCGCCCGCTCGCACAGCACGCCCAGCTCCCACCGCCCAGCCACGGGGCCGTCTGGCAGCGGCAGCACCTCTCGGACGCCGTCCTTTGTGAGTGTGTGTGTGTGTGCGTCAGAGGCAGAGGCCACGGGGCCGTCTGGCGGCGGCAGCACCTCTCGGACGCCATCCTGTGTGTGTGTGCGTGTGTGTGTCAGGGGCAGGGGCAGCACCTTGCGCACGCTAACCTGTGTGTGTGTGTGCGTGTGTGTGTGTGTGCGTGTGCATGTGTGTAAGGGTCCACACTATGATCTATATTCTCCACGGAAAGACAAAATCGTCTATAATTAGTCATGTGTCATTTATAGCCATATAGCCAGTCACTGTAATCCACACTTTAACCAACAACCGCTGGGTCTTAATTGATGAAACTTGGTGGATGTGTTCCTTACTCTCTCTCCATCAAGATTATGCAGTTAAGGCGTATTTTACAGGATTTCTGGCGGCCTGGGCTGGGCCCAAGAACAAGCGTGTGCGCGACCGGTGTGGCGGTGTGAACACACCACGACGCCACAGAAACCACTCCAATGCATGCGTTGGCGCTCATTCTGATTTATTTACGGCATTTAATTATTAATGAGGCCATTAGGCCACCCCCACCGAAGTCGGCCACATAGTGTCACAAAGTCGGACATTGGATGGAAACACAAATTTTGGGGGCGTCGTTCTTCCCCTAGGGGACACCCCCGGACCTCATTCCGCAGCCAAAAGTTTAGAATTTGGCCCATTTAGTTTGTGTTCGAAGGGCTTTGCGTGCGGTTGCGTGTGCGCGCGACCAGACGCCGAAAGGTCCAGCGTGTGTTTTCGCGTGCCGCTGGACCTATCGGCGTCTGGTCGCGCGCACACGCGACGCCATGCAACGCCCTTCGAACACAAACTAAATGGACCAAATCTCAAACTTGTTTTTGCGGAATGAGGTCCAGAGGAGGGCTCTCGGTGGTGTTCTTTCGATCGAAAGTTCGGAATGTTCACACACTATGGGCGTCACGCAGACAAGACCGCGCGTTGCACCAGTCGAAGGAAACCCTATTGGTATACGTAGCAGGCTCTCGGCGCTGAAATTTGGTTGGGGCATGCAGTTTTGGCAGCGCATGGCGGCCGGAAAGTTCAATGCGCCCATGCAGTGGGGGCGCCCCTCCCCCAGCGCGCACGCCCCCGCCTCTCCCCAGGCCCCGCGATGGCCCCACAAGCCTACTATCATCCCAACACACATCTTGGGTGCCGCGGGTGGCGGCGGGGCGGCCTGAGAGGGGCCGTTTGGGCGTTTTCGGAAATGTCTGACTTGTGTGTGGGGACTTCGGTGGGGGTGGCCATTAATGGCCAATTAATGGCCATTATTAAGTATTAATTAACACTTTTTTTTAATTTTAATAAGAAACCCACCTGAACAACGTGCGTCACAAGGAACTGAGTTTCCGCGCCGTCGGCGCCCTCGCATGGCATGCCCCACCTGTTTGTGAGAGAGTGTGTGTGAGAGAGAGAGAGAGCAGAGAGAGAGAGAGCATGTGTGTGTGCGTGTGCCCTCATGTGGCATGCCTCAGCTGCGTGTGTGTGTGTGTGTGTGTGCGTGCCCCACCCCAACGTCCCTCAGGGACACCCGTGTGAGCATGCACCGTTTGTTTGTGTGTGTGTGCGAGAGAGTGGTCGTGGTGGTGGCACTGTGTGTGTGTGTGTGTGTTTTGCCGTGCTCGCGCGGCATGCTCCACCTGCATGCGTGTGTGCGCACGTGTGCGTGAGATAGTGTGAGAGAGTGTGTGTGTGTGTGTAGGGCGCATGCGGCATGCCCCAGGTGTGTGCTTGCATGAGTGTGTGTGTGTGTGTGTGTGCGCGCGTGTCACACACACATAGTGCGTGCTTGCGCGCGTGCACTCGCGCTCTCTCTCCCTCACCCTCCGTCGCCGGGCGCCCAGCTCTGCCGAGCTTCCCAAACCCTCAACCCCCTGCGGCTCTCTCTCCCGCTCTCTCTTTCTCTGTCTCTCCCCCTTTCTCTCTCTCTCTCCTTCTCTCCCTCACTCTCTGCTTCCCCGCCTTTTCTCTCCGTCCCTCACCCTCAGTCGCCAGGCCCCCAGCTCTGCCGAGTCGCGTCGGC
>VFSX01000095.1:280291-300291 GCA_016618255.1 Chlamydomonas sp. UWO 241 | reverse complement strand
CCCATGCCCCCCGTGCAGCCATCTGCAACCCTCGACCAATCCTCTATGCTTAGGGCCAAGCGTCCGAGGAGTGAAACGGGGGATGAGGAGGTGTGTGTTCTTTGATGTCGTTTCGGTCGGTTGTTACAGCCGTGCGCACAAGTCGTCACGGCCGCGGCGCGTGGCTTGTGATGCCAGTACACGCTTTGCCTAGAGTTCCAGGGCCTTGAGTTCCAGAGCACAAGGGTAGCACAAGAAGGGGTCAACTAGCAAACCGCTCGCGCACCTAGCATTTGCCTGCAAGCACGCACGGCCAACGCACAGCCATCAGAGGCCCTGGCACCTACTAACACCCTCCGTCCCTCCCTCCCTGGCTCAAACACCCAGAACTCTGAGGGCATGCTGAAGCTCAAGATGATGCGGCACTGCGAGGTGCATGCCGCCACGGAGGAGAAGGCGCCCGGCAACACTGCGGCAGTGCACACGCAGCGCGCAGAGCACATGCGCGCGCTCGCGACGCTGGACGCCGGAGGCAGCGGCAACGGAGCTGGCCGCCAGCCGCTGCGCGAGGTGCAGCAGCAGCAGCACCACCACCACAATCACAACCAGGCGCAGACACCGCCGCCGCCGCTGCTCGCATCCGCTGGCTCCTTCACCGGGTCGAGCGTCACCGGGGGAGGCGGATGCAAGCCCATGGGCAAGCCCCCGCGGCCCACTACTGCCGCGCCGCCGCCACCCGCCTGCCCGCCCGCATCCCTCAGCGACCACGACATCGACTTCCCAGACGACGACTCGCTCCTGTGCTGCGAGGCGCCCGAGGCGCTCTTCTCGCCGCCCCCACCACCGAGCCACTCACGTGCCAATGCGCACTCGCGCGCGTCCTCACCCGAGCCCCACCACAGCCACAACGCTGGCATGGACCCGTCGTCGCGGAGCATGCCGCCGCCGCCGCCGCGCCAGCCGGCCCTGGGGTCGGTCGCGTACGCGCAAGCATGGGCGCGCGCGCATGCGCACGCACAGCAGAAAGAGCAGCGGGCGCAGCTGCAACTTGCACCGATGTGCCCGTCGTCGTCTGGACCCGCCGCCGCCGCGATGCTCACCCCCTCCCCGGACGACAGGCTCCCGCGCTGCACTGTGCCCGCATACCTGACGCACTCCGCACACAGTGGCAGCCCTCCGCTGCTGCTGTTCCCTGCTTGGCAGCCGTCCGCCTCACGCGCCATGGTCGAAGCGGCACGGCAGGCGGTGTGCGCGGCTTACGGACAGGTGGGGCTGCCCTTGCGCAGGAGAGAGAAAGAGAGATCGTTGCGGAGAACTCTGAACGGCAGACCTAAATACGCTGTTTCTGGTCATCAATTGAGGGGATTCCGTTTGACAGCGGGTGGCCAACCGTGCTCCAGCGGCAAGGCAAAAATTACCATGCACACACATGTACACGTACACGCATGCACACACACTGGTGCTGTGCCACCCGCGGGTTCAGGTCGTCACCACCGCCTCTGCCTACAATGCCTACAACGCCTACAGCTCTGATGACAGCGACAGCAATGGTGCCCCAGCCTCTAGCGGCGGGTCTGTCGTGCAGCAGCAAGGGGGCTGCCTCAACCCGCAGGTGAGGCAGCAATGTGTGTGTGTGTGTGCCAGCTGCAGCGGTGTGTGTGCGTGTGTGTGTACCTGTACCTGAGGGCGGTGCGCCAGGGGGGGGGAGCCTACCCCAACCCTCAGGTGATGCAGCAGCGTGTGGGTGTTTGTGTGTGTGTGTGTCTGTGTGCGTGTGTGGGTGTGGGTGTGTGTGACAGCAGCAGCGACAGCCACGTGAACCGGCCCGATGACACACGCACACAGACACTCACACACACACACACCAGGTGCGCGTGACGTGGCGCGACGATGACCTGGTGTCGCACATGCTCTCGGAGCAGGCGCTGCTCGCACAGGCCATGTGCGCGCCCACGCTGCCGCTCTGCGACATCCAGGTGCGCTGCTGCTGCTTGCCTGCTGCTGCTCCTGCTGCTGCTGCTGCTTACCTGCTGCTGCTCTTGCTCCTGTCAGTGTGTATGTGCTGCGCTCAGCCGTGCTGCCATTCTGTGACATCCAGGTGTGTGTGTGTGAGTGTGCACAGGCCACAGACGTAAAGCACTGCCACTCTGTGACATCCAGGTGCGCTGTTGCTGCTGCTGCTTCTTGCCTGCTCTCTCTCTCGTTCTCCTCTCTCTCTCTCTCTCTCTCTCTCTCTCTCTCTGTCTGACATTCAGGTGCGCTGCTGCTGCTGCTGCTTGCCTGCTGCTGTTCTTGCTCCTGCTGCTGCTCTTGCTCCTGTCTGTGTGTATGCGCTGCGCTCAATCGTGCTGCCGCTCTGTGGCATCCAGGTGTGTGTGTGCGCGTGTGCATGTGTTTAGGTGGCATGTGTAGATGATATGTGTGTGCATGTGCGTGTGCAGGTGACGTGTATGCCCACGCTGGCGCCCTGTTTCATCCAGAGGGGTGGGAGAGGTGCACGTGTTCTAGCACACAGACACACGTGCACACGCCCGCGCAGTAGGATGCCCTTCGAAAACACACACACACGCAATGGGATTTCCTTCAAATACACACACGCAGGCGCTGGCGCTCCGTCCTTAGTGGAATGGTGCACATGTTCTTGCATACAGACACACGCCCTCGCAATGGGATGCCCTTCAAATACACACACACACGCTGGCGGTGCATATGCACACACACACACGTGCGCAGGCACTGGCGGCGCAGATGCACACACACACACACACGCAGGTGCTGGCGGCGCAGATGCACACACACACACACACACACACACAAATACGTGCGCAGGCGCTGGCGGCGCAGATCCACACACACACACACACACAAACACACACACGTGCAGGCGCTGGCAGCGCAGATGCACACACACACACACACGTGCAGGCACTGGCAGCGCAGATGCACACACACACACACACGCGTGCAGGCACTGGCAGCGCAGATTCACGCACACACACACACACACACACGCGTGCAGGCGCTGGCAGCGCAGATGCACACACACACACACACGTGCAGGCACTGGCAGCGCAGATGCACACACACACACACGCGTGCAGGCACTGGCAGCGCAGATGCACACACACACACACACGCGTGCAGGCACTGGCAGCGCAGATTCACGCACACACACACACACACACACACACACACGCGTGCAGGCGCTGGCAGCGCAAATGCACGCACACACACACGTGCGCGTGTAGGCGCTGGCGGCGCAGATGCACACACACACGCGCTCTGGCGCTGGCGCTGGCGGCGCAGATGCACACACACACACGCACGCGTGCAGGCGCTGGCAGCGCAGATGCACGAGCACACACACACACGTGCACAGGCGCTGGCGGCGCAGATGCACGAGCACACGCACACACACACACGTGCACAGGCGCTGGCGGCGCAGATGCACGAGCAGGGCGAGGCCATCTCGGGTGCGCAGGCGGCCGCAGCAGTGGCGGCTCGCGCGGCCGCGTCGCACCAGCGGCAGGCAGACGAGGACGCGTGGCATGCGCAGCAGGCGGGCGCGTGGCAGGCGCAGGCGCGGCTCGAGCGCCGTGCGGTGGCCCCGCGCTTGCACGCCGACGGCCCGGGCGCGCTCCTGGCCGGCGGGGCCAAGAGCCGCTTCAGCCGCGAGGCCGAGGCGCTACTGCGCATGGGGAGCGGCGACGCCGACGGCGATGGCCTCCTGTCGATGTCGATGGCAGACGCGTTTGCGGCGTCGCCGTCGCCGCCGGCGCTGTCTGACCTGCTCGGCGCCCACAGCGCGTCGCCGGACGGGGGCGGCGCGCACGAGCCCTCAGCGCACGGGGTCCCCATGCCCCTCTCCGCGTGACGTGCGCCCCTTCGACTCCACACTCATACATACATGCAGACGCGTTTGCGGCGTCGCCGTCGCCGCCGGCGCTGTCTGACCTGCTCAGCGCACACAGCGCGTAGCTAGAAGGGGGCGGCGCGCACGAGCCGTCAGCGCACGGGGTCCCCGCGCCCCTCTCCGCGTGACGCGCGCCCCCCTGGCTGGCCCTCTGTCGACCCTTCGACTCCAAACTCAAAATGGTCCCGAGCATTAGATTTGTGCTAACAAAAACATGCCCAGAGCAGCGCCTCCGTGCCCTGCCGCCGCGTCCCAGACATGCATGCACTGGTGTGCCAGTGCACTTTTGCAGTGCACTTTTTGTCCTCATTATTGATTTTGAGTGCGCCCCAGAGAGCACGCACACACACCGTGACCTACTGCTTGATCGTCCACCACCTTGATTAGACAACCTGAAGACTACCCTGTAAGGCAGCCACCACCCGCTTGATTAGACAACCTGAAGGCTACCCTGAGACAACCCTTGACGTGACTAACCACCCCCTTGGTGACACTAAGTCACATGAAAACCTTGGACTCGCACTGCCAGTCGCTAAGCGCTGCCCACCACGCCTGCGTATTTACTCTTTTCAACCCCTCCCCCAGCTCACTCGACCACCCACCACTGAGGTCTACACACAGTAGAGTAGACAGAGCAGCCCACGGGCATGTGCATCCCCGCCCTGCAACGGGCAATTTTTCTGCGCAACACGTGAACATGTAATGGCCGTCGCCGTGCCTCCTGTGTCATGTTGTCTTGCTGATCAGCACAGAGAGTGGAGAGGGTCAGGAGAGGGTCACACGCAGGCTGCCAGCCCTGTTGCCAGCCACTGTTTTTCTCTGCGCTGCTGCTGCTTCGTCTCTTTGCTTCGCATGGCTGCTGCGCCGCTCTGCTTTGTAAGGCGACCGCGGCGCCGCTCTGCTCTGCACAGCTGCTGCTCCCACGTCTGCTGCTGCCACTGCTAAGCTGCTTCACCTAGGAGAAGCAGCTTCCCCTGCTTGCCCACGCAGCAAGACAACACTTGCTCCAGGCCACCGATCTGCCACCAATCGGTGGTGTACTGAAGCGTCCGTTGAACTCTGCCTGCCTTCTACAGTTTACAGTTTACAGTACGCACCCGCGGGGCATGGGATTGAGGGAGCTGCCTAACGAGGCTAGCTACCATGTCTGCCTTCCACACTTCTAAACAACCCACCTACAAAACAACTACAAAACTACAAACTACTGATGCAGCTAGCAGGCACAGCTACAGCTACAGGCTTTTAGCAGCGGCGTCTGACACAATGTGCAATCCAACATCATTGAATCAAGCGACCATCATCACTTCTCCATCACGTAGATGTGCGCCGATGTTTTTACATTTTTTACATGTCCGCGCCCGGAGGCCCCCCGGGGCGTGAGTTAAGGCCTAGACTACACTTCTCGGGGAGCTCTACTAGTAGAGCCCGCAAGGCCACGCAGCGCGCCAGCCTACCAGTATGTACGCCGATGTACAGCTACAGCTTCGAGGCGGCGGTGCCCATCAGACTGTACAATCCAGCATCATTGAATCAAGCGACCATTATTACTCAAGGGGGCCACCTCCCAGCCCGAATGTGAGGGGGTTTGCGATCGTGCCACAGGCTGAGATTATGACAGTTGATCAGCCTCGTGTCACGGATCAAGGCTGCAGTGCGCTTTTTTTGCGATCGGCGCGATCGGCGCGATCGCAAAAAACTCGTGTTTAGCCGCTGGCAGTAGGTCACTTGATCGACGACGGTCAAACACGGCTGACGGCAATGAAACTGAGCGCGATGGATTACTTACTGGTAATGAACTGGACGTGCACGTGCTGAGCGTATGCGTCTTCAATGTGTTATCTACGTGCTGTACGGCCCATCCACCGACGGCTCCAAGCCCGTCAAGGGCTACGGCGACGCTGACTACGCTGGCTGCGTCGACACGCGCCGCTCTACCACCTCGATCTGCCTAATGCTCAGTTCTAAATAACAAGCGATGGCGATGGCGCGACAGCCTCCGCCTACAAGAGCGTCCATCAGGAAAGCCGCCGCCCTCGCCGCCCACAGCGGACCGATCGGCGGCCAGGCAGCGGGCGGGCAGCAGCCAGGCAGCGGGGAGGCAGCGGCAGCGGAGAGGGCAGCGAGAGGGGGGGGATCTCGTGAAGGGGATGCGTGCAGAGATGGAGGCCATGCGTGGGAGAGGGCAGCGAGAGGGGGGGGATCTCGTGAAGGGGATGCGTGCAATGCGGGAAATGTTTGATGCGCAGACCAGCACCAGACACAGCAGCGGGGCGACAGCGACAGCGACAGCGGAGAAGGCAGCCGCCATCGTGGTGCCCGAACCCTCAACCCCCGTGCGGACAGCGACAGCGACAGCGGAGAAGGCAGCCGCCATCGTGGTGCCCGAACCCTCAACCCCCGTGCGCGCTGCACCCCCGACCATGCAACGGACTGGGGAACCCTGACGGCCATGCATGCAGAGCAGATGGCCAGGAATGCAACGAGGGCGGCAGTATGGGCAGCATGCCCATGGTGAGACAGCGGGGGGGGGGGGAGATTTGCTGACGAGTCGCATTGGCGACGTGCATGGAGGAAAGAGCGTTGCGCATGCATGGAGCGCAGCGGGGGTGCGGGCCGCGCGCCAGCACAGCACAGGGTGCGGGCCGGGCCTCGCGCCAGCACAGGCAGCGGGGGTGCGGGCGCGCCAGCACAGCGGAGGGTGCGGGCCGGGCCTCGCGACAGCACAGCACAGGGGCCGGGCCTCGCGCCAGCACAGCACAGGGTGCGGGCCGGGTCTCGCGCTAGCACAGCACAGGGGCCGGGCCTCGCGCCAGCACAGCGGAGGGTGCGGGCCGGGGCTCGCGCCAGCACAGCACAGGGGCCGGGCCTCGCGCCAGCACAGCGGAGGGTGCGGGCCGGGGCTCGCGCCAGCACAGCACAGGGGCCGGGCCTCGCGCCAGCACAGCGGAGGGTGCGGGCCGGGCCTCGAGCCAGCACAGCACAGGGGCCGGGCCTCGCGCCAGCACAGCGGAGGATGCGGCGCGGGCGTCGCGCCAGCACAGCACAGGGGCCGGGCCTCCTCGCGCCACAACAGCGGAGGATGCGGGGGCCTCGCGCCACCACCGAACAACAGCCGGGCCTCGCGCCAGCACAGCACAGGGTGCGGGCCGGGCCTCGCGCCAGCACAGCACAGGGGCCGGGCCTCGCGCCAGCACAGCGGAGGTTGCGGGCCGGGCCTCGCGCCAGCACAGCACAGGGGCCGGGCCTCGCGCCAGCACAGCACAGGGGCCGGGCCTCGCGCCAGCACAGCGGAGGGTGCGGGCCGGGCGTTGCGCCAGCACAGCACAGGGTGCGGGCCGGGCCTCGCGCCAGCACAGCACAGGGGCCGGGCCTCGCGCCAGCACAGCGGAGGTTGCGGGCCGGGCCTCGCGCCAGCACAACACAGGGGCCGGGCCTCGCGCCAGCACAGCAGAGGGTGCGGGTTGGGCCTCGCGCCAGCACAGCACAGGGTGCGGGCCGTGCCTCGCGCCAGCACAGCACAGGGTGCGGGCCGGGCCTCGCGCCAGCACAGCACAGGGGCCGGGCCTCGCGCCAGCACAGCGGAGGGTGCGGGCCGGGCCTCGCGCCAGCACAGCACAGGGGCCGGGCCTCGCGCCAGCACAGCGGAGGGTGCGGGCCGGGCCTCGTGCCAGCACAGCACAGGGGTCGGGCCTCGCGCCAGCACAGCACAGGGTGCGGGCCGGGCCTCGCGCCAGCACAGCACAGGGGCCGGGCCTCGCGCCAGCACAGGGGAGGGTGCGGGCCGGGCCTCGCGCCAGCACAGCACAGGGGCCGGGCCTCGCGCCAGCACAGCACAGGGTGCGGGCCGGGCCTCGCGCCAGCACAGCACAGGGGCCGGGCCTCGCGCCAGCACAGCGGAGGGTGCGGGCCGGGCCTCGCGCCAGCACAGCACAGGGTGCGGGCCGGGCCTCGCGCCAGCACAGCACAGGGGCCGGGCCTCGCGCCAGCACAGCACAGGGGCCGGGCCTCGCGCCAGCACAGCGGAGGGTGCGGGCCGGGCCTCGCGCCAGCACAGCGGAGGGTGCGGGTTGGGCCTCGCGCCAGCACAGCACAGGGTGCGGGCCGGGCCTCGCGCCAGCACAGCACAGGGGCCGGGCCTCGCGCCAGCACAGCGGAGGGTGCGGGCCGGGCCTCGCGCCAGCACAGCACCGGGCGGGGCCTCGCGCCAGCACAGCGGAGGGTGCGGGCCGGGCCTCGCGCCAGCACAGCACAGGGGCCGGGCCTCGCGCCAGCACAGCACAGGGTGCCGGTCGGGCCTCGCGCCAGCACAGCACAGGGTGCGGGCCGGGCCTCGCGCCAGCATAGCACAGGGGCCGGGCCTCGCGCCAGCACAGCGGAGGTTGCGGGCCGGGCCTCGCGCCAGCACAACACAGGGGCCGGGCCTCGCGCCAGCACAGCGGAGGGTGCGGGTCGGGCCTCGCGCCAGCACAGCAGAGGGGCCGGGCCTCGCGCCAGCACAGCGGAGGGTGCGGGCCGGGCCTCGCGCCAGCACAGCACAGGGTGCGGGCCGGGCCTCGCGCCAGCACAGCACAGGGGCCGGGCCTCGCGCCAGCACAGCGTTGATTCGTTGGGGAGTTGACGATGCAATTGGAGCGGAGCTACTGGAGCTATTGTTGCGGAGCCTGCGGCTGCTGGAAGGGAGCCTGCATGCAGGTTGCTTCGGGCACGGCGGCGGCGGGGACTAGCATAAGGCACACCTGCGGCCTGCGCAGTCACATAGTATAAATTCAAGGAACACACCTATTTGGCGATTGCTATTTACCTGCCTCGCGTTTCCGTTACATAGTATAAATTCAAGGAACACACCTATTTGGCGATTGCTATTTACCTGCCTCGCGTTTCCGTTTCTCTTTACAGAGTTGGGGTTCCCTACCACCAACAGCCAGCCATCTCAGTAAGGTGCTCGGGCCATACGCGCCGAGCACGGTCTTATACGCCTTTAGAGGTGTCCCTGACTGTAACATCCATCATCATCATCACTTCTCCATCACATAGATGTACGCCGTGCCGGGTGCAAACCCGAAGTCCTCGTCCTGCGGGCGCACGGGCAAGTCGGCCACGTCGACCCCTCTTCGCGCTGCCTGCCTCTCCTCCCATCCCGGGACAGCGTACGGGTAGTCCTCCACTGTCTCGGTGGACGCTGCGCCCGCAGCGAGCGCGGCCATGCCCGTGCACACAACCACCTGCGTACGCGCGTGTGTGTGTGTGTAAGTGTGTGTGTGTGTGTGTCAGGGGTTTCCTTGGGGTCAGTTATCCTCCCGTTTTCCCTGAAGAGGGTTTCCCGGTTCCGTTGTAGGGATTTTGGGTTGCAGCCCGACGAAGTGCGAAAATTGACGATTTCACACTTTCCACTTTCACACTTTAACCCACATACCCACACACCCACAGACACGCACCCTGCACTGCACCCCGTGCCATGGCCCCAAAGAGTCGATGAGCTCGCAGCGCTCGTGCGGGGGGGGCGAGTGGGACACACCATGCCGCAGGGCCATTCAACGGGTCCGGATCGGACGCCAACGCCCCAAAGGGGCGGCCATCCAGACGCGTGCGGCAGGCTCCGTGCGGTTTTCTGGACGCAAGCGGAGGGGCCCGCAGGGCCCTGTCCGGCTTGCCGAACGCCATTTTTAGCCTCCGTTTTTGTTTCTCCCCCGGCTCCTTTTCTCTCCTCTTTGTGGCGTTGGCGCGATCACATCCACACATCCACACACACGCACACACGCACCTTGCACTGCACCTCATGCCACGGACCCGCAGAGTCGATGAGCTCGCTCCGCTCGTGCGGGGGGAGGGGGGGGGGGGGGGGGGGAGTGGGACACGAGCACACACACACACACACACACTCACACACACGCACACATGCTCACACGCACATGCATACACACATGAAACCACACGCACATACACGCACACACACACACGCACCTTGCACTGCACCTCGTGCCACGGGCCCGCAGAGTCAATCAGCTCGTTCCGCTTGTGCGGGAAGGAGTGGGACACACCCACGCCGCAGGGCCATTCAAACGGTTCCGGATCGGACGCCAACGCTCCGAAGGGGCGGCCATCCGGACGCGCGCGGCAGGCTCCGTCCGGTTTTCCGAGCGCAAACGCTGGGGCCCACAGGGCCCCGTCCGGCTTGCCGGACGCCATTTTTAGCCTCCGTTTTTGTTTCTCACCAGGCTCCTCTTCTCTCCTCTATGTGGCGCCAGCGCGATCACATCCACACATCCACACATCCACACACACACACACACACACACACACACACCCCTTGCACTGCACCTCGTGCCACGGGCCCGCAGAGTCGATGAGCTCGCTCCGCTCGTGCGGGGGGGAGTGGGACACACCCACCCACACACATGCACGCACACACACACACACACACACACACACACACACACCCCTTGCACTGCACCTCGTGCCATGGCCCCGCAGCGTCGATCAGCTCACAGCACTTGTGTGGGGGAGCAGCGGGAAACACCCATGAACGCGTACACACACCCACACAACCACACCCACACACGCACGCACGCATGCACACACACACGCATGCACGCATGCACACACATACAAACATGCGCTTTTACACCCACACACCCACACACCCACACATCCACACACACACACCTTGCACTGCACCTCATGCCACGGGCCCGCAGAGTTGATCAGCTCGTGCGGGGGAAAGTGGGACACGAGCACACACACACACACGCACACCAACACGCACGCACACGCACGCACACGCACGCACACACGCACACACACACACACACACACACACACACACACACACACACACACGCGCGCGCACGCACCTTGCACTGCACCTCGTGCCACGCGCCCGCAGAGTCGATCAGCTCGCTCCGCTTGTGCGGGGGGGGGGGGCACACACAAACACACGTACACGCACACACACACACACACGCACGCACACACACACACACACGCACACCTTGCTTCAAAGGCGTCCGACGGACTGTACAATCGACCAAACATACCCCCCACACACACACACATACACACACCCACACACGCACCTTGCACTGGACCTCGTGCCATGGCCCTGCAGAGTCGATCAGCTCGCTGCGCTCGTGCGGGGGGGAGTGGGACACGAGCACAAACGTTCCCGGCGTCTTCATGCGCGCGTACAGCGCCGCCAGCGAGCGCGCCGCGCGCCGCCAGCCGTCCTCCCGAATGAGGAGAGTGTCGTGCGTGCCCTGCACGTGTGTGTGTGTGTGTGCGTGTGTGTGTGCATGTGTGTGAATACACACGCGCGTACATCGCCGCCAGCCGTCCCCTCGGATGAGGAGTGTTGTGCGTGCCCTGCATGTGTGTGTGGGGGGGGGGGGGGCTTGTGTGTGTGTGCAAGCTCATGCAAGACAGTCAGCGAGCGCGCTGCGCGCCGCCAGCCGTCCTCCCGGATGAAGAGCGTGTCGTGCGTGCCCTGCGTGTGTGTGTGCATGCGAATGTGCATGTGTGCATGTGTGTGTTTGTGTGTGTGGATACGCACACGTGTACAGCACCGCCAGCCGTCCTCCCGGATGAGGAGCGTGTCGTGCGTGCCCTGCACGTGTGCGTGCGTGTGTGTGTGTGTGTGTGTGTGTGTGTGCGTGTGTGTGTGTGTGCATGTGTGCGTGTGTGTGTGTGTGTGTGTGTGTGCGCTCATACAGCGCCGCCAGCCGTCCTCTCGGATGAGGAGTGTGTAGTGTGTGCCCTGCATGTGTGTGCGTGTGTGTGTCTGCGTGTGTGTGCGTGTGTGTGTATGTGTGCGTGCGTACAGCGCCGCCAGCGAGCGCGCTGCGTGCCGCCAGCCGTCCTCTCGTATGAGGAGCGTGTCGTGCATGCCCTGCGTGTGTGTGTGTGTGTGTGTGTGCGCATGTGTGTGTGCATGTGTGTGTGTGTGTTTGCGTGTGCTTTTGTGTGTTTTCGGGTCCACACCTCTGTCCACACCTTATCGATCACGAGGTCAAACGCCATCGCGGGGTCCGGGAGCTCCGGGAACGGGTCGGACGAGGGGTCGCCGAGAACGGCGCGCAGGCCGGCGCGCCGCCCCGCGTTACGCGCGCGCACGGCATCGATTGCCACCTCGCTGATATCTAGGACCACTGCCTGTGTGTGTGTGCATATGTGTGTGCGTGTGATTGTGTGTGTGTGTTTGTGCATGTCTGTGTGTGTTGTTCGTGTACGTGTGTGTGCGTGTGTGTGTGTGTGTGTGTGTGCGTTGCCGCCCCGTGTTGCGGTCGTGCACGGCGGTGATTGCGGCCGCGATGATGTCTAGGACCACTGCCTGTGTGTGTGTGTGTGTGTGTGTGCGTGTGTGTGTTGTGTGAGCTGTTGCTGCTCAAACACACGACACACATAGGGGGGTCACACATACACCACACACACACACACACACACACACACACATGCACGCACGCACTCTCTCTCTGTAGCTCCCTCACACACACACACACATGCGCGTGTGCACTCTCTTTATATATATATATATCTCCCTCGCACACACCTGCTTCACGCCCCGATCGTATACCACCTCTGGGAACGTGCTGGTGCCCGTGCCAATGTATAAAGCTGTTGCACGGGGGCGGCCCCAGATGAGCGACAGAAACGGTGACAGCGTGTCGTAGCTGCAGAGCCTGCATGTGCGTGTGTGTGTGTGTGTGTGTGTGAGCGTGTTGTTGAGATGAGGCTGATAAAGCAGAAGTGAGGCCTGTGAGGCATCCTAGTGCTAGGATGCCTCACAGGCCTCACTGCTGCTTTATCAGGCTCACCTCGACATGTGTATGCGTGTGTGTGTGTGTGTGTGTGTGGTGTGTGTGTGTGTGTGTGTGTGTGTGTGTTTGTACGCGCCCTTGCAAGGGCGCGTGCTAGCAGGACCCCAGCTTACAGCAGCACCCCTCAGAGAGATTGTGTGTGCCAGTTTGCAGCCGTGAGTTTGTGTGAGCCAGTTTGCATCTGTGTTGCAGCCGTGAGAGTTTGTGTGTGCCTGTTGCACGCACGGAGGCTCTCAGTTGGCACCCAGCTCAAACATGCATGGGCTGTTGCATGTGGCACTGGAAACGTGGGGATTCTCCAGCCACGCCTGCGCCTGGTACCAAAGCCCACGGTGTTTTGCTGGGGGGGAGAGTTGTTGCACGCATGGGGCTGCATGGCGACATACGCACGTCACAGCTCTCAGGACATGCACAGTTGTGAACATGCACAGCACGCATGCATGCATACATGCACTACAGCAACCACCCCCACCCCCAACACGCACCAGTCTGTGTCTTTCTGTTCCCTATCCTGGGGAGCCGCAGTCGCTGCCTCCTTCTTCACCCTGCAATCCCATAGGGCCGGGTCGTCGAACGCCACCATCCGGAGGCAGCACGCATCGCCGCGCGCGATGCGTGGGATGGATCACTTAAGTGTGGGAGCACGTGTTTTTTTTGCAGCCGTTTAGCGCATTGCAGCCTATCATCGACAGGAGATTACAAGTTCACTTTCACATCGGAGCAGCGGCGCCAGTGGCCACACGCAAGGCGATCAGTAAAACAGTAAAACCCACCCTAAATATTGGCACCGCAGGCTGAGCGAGCCTCATCACGTTGTAGAAACCGTACAAGTAGTTCAGTGTTCGAGAGCCGCAGCAGCGATGAGCGACAACAGCAATGGCGCACCGCCGCCGGTGAAAGCGCCAGTGTCGTCCTTTATCAAGGGCTTCTCCGGCAGCCTGGGCGGCGTCGCTGAGGCGCTGTGCCTGCAGCCCATGGACGTCATCAAGACACGGCTGCAGCTGGACACCAGTGGCAAGTACACAGGCATCGTGCAGTGCGGCAAGGTGGGCTCACCTCCCATGCGCGCTTTGCACCATCCATGCGTGCTGCGTGCTGAAGCCTCCCTCCCTACCCCTACCCCCACCACAGTGCATCACGTGCAGTGGTGCATCTGCTGTAGCATATGCTACCCCACCAGAGCTCCACCCCCGCACACACATTCACACACACACACACACACACACACACACACACACGCCCCCCCCCCACACAAGACCCCCGCAGACCATCATCGACAAGAAGGGAACGCACATGCTGTGGAAGGGAAAACATACACACACACACACACACACGTGCCCCCTCCTCCCACGCACACACACACACACACACACACACAAACACACACAGAGGCCACCATCAACGAGGAACGCACGCGTGCGCTACGGAAGACACACACACACACACACACTCGTGCACACATACGCACACAGGCCATCATCAACGAACCGGGCACGCGTGCGCTATGGAAGACACACACACACACGCACACACACACACACGCACCTACACGCAGACCATCATCCACGAGGAGGGCACGCGCGCGCTATGGAAGGGCCTGACGCCGTTTGCGACGCACCTCACGCTGAAATATGCGCTGCGCATGTTCTCAAACAGTGTGTACCAGGTGGGTTGGTTGTTGGGAGGTTGCTGGGAGGTTGTTGGGAGGTTGCTGGGAGGTTGCTGGGAGGTTTACTGGGAGGTTGCTGGGAGGTTGCTGGGAGGCTGCTGGGAGGTTCTTGGGTGTGTGTGCTGGGAGGTTGCTGGGAGGTTGCTGGGAGGTTGCTGGGAGGTGTGCTGCTGCCAACTCACGCTCAAGTGCGCGCTTCGAACGTGCTCAAACAGCCTGCACCAGGTACAACCTGAACTGAGGCGCCACTAGATTCAGATCCAGAACCAGCGCCAGCGCCAGCGCCAGCCCCAAGCCTGCCCTTAACCCTAAAATCGTCACCCCCCGCAACAGAACCTTCTCCGAGACCAGGACGGGAAGCTGAGCACGGGCTTGTGCATGGGCGCGGGCTTCATGGCGCACCCTGAAACCGTAACCCTTACCCTCAACACACCTTTTCCCGAACTCCTTCCGCCCACAGAACCTTCTCCGAGACAAGGACGGAAAGCTGAGCACGGGCGCGCGCATGGGCGCGGGCTTCATGGCGGGCATCACCGAGGCGCTCGTGATCGTGACGCCGTTTGAGGTCGTCAAGATTCGGCTGCAGCAGCAGAGGGTGTGTGGGGGTTGACGTGCGTCGCAGTGTGGCTTCGACGCTGCACTGCGTCACTGATCCCACTGGGTCTCATCTGTGGCAGTGTGTGCCGCTCTCTCCCGCCTCCCACCGCCTCCCTTTCCTCCCCCTCAACACACCCACTCTCTCTCACTCACTCTCTCTCACTCTCTCTCCGTCTTCCTCTCCCTCTCCCCCCCTCCTCCCCCAGGGCTGCTCCATGACGCGTCCCCCTTCTCTCACACGCACTCACTCTCTGTCTCTCTCCCTCCCTCTCTCTCACACTCTCTCACTCTCTCTCTCACTCTCTCTCACCCCCTCCCTCTCTCACCGCCTCCCTCTCTCCCATGGCTGCTCCATGACGCCCCTTCTCTCACACACCCACACACACTCTCTCACTCTCTTCCCCTCTCTCACTCTCACTCACTCTCGAACCCCTTCCCTTTTCCTCTCCCTCTCCCCCAGGGCTGCTCCATGACGCCCCCCTTCTCTCTCTCACCCACCCACACTCTCTCTCTCCCTGTCTCTCTCACGCACACTCTGACTCTCCCCCCCTCCCTCTCTCTCAGGGCTGCTCCATGACGCCCCCCCTTCTCTCTCACACTCTCTCTGTCTCTCACTCTCCCCCCCTCTCTCACGCCCTCAATCTCTCTCTCTCACACTATCACTCTCTCACCGCCTCCCTCTCCCCCAGGGCTGCTCCATGACGCCCCCCCCCTTCACACACTCACTTACACCCTCTCTCTCTCACTCTCCCCCTCTCTCTCTCTCTCTCTCTCTCTCTCTCCTCCTCTTTCTCTCACACTCTCTCCCTCTCTCTCCCTCTCTCTCACACACACACACACACTCTCCCCCCTCCCTCCTCCCCCGGGGCTGCTCCATGACGCCCCCTCTTTTCTCACACACACACTCTCTCTAACTCTCTCCCCCTCTCTCACGCCCTCAAACTCTCTCTCTCACACACTGTCACTCTCTCACCGCCTCCCTCTCTCCCATGGCTGCTCCATGACGCCCCCCCCCCTTCACACACTCACATACCCCCTCTCTCTCTTACTCTCCCCCTCTCTCTCTCTCTCTCTCTCCCTCCCTCTCTCTCACACTCTCTCCCTCTCTCCCTCTCTCACACACACACACACACACTCTCCCCCCCTCCCTCCTCCCCCAGGGCTGCTCCATGACGCCCCCTCTTTTCTCTCACACACACACTCTCTCTCACTCTCCCCCTCTCTCACGCCCTGAATCTCTCTCTCTCTCTCTCTCTCTCACACTGTCACTCTCTCACCGCCTCCCTCTCTCCCATGGCTGCTCCATGATGCCCCCCCCCCCTTCACACACTCACATACACCCTCTCTCTCTCACTCTCCCCCTCTCTCTCTCTCTCTCTCCCTCCCTCTCTCTCACACTCTCTCCCTCTCTCCCTCTCTCACACACACACACACCCTCTCTCCCCCCCTCCCTCCTCCCCCAAGGCTGCTCCATGACGCCCCCTCTTTTCTCTCACACACACTCTCTCTCTCACTCTCTCCCCCTCTCTCACGCCCTCAATCTCTCTCTCTCTCACACACTGTCACTCTCTCACCGCCTCCCTCTCTCCCATGGCTGCTCCATGATGCCCCCCCCCCCTTCACACACTCACATACACCCTCTCTCTCACTCTCCCCCTCTCTCTCTCTCTCTCTCTCTCCCTCTCTCTCTCCCTCCCTCTCTTTCTCACACTCTCTCACTCTCTCTCTCCCTGTCTCACACACACACACCCTCACTCTCCCCCCCTCCCTCCTCCCCCAGGGCTGCTCCATGACGACGCAAAAGTACAAGGGTCCTGTCCACTGCGCGGTCACCACACTCCGCGAGGAGGGCATCCGCGGGCTGTGGTCCGGCGCGACGCCCACGATCATGCGCAATGGCACCAACCAGATGTGCCTCTTCTGGGCCAAGTCTCACATGGACACGCTGCTGTGGGACAAGCACGAGGGGGACGGGAAGCACCTCACGCCCACGCAGGTGTGCGTGTGCGTGTGTGTGTTGGCGCGCGTGGTGTGTGTGTGTGTGTGTGTGTGTGTGCATGTTTGTGTGTGTGTGTGTGTGTGTGTGTGGACGCATGTGTGGACGCATGTGACGCACCTCAGGCCTGGCAGGTAGGTGGCGCTGCAGTGGGGCTGCACGGCTTGTGCCATATTTCGGGGATTGGTGGTGTTCTGGGGACCCCGCGCAAGGCGTGTGCCGCAGTGGGGAGTTGCATGCTTGCACGCACCGGGGGAGAGGGGGGGGGGGGGCAGCTAACACTCGCATGCACCCTCCCACACCTTTCACACCTCCAACACCCTCCTCACCTCCCACACCTGCAACTCACACTTGTGCGCGCGCCGGCGCCATGCACGCACACGCGCGCGTGCCGGCACCATGCCACGCTTGCGCACGCGGCGGCCCACCCCTCATATCACGCCCCGATTGGCAGCGCACGCGTGTGCCAAAACATGCACCCTGTGTGCGCAGCCAGTCATGCCTGTTTTACGACCCTTTTAAACCGCAGTCGATGGCGTCCGGCGGGCTCGCTGCCATCCTGGGCCCTGTCGCGACCGGGCCGTTCGACGTCGTCAAGACGCGGCTCATGGCGCAGTCCAAGGCGGGCGAGCTCAAGTACAAGGGATTCTTCGACGCGCTCACAAAGGTGCGGTGCTCTGACATACGCGCACACGCACACGGACACGGCCACGCACACGCACACGCACACGCGTGCGCGCGCGCGCACGCACACGCAAGCACACACGCAAGCACGCACACGTGCACACATGCACGCACGTACATCCACAGACCCCCCCCTCACCCACACCCACCCAGCACGCACACGTGCACACATGCACGCACGTACATCCACAGACCCCCCCCTCACCCACACCCACCCGCCCACTCACCCACCTACCTACCCACCCACCCAGTCACCCCCACCCCACCCCCCCACCCACACGCACCCAACTAACCCCCCACCTCCACCCCCACCCCTACCCACCCCCTCTCACCCACCCACACCACCCACCACCCACACCCACCACCCACCACTCACCCACCCACACCCCACACCCACCACCCACCCACCCACCCACGCCCACCCCCACCCACCGCTCACCCCCACCCACCCACACCCGGCTAACACCCCACCCCCACCCACACACCCACCTACCCACGCAGATCCCCAAGGAGGAGGGCCTCAAAGTGTTGTGGAAGGGCCTGCTCCCGCGCCTGCTGCGCATCCCCCCCGGACAGGTGAGTGGTGTTGCATGGGTGTTGCGTGGGTGTTGCTTGGGTGTTGCATGGGTGTTGCATGGGTGTTGCATGTGCCTGCTCCCGCGCCTGCTGCGCATCCTTCCCGTACAGGTGGGTGGTGTTGCATGGGTGTTGCATGGGTGTTGCTTGGGTGTTGCATGCGTGTTGCATGTGCCTGCTCCCGCGCCTGCTGCGCATCCCCCCCGGACAGGTTGGTGGTTTTGCGTGGTTGTTGCATGGGTGCATCGGGGTTGTTGCTTGGGTGTTGCATGGGTGTTGCATGGGTGTTGCATGTGCCTGCTCCTGCGCCTGCTGCGCATCCCCCCGGACAGGTGGGTGGTGTTGTATGGGTGTTGCGTGGTTGTTGCATGTGTGTTGCATGGGTGTTGCGTGGTTGTTGCTTGGGTGTTGCATGGGTGTTGCATGGGTGCTGCATGTGCCTGCTCCCGGGCCTGCTGCGCATCCCCCCCGGACAGGTGGGTGGTGTTGCATGGTTGTTGCATGGTTGTTGCTTGTATTTTGCATGGGTGCTGCATGTAACTGCTCCCGCGCCTGCGGCGCTTGCTGCTGCATCCCTCCCGGGCAGATGGGTGTTTCTGTTTCTGTTTCTGTTTCTGTTTCTGTTTCTGTTTTGCTGTTGCTGTTGCTGTTGCTGTTGCTGTTGCTGCTGCTGCTGCTACTGTTTTCTGTTTCTGTTTTGCTGTTGCTGTTGCTGTTGCTGTTGCTGTTGCTGCTGGCAATCGTGTTCGGCGTCAGCGACCAGATCACCGGGTACGTGGAGCGCATCAACCACGAGGCACACCAAAAGGCGCTGGAGGCCCACAGCAGAGGCTACTGAGGTCTTCACGAGGCCAGGCTGAGTCAGGCCAATCGCACGAGCATGTGTTGTTGCCATTGGACCGGACGGCCGTGTGTTGTCGGCACCGGCGTCGGGCACGGGAGGGCGCTGGGTGCCCACAACAGAGGCCACTGAGGTCTCGACGGGGCCAGGCTGAGGCAGTCTGGTCGCACGATCGTGTGTTGTTGCCATTGGACCGGACGGCCGTGTGTTGTCGGCACCAGCGTTGGGCACGGGAGGGCGCTGGAGGCCCACAACAGAGGCAACTGAGGTCTCGACGAGGCCAGGCTGACTCAGTCCGGTCGCACAGTCGTGAGTTGTGACTGGAACCAGGTGCCCCTGCAGGCTGGCTGGAACTGGGTTGTGACTCAAACCAGGGGCCCTGCAGGCAGGCTGGCTGGAACTGGTTGCGACAGACGGCGCCAGGTCGCCGCCCTGGCGCGCCCGACCCGCCTCTACAGCAGCGCAATGCCATACTGGACTCATATATGGCGGCTCTACAACCGAGGAGGAGGGTGTCGTCATCGTGACCACCGGCGTTGAGCACGGGAAGCTGCCAGCAGAAGCTACCAAGGTCTTGACGAGGGGGGCTGACGCCAGAGGCTAAGGCGGGCCCACGGCTGGTGCTTTCCTCTGCTGCTGCGGGGCTTGGAGGCTGAGTCCAGTGTTCCGTGCTTGACCATCGGCGTTGAGCACGGCAAGGCGCTGGAAGCCGCCAGCAGAGATTACCAAGGTTTTGACGAGGGAGGCTGACGACAGAGGCTGGGGCGGGCCGCGGCTCGAGGCCCACGGCTGGTGCTCACCTCTGCTGCTGAGGCTGCTGCGGGGCTGGGAGGCGGGCTCGAGCGTGTTCCGTGCTTGACCAGCGGCGCCGAGCGGCTGCAAGCACGGGAGGGCGCTCGCAGACCACAGCAGCAGGGGCTGTTGGTGCGCAGCGG
>VFSX01000095.1:267791-275291 GCA_016618255.1 Chlamydomonas sp. UWO 241 | reverse complement strand
AGGCGTACCATGCGGAGCTGATCCGGCGTGATATGTCTTCGTCGAGGATGTTGGTGGGCGGTGGGGGGTCAGGGTCTGCGGAGGGGGGGTAGGTGGGGGGTGAGGCCATGATGCTGCCGAGGTATTTGAAGCTGGAGGTGTGGTGGACCAGGTGGGGGGTAGGGGAGGAGTTGGAGGGGATGGCGATGGGGGTGGTGGTGGGGCCGGTGTGGGCAGACGGGTGGCCGAGGGATTGTGCAACGGTTTTGCTGTAGTTGATCTCAAGCGCGAGGTCAGAGCAGGTGCCGTCGAGGAGGGTGAGCACGGTGCGGAGGGCGTCCTCGGAGAAGGAGAGCAGGGCGATGTCGTCGGCATAGAGTAGGAGGGGCACGGTGCGGAGGGCGTCCTCGGAGAAGGACTCGGGGGTGTGGAGGACGCCGTCGACAACGTAGCCGATTTGGATGCCAGCGTTGGGGATCTGGGCAATCAGGGATCTGATAACGGTGTCGATGTAGACGTTGAAGAGTAGGAGGGAGATGGGGCAGCCTTGCTTGACACCGGTTTCCAGAGGGAAGGGGGCAGAGAGTGCGTCGCCGACGCGGGCACGGGCCGTGGCATCAGAATAGAGGCTCTTGATGTGGTCGAGGAGGTCAGGGGGTACTCCGCGGTGGCGGAGGGTTTCCCAGAGCGCGGGGTGGTTGACACGGTCGAACGCCTTCGAGAGGTCAACGTAGGCCACGTGAAGGGGAGCGTGAGCACGGTGGGACTCCTCCTGGAGGCGGCGTAGGGCAAAGATGGCGCCAGTAGTGCCTCGGCCGGGCCGGAAGCCGAACTGGGAGGTGTTAGGGGATGGCTCCAGGTGCCGTCCGAGGCGGCCGAGGAGGATGTGGGTGTGGACTTTGCCCGGGACGGGCAGGAGGGAGATGCCACGGTAGGACTTGCAGAGAGTGGTCGGGCCTGAGGATGCGCCCTTGTAGAGGGGGCAGATCTCCGCTTGTCTCCACGAGGTAGGAGTGGTGTTGGTGTCCCAGCATGAGCGGATGATGTCGTGGAGGGCGGAGGCGACGGCGGGGCCGCCGCTCTTGATGAGGGAAGCGGTGATGGCGTCGGAGCCCGGGGAGGTGTTTTTGAGTGCCTTGATGGCGGCCTCAATCTCGTCTCGTGAGGGCTCGGAGGAGCCCGGGGAGGTGTTTTTGAGTGCCTTGATGGCGGCCTCAATCTCGTCTCGTGAGGGCTCGGAAGGTGTGGGGGAAGGGGATGGGGCGGACACACACACACACACACACACACACACACACACACTGTCAGGCGCCCCCTCTCAACGCCGAGCACATGCTCGAGCACATGCACACACACAGGCATCTGACGGACTGTAAAATCACCCCCCCCCTGCCCCCCCCCACACACAGACCCTGCCAGGCGCCCCCTCTCAACGCCGAACAGATGCTCGAGCACACACAAGCACACGCACACACACACACACACACACACTGCCAGGCGCCCCCTCTCAACGCTGAGCACATGCTCGAGCACATGCACACACACACACACATATGCGTCCGACGGACTGTAAAATCGACCACACACACACACACACTGCCAGGCGCCCCCTCTCAATGCTGAGCACATGTTCGAGCACATGCACACACACACACACACGTTCGACGGACTGTAAAATCGACCACACACACACACACACACACCCTGCCAGGCGCCCCCTTTCAACGCTGAGCACATGCTCGAGCACATGCACAAACACACTCACACACACACAGGCGCACAGGTGTCTTGACAGACTGTAAAATCGACCCTCCCACACACACCCTGCCAGGCGCCCCCTCTGAACGCTGAGCACATGCTCGAGCACATGCACACTCACACACACACACAGGCGTCCGACGGACTGTAAAATCGACCACACACACACGCACACACACGCACACACACACACACACACACACACACTCTGTCAGGCGCCCCCTCTCAACGCTGAGCACATGCTCGAGCACATGCACACACACACACACACCCACGCGTCCGACAGACTGCAAAATCGACCCCCTCACACACACACGCCCTGCCAGGCGCCCCCTCTCAACGCCGAGCACATGCTCGAGCACATGCGCGAGTTTGCGACCGAGTTCGAGGAGGAGGAGCGGCACCACAACGAGCAGAACCTCATCACGGTAAGCAACACGAAGGTCCAGGCCGGGGCGTGCGCGCATGGAAGTCGAGGCCGTGCGTGCGCGCTCGTGGGGGTTGACTCACCCCTACCAGGCAGCCAGCCAGTTTCAGCCTGAAACTGAGTTCAGGTGTCAACGAGCAGAACCTAATCACGGTAAGCAACATGAAGGTCTAGGCCGGGGCGTGCGCGCATGGAAGTCGAGGCCAGGGCGTGCGTGCACGTGGGGGTTGACTCACCCCTACCAGGCAGCCAGCCAGTTTCAGCCTGAAACTGAGTTCAGGTGTCAACGAGCAGAACCTAATCACGGTAAGCAACATGAAGGTCTAGGCCGGGGCGTGCGCGCATGGAAGTCGAGGCCAGGGCGTGCGTGCACGTGGGGGTTGACTCACCCCTACCAGGCAGCCAGCCAGTTTCAGCCTGAAACTGAGTTCAGGTTTCAACGAGCAAAACCTAATTACGGTAAGCAACACAAAGGCCTACTCACCAGGGTTTCCGCCCGCCACCCACCTACCGTCCGCCTTCCACCCACCCACCTTCCACCCACCTTCCACCCACCTACCACCCACCTACCACCCACCTTTCACCCACCTACCACCCACCTTCCACCCACCTACCGCCACCTTTCACCCATCTACCACCCACCTTTCACCCACCTACCACCCACCTTCCACCCACCTTCCACCCACCTTCCATGCAGGTCGTGTCGGACTCAGTGTCGGGGATAATGCTCTTTGCACTGCTCGTGCAGCAGTCGCGCGGGCGCACGGCGATGTTCAATCTGATCAACCGGTGCGCTGATCTCAGGGTTTTAGGGTTTCGAAGCTCTGCCGCAGGGCTGAGGGTTTGAGGTTGATAGGTCGTGCAGCAGTCGCGCGGGTGCACGGTGGTGTTCAACCTGATCAACCAGTGCGCTGCTTTCAGGTTTTTTTTAAATGTTTTTTTGGGTGTAGGGTTCAGGACCCAGGGTTGAGGGTCTAGTTTTTAGGGTCGTGCAGCAGTCGCGCGGGTGCGCATGGCAATGTGTATCCTGATCAACCGGTGCGCTGATTTCAGGGTTGAAGGGTTTCGAAGCCCTGCTGCAGGGCTGAGGGTTTGAGGTTGAAGGGTGGCAAAGCAGACGCGGCGGCGCACGGGGGTGTCCAACCTAACAAACTGGTGCGCTCTAGAGTTAGGGGTTGTGGGTTCGGTTTTTTTGGGGTCAGGGTTGAGGGTTGAGGGTTCAGGTCCATGCGCGCACGGGCGTGTTAAACCTGATGAACCTGAACCGGTGCGGGTCGCTCGCTTCGCTGGCACGCGTGCGATGTCATTACCCACCCACCCACACACACACACACACACCCACACACACACACACTCTACACACATACACCCTGCACAGCCTCTTCCGCCCCCCACCCCACATATACACACCACACACACACACCACACACCCTGCGCGGCCTCTTCCTCCCCCCCCACACACACACCACGCACACACCACGCCTGCCGCATACATGCAGCTTCTTCGAGGGCCAAGGCGGTCATGATCATCCTGATCGTCCACACGCCCCACACACACACACTCTTCCTCCCGAGGGCCAAGGCGGTCATGATCATCCTGATCGTCCACACGCCCCACACACACACACGCACGCAGCCTCTTTTGAGGGCCTGTCTGACACGGCCAAGGCTGTCACACACCCCGCCTGTCACACGCACGCAGCCTCTTTTGAGGGCCTGTCTGACACGGCCAAGGCTGTCATCCCGCCTGCCGCACGCACGCAGCCTCTTTGAGGGCCTGTCTGACGTCGCCAAGGCCGTCATGATCATCCCTGTCGTCGACACGCTGCTGGGCTACCACGCCCCCCCCCACACACACACGCACGCATACCCCGCCTGCCGCAGTCTCATTGAGGGCTTGTCCGATATTGCCAAGGCCATCATGATCATCCTCATCGTGGACACGCTGCTGGGCTACCACTCTTCCTCCCCCACAATCTCCCACCCACATACACACTCTCCCCCCCACGCACACCCCGCCTGCCGCACGCACGCAGCCTCTTTGAGGGCCTGTCTGACATCGCCAAAGCGGTCATGATCATCTTCATCGTCCACACGCCCCGTTCCCCCACTCTTCCTCCCCCCCACCCCACACACACCCCACACCCCGCCTGCCGCACGCACGCAGCCTCTTTGAAGGCCTGTCTGACATCGCCAAAGCGGTCATGATCATCTTCCTGCCGCACGCACGCAGCCTCTTTGAAGGCCTGTCTGACATCGCCAAAGCGGTCATGATCATCTTTATCGTCCACACGCCCCCCCCCACTCTTCCCCCTCTCACCCCCCACCCCCACCCCCCCCACACCCGCCTGCCGCAGCACGCAGCCTCTTGAGGGCCGGTCTGACATCGCCAAAGGCGGTCAACCCCGCCTGCACGCACGCACGCAGCCTCTTTGAAGGCCTGTCTGAAATCGCCAAGGCGGTCATGATCATCCTCATACTCATACGCCCCCCCCACTCTCCCTCCCCCCCACTCTTCCTCACACACACTCCCCTCCCCCCACACACACACACCGCCTGCCCGCACGCACGCAGCCTCTTTGAGGGCCTGTCTGACATCGCCAAGGCCGTCATGATCATCCTCATCGTCAACGCACGCAGCCTCTTTGAGGGCCTGTCTGACATCGCCAAGGCCGTCATGATCATCCTCATCGTCATACGGCCCCCCCCCCTCTTCCTCCCCCCCCTCCCCCCCCCCACACACACTCCCCCCCACACACTCCCCCCCACGCGCACGCATGCAGCCTCTTTGAGGGCCTGTCTGACATCGCCAAGGCCGTCATGATCATTCGCATCGTCGACACGCTGCACGCGCACGCACGCAGCCTCTTTGAGGGCCTGTCCGACATTGCCAAGGCCGTCATGATCATCCTCATCGTCGACACGCTGCTGGGCTACCACTCTGAGGAGGGGTGGACCGGCCTGCTCGAGATCATCTGCGGCCACTATGGGCTCGAGGCGGAGGAGGAGGGCGTCGTGATCTTCGTCGGCGTCGTACCCGTCGTCATCGACGTGAGTTTGGTTTCGGAGCGCCGCCGATTGTGCCACACCCTCAACCCCCGCTTGAGCCACTGCACAGTGGTTTGAAGGGAGGTCGCATGCAGTGGTCCCGGGGAAGGATTTTAGTAATTAGTTTTTTGCCGGCTCCAGCAACTTTGACCGCTCATACCAGGCACAATACACAGCGGGTATTCATGCAACGCATGCCGTTGTGCTGCTCTTGGCAACAGCTTTCCAACGCACCGCTCCACGCCCTCTCCCACTAAGTGTGGAGTGGTTTTCTGGGAAATGGGAAATCCGGCTCGGAGCGGTACACGGCTCGCAGGGGAATCACTGGTCGCATGACCTTTCTGCCATTGAGCCTGCCTTGAATTCCCCCTTCAAACAAACAAACACTAAGAGGGAGATGCGGCGGGCGCCGTGGCGGTCGTCATCGACGTGAGTCTTGTTTTGTCTGGGCGGCAGTTGTGACACCCTGAAGCCCCTTTTGAACCCTCGTGACCCTTCTGCCCTTGCACCCCCCTTCAAACAAACTAACATCGAGAGGGAGAGGCGGAGGGCGCCGTGACGGTCGTCATCGACGTGAGTTTGGTTTCGGAGCGGCGGCGATTGTGACACACCCTGAACCCCCCTTGAACCCCCGTGAACCTTCTGCCCTTGAACCCCCACTGCAAACAAACACACACGAAGCGGCACGGACGGAGGGCGTTGCGATCTACGTCGTCGTCGGCGGGCCATGGGGCGTGGTTCATTGCGGGCACAGGCACACAAGCACAATCACGCTCACACACAAACACACGCCCCCCCCCCCCACACACACACACACTCATCGCGGGCAAAGCGGGGTCACACAAGCCCAGTGCCAGATGCCTTTAGGGTAGAAACCCCTCACCTCTACCCAAGCCCTAAAACCTCAATCCTAACCCCTGACCCCTCAACCCTTGGGTTTCAACACGACCCCCAACTGGCACTCGCAGGTGTGCTTCAAGTACTGGATCTTTGTTGGGCTCAACAAGATCAGCCCCGGGGCGGTCGTGACGATCAAGCAGATCGACACGCACTAAGCAATTGAGGGCGTGTGTTGACGGGGCGCGCGGCGCGATGTGCGGCGCGAGCATGCCGGGCCGAGAGTGTGTGCCGAGCGAGACCCGAGCGGTGGCGTCGTGACTGTCGTCCGAACTGTGTGGACTGGTCCTGGTGTCCTGGCAGTAACACGGTGACTGTAACTTCTACATATTACACTTGTTATTAACATTGCACAGGTGACACACACTCACGAACGCACAATGCCACGAAAAGTCTAGGGGGACGGCGGCGCGTTGGTAAAGTGCCCCGCACGAACGGCATGGTGATGAACTCTAGGTTGCAGTCGGGTTCGTCTCGTTTACTTCCTTGGCCCCATGCCATGCCCAACGAAATGGTATCACAAACCCAAGCGTCTCCACTCCTGATATGGAGCGCAGCTCGCAACCACCTTCGCGCATGGCCGCATGGCAAGGTGTTGCATGGCAAGGTGTTGCTGGCTCAGCAAATAACACACCCGCAGCCGCTGCTGGACGACGTTGCTCCGGCACCAGCGTCCCCTGTCGCCGCAGCAGCACCTGCTGGGGCACGCATGGGCATGCATGCATGGTTGTGAGTCTTGCGCGCAACCCCCCATGCAAGCGGCGCCCTCCCTCCCCTCCCTCCACGCCCATCAGAAGGATGCATGCAGCCCACGTCGCCCCGCGTTCTCACCCGACGAGTGCTTGTGCTTCTTGCCCTCAGCCGCTGTTGCCGACACACGCACCACGCAGTGCATGGTGACCACCTCCTCCGGACCCACCACCCCGCCGACGCCCATATCCCGCCGGTACACTGCGCAGAGCGACACAGTTAGCGGGGTCACAGGCAGGTCATGCGCAGTGTGAGGGGGGGCAGAAAGAGACATGCGAGCTCCATGCCCCACCTGCCATGCAAGGCCCCCCCGCTGCTGCGCAGCTCGCACCTGACAGCGGCTTGGTCCCGTCGAGGAACTTGCCGCTGAGAATGAGCTTTATGTCGTCCACTTTTGACGGCGCTTCCTTGGCTATAGGGCCCTCTGGCGTGGCGCACATGGAGGGCATGCATTAGTGACGCGGACGTGTTGCTCCCTTACAACCTGCACGCCTGCCGCCCCTTGTATGCTTTGCTCACCAGTCGGCCACTCCGCTAGCAGCTTCTCCTTCACCTCCGACACCAGCACGGTCTCCTCAAACGTGAATGGCCCGAGGTCTCCAGACACATGGCGAAATCTGAGTTTGAGACTTGAGTCACCC
>VFSX01000095.1:230291-262791 GCA_016618255.1 Chlamydomonas sp. UWO 241 | reverse complement strand
TGATGACGAGGACGCAAAGCGCAAGTTCCAGGTCCTCGGGGAGGCCTACCTGGTGCGAAAAGGCAACGCAGATGATGTGATGATGTGTCGCACACTCGCCTTACTTGTCTTGTCAATGCTGGCTGTTCTTCTACAGTTTTTTCACTGTTTTTTCCAGGGGGGGGGGCAGAAAAGTTTTTTTCAGACCCAGCGTTGCATTATTTTCAAAACGGGCCTGGACCCCCCTCCCCCCCCCGTACAGTAACAGTAACAGTAACACGGGGTCTCCAGCTAAGCAGGCTACTCTTCTACTAGAGACACCCGTCGATACTCCAGCACACAAGTACTAGAGTACCGCCGGCTCCCGGCCGATAGAATACCGCTCCCGCCGGCTAGACTACCCCAAACAGCGGTCTCTGAGAGACATGTTTGGCAAGGAGCATATAGGAGAGGACCTTTCTCAGGGTCACAGTAGTGGCCTTGTGGCCAGTCAAGCCGGCAGAGCCGACTGGCGCTGACTGGAACGGTCCCCGCCTGGCAGTGCATGGCTGTCCAGCTCTCGTTTGCATGGGGCTCAGCCGGCGCCCCATGCCTCATGCATGGCCAGGTCCCACCCTCCAGGGGTGCATGGACGACAGAGTTGTCATGGAGGCTGCCTGAAGACCTTCCAACGCCAGCCACCGGCAGACGAGCGACCCCGAGGATGAGCGCGGTGACGAACGCTGCGATTGGTGAAGCGGATTTACTCTGTGTTGCCTCGACGGTCGCCACCGCTGAAGCCGTGATGGTAGCCCGCCTCCACGGGCAGCCATCTTGACCAATGTCCAGCATGCATTGACGGGCGCCAGCTCCTCCGCTCGTCGATCAACTCGTCGAGATCGGTGTCGCATGGCGTCCTGCATGGGGGGGGGATAAGGGCCGTCTCCCAACACGGGCCGCGGCAGCGCCGCGGCTACTCGCCAAGCCATGGCAGCGCCAGGCAAGCCTCTCCTGAAGTATTCCACCGAGGGGCAGTCTAGCAGGAGCCGGGCCAGTCCCCTGTACACCCAGACCTTATCTGCCGGAGCTGAAACTTGGTGGACAGCTTCGTGACATTGTTCCCATTCCATCGCACTATTTAAGATGCTGTACAACCCAATCCTGTTCCTGAAACGGGCCTCGGAAGACGGCCACACGCCCCGGTGCAGCCCCACACACCAAGGTCCCTTCCACACCCTCCCAATGATGAACCACATAAATGACCATGGATTTGGCATCCCTGTCGTTAGACAAATCCATCGCGTCCTTCCCCATCCCAATCGGAGGTCTGCAGAGCATTCTGGCTCCGAGGGGGTGTGAACCAGTGGTCCAAACCAATTGCCCGGTGTGGACCCTCTCACACCCCCACACCCCCACACCACTGCACTTCCTATTGTGTGTGGGGGGCATCTGAGGGTGGATTTGCACTCCACTTGATGAGAGGAATCCAGCACACCAACTCTCGTGTCGAACGAATGTCGGAATAAAATCCTACATAAAAATTCGGAGAAACGGTCCACACCCCCCCCCCTGTCGAACGAATGTCGGAATAAAATCCTACATAAAAATTCGGAGAAACGGTCCAGACCCCCCCCCCAATTTCCCATTTTTAGAGTGGAATTCTCCCTCATTTAGGGAGGGAAGGGCATGGGCGTTTTTCACTGTTTTTTCACTGTTTTGCAACCCTAAAACCCTGAACCCTGAACCCTGAACTTGTTTTTTCACAGTTTTTCCACTGTTTTTTCACCGTTTTTACAACCCTTGAACCCTGAACCCTCGCAGGTTGCTCGGTGACCCCGTGAAGCGTGCCAAGAACAACGGCTTAGCTGCCCCCCCCCCCCCTCCTCCCCATCCCTTCTCTCTCTCCGTCTCTCTCCCATTGTACAAAGACCTGCGGCCGACGGACGACCTCCCACCCCCCACCCCCTTGCAGGTTCTCTCTCCCATTGTACAAAGACCTGCGGCCGACGGACGACCTCCCACCCCCACCCCCTTGCAGGTTCTGGGTGACCCCGTGAAGCGTGCCAAGTACAGCAGACGGCTCCCCCCCCCTCTCCTCGTCTTCTTCATTGTAGAGGCTGCGGCGCGGACTTCCCTCCCCCCCCTGCGGTGCTCGTGACCCAAGAACAAGGCACGGCCCCCCCCCCTCTCTTCTCCGTCTCTCTCCCATTGTACACAGACCTGCGGCTGACGGACTCCCCGCCCCCACCCTTTACAGGTTCTAGGTGACCCCGTGAGCGTGCCAAGAACAACGGCCCCTCCCGCCCCCCCCCCTCTGCTGCCTGTCCGTCTCTCACAAAGACCTGCGGCTGACGAACTCCCCCCCTCCTGGCAGGTTCTGGGTGACCCCGTGAAGCGTGCCAAGAACAACGGCCCCTCCCCCACCCGTCTCTGCCTGTCTGTCTCTCCCCCATTGTACGAAGACCTGCGGCTTACGAACTCCCCCCCTCCTGGCAGGTTCTGGGTGACCCCGTGAAGCGTACCAAGAACCCTGCGGCTTCCCAACTCCCCCCCTCCTGGCAGGTTCTGGGTGACCCCGTGAAGCGTACCTGCGGCTGACGGACCCCCCACCCCCCCCTTTTCTCCGTCTTTCCCATTGTACAAAGACCTGCGGCTTACGAACTCCCCCTCTCCTGGCAGGTTCTGGGTGACCCCGTGAAACGTGCCAAGTACGACCAGCACGGCAAGGACGGCGTGGACAAGGTGTGCGTGCGTGTGTGTGTGTGTGCGTGTGCATGTGTACGTGTGTGCGCACAGCAAAGACGGCGTAGACGAGGTGTGCGTGTGTGTACGTGTGTGTATGCACGGCAAGGACGGCGTGGACAAGGTGTGCGTGTGTGTGTGTTTGCATGTGCGTGTGTGTGTGCGTGTGTGCACGGCGAGGGCGGCGTGGCCGTGGAAGGTGTGTGTGTGTGTGTGTGCATGTGTGTGTGTGTGCGTGTGTGCACACGGCAAGGATGGTGTGGACAAGGTGTGTGTCAGACACTCGCACGCATTCCCACCATCCACACATCCACACATCGCACATGACACCCCCAGGGCGACATGATGGACGGCGGGGAGTTCTTCGGCATGCTCTTTGGGAACGACAAGTTCGAGGAGCTGGTGGGCGAGCTCATCATCGCGGCAGCAACCAGGTGTGGATTAAGTGTGGAATCCTGTGGATGGGGTGTGGGGAAGTGTGGATGTGTGGATGGAACCAGGTGTGGATTAAGTGTGGAATCCTGTGGATGGGGTGTGAACGAGTGTACCAAGGAGCTGTGGTAGGCGGACGCATCGTCGCGGCAGCGACCAGGTGTGAATGGGGGAAGTGTGGATACATGTGGATGTGTGGACGGTGAGTGTGGACGTCGTATGGAGCGGGGGTGTTTGGGAATGACAAGTTTGAGGAGCTGGTAAGGCAAGGTCATCATCGCGGCCGCGACCAGGTGTGGATAAAGTGTGGAATCCTGTGGGTGGAGTGTGGGGAAGTGTGGATGTGTGGATGGTGTGTGCAGGGGGAAGGGGGAGAAGAGCTGTTTGGGAACGACAAGTGCAACGAGGAGCTGGCGGGCAAGTCCATTATCACGGCAGCGACTAGGTGTGAGCAGGGGGAGTGTGGACAAGTGTGGATGTGTGGATGGCGAGTGTGGATGTGGGATGGAGGGGGGATGTTTGGGAGCGAAAAGTGAACCGAGGAGCTGTGGTGGGTGAGCTCATCATCGCGGCAGCGACCAGGTGTGGATTAAGTGTGGAATCCAGACTGTGGATGGGGTGTGGGAAATTGCACACACACACACACACCATACAGGCTCGGCAAGTCTGCTGAGGCAGTCAACGGCCAGCAGAACCCCCCCCCCCCACCATACAGGCTCGGCAAGCCTGCCAAGGCTGTCAAGCGCCAGTAGAAGGCGCACGTGAGCAAGCTCGACACCGTCTGTGCACACACCCATGCAGTTTTCTCTCAATCTCTCTCCTCTTTCTCTCTCTTCTCTTTGTCTCTCTCGTCTCTCTCTCCTTCCCTTTCTCTCTCATTCACGCTTTCTTTCTCCCTCTCCCCCCCTGTCGCACACCATACAGGCTCGGCAAGTCGGCCGAGGCAGTCAAGGGCCAGCAGAAGGCCCCCACCACCACCACACGCACACACACACACACACACACACCATACAGGCTCGGCAAGCCTGCCAAGGCAGTCAACGGCCAGCAGAAGCCCCCCCCCACCCTCCCTTTCACACACCATACAGGCTCGGCAAGTCGGCCGAGGCTGTCAAGCGCCGGCAGCCGGCGCACATCAGCGAGCTCGTCGACGCCGTCTGTGCACACACCCGTGCCATCTCTCTCTCAATCTCCCTCTCCTCTTTCTCTCTTCTCTTTGTCGCCCTCTTCGTCTCTCTCTCTATCTCTCTCTCTCTCACGCTCCCCCCCACACACGCACACACCACACAGGCTCGGCAAGCCTGCCGAGGCAAGCCTGCCGAGGCTGTCAACGGCCAGCAGAAGGCCCACCACCACACACTCACACACACGTACGCACGCACACACACACACACACACACCATACAGGCTCGGCAAGCCAGCCAAGGCAGTCAATGGCCAGCAGAAGGCCACCACCACCACCACACATGCACACACACACGCACACACACACACTCACACACACACACACAGGCTCGGCAAGTCTGCCGAGACTGTCAAGGGCCAGCAGAAGGCGCGCGTGAGCAAGCTCGTCGAGTCGCTGCGCAAGCGCCTCGACACGTACATGCCACAGGGTGAGTGGTTTGATGTTGCACGCGCACCATATATTCAGCGCGAGTGCTGCGTAAGCAAGGCACCAGAGGCAGAGTCGGCTGGGGCCTGGGCACACCGAAAGTGAGAGAGTGAGAGAGGAAGAGAGGGAGAGGGAGAGCGCACGCGCCTCGACACGTACATGCCCCTAAACCCTAAACCCTAAAACCCTAAACCCTAAAACCCTAAACCCTAAACCTAAAAGAGGGTGAGGGTGACGTGACAAGTTCGCCTTGTGGGTGTTTTGAGTGTCGAGGCTCTCGTCGCGAGCAGTGTAGAAACGTACATGCCAGCGGGGGGGAGAGGGAGAAAGGGAGAGGGGGAGAGAGAAAGGGAGAGAGAAAGGGAGGGAGAAAGAGAGAAAGGAAGAGAGAGAGAGAGAGAGAGGGAGAGAGAGAGCAAGCTTGTCGAGTCGCTGCGCAAGCGCCTCGACACGACACATGCCAGAGGGTGCGTTTGAAAGAGGCGAAGGCGACAAGTGCTTTTGAATGTGGATCACGCAGTATGTAGACACGTATACCGTCCGCGTGGTTAGCCTTCACAGGGGGGGTAAACAAAATCATTGTTTAACCGTCCAGGGGTCGTTTATCGTTGTTTTTCGTTGATTTGACGTCCAAAATCGTGAAAATCGCAGTTGTAAATCGTTTTCAGTTTCGCAGAAGGGTACAAAACAATACATACTCGCGAAGGCTAACCGTGTGTACGGAATGCTCGAGTGTGGGCGCCGCGTGCGTTTTTGCATGCGACTCACGGTGTGCGCCGAACGGGTCATAGGTGTTCAGGGCCTCCTTGGTTCACTCGGTTACTGTGTAAAGGGGACAACACACAGCCAAGTAAGGCGTGTATGCACGCACACACATACACACACACACACACGCAGCTGAGGGCCTGTTCCTCCAGAGCGTGACCAGCCAGGCCAAGCTGCTCAACACACATGAGCACACACGCACACACACACACTCACACACACGCAGCTGAGGGCCTGTTCCTCCAGAGCGTTACTAGCCAGGCCAAGCTGCTCAACACACACGCGCACAAACACACACACACGCACACGCAGCTGAGGGCCTGTTCCCCCAGAGCGTGACCAGCCAGGCCAAGCTGCTCAACACACACGCGCACACACACACACACACACGCACACACACGCAGCTGAGGGCCTGTTCCTCCAGAGCGTGACCAGCCTGGCCAAGCTGCTCAACACACACGCGCACACACACACACACACACACACACACACGCAGCTGAGGGCCTGTTCCTCCAGAGCGTGACCAGCCAGGCCAAGCTGCTCAAGACACATGAGCACACACACACACACACACACGCAGCTGAGGGCCTGTTCCTCCAGAGCGTGACCAGCCAGGCCAAGCTGCTCAACACACACGCGCACACACACACACACACACACACACGCAGCTGAGGGCCTGTTCCTCCAGAGCGTGACCAGCCAGGCCAAGCTGCTCGTGTGCCAGTCGTTTGGACAGACGATGCTCAACGCAATCGGTGACGTGTACGCGCAGCAGGTGTGTGTGTGTGTGTGTGTGTGTGTGTAAACAGTACAATTCACCCTTGAACCCAGTTTAACACTGCCCAAACTAGCACTGGTGCTGTCCAGAAAGACAATGCTCGCAATCGCAATCGGTCACGTCTACTCACAGCAGGTGTAGCAGGTGAGTGAGTAAACCGGTGTAATACCCCCCAAAACAAATCCTTCAATGCATAAAAACAAATCTGCCTTAACCTAGCCTGTGTGTCGGTCGTTGGACAGACGATGCTCAACGCAATCGGTGACGTCTACTCGCAGCAGGTGAGGGGAAAAGGTGCAATACCGTACGGGGCCTGAGCCTTTGCAGGGCGGTCAAACAAAAACTTGTTCAATCGCCCCGCGGGGGTTTTGTCGTTTTAGTCGATTTGACGTCCAAAATCGCGATGTTCAGTGAGAGAGTAGTGTTACACATCCACTGCCGGCGGTCACAGTAACAGTAACAGTAACACGGGGTTTCCAGCTAAGCAGGCTACTCTTCTACCAGAGACACCCGCCGATACTCCTGCACACTTAAGTACTAGAGTACCGCCGGCTCCCGGCCGATAGACTACCGCTCCCGCCGGCTAGACTACCCCAAACAGCGGTCTCTGAGAGACATGTCTGGCAAGGAGCATATAGGAGAGGACCTTCCTCAGGGTCACAGTAGTGGCCTTGTGGCCAGTCGAGCCGGCAGAGGCGACTGGCGCTGACTGGAACGGTCCCCGCCTGGCAGTGCATGGCTGTCCAGCTCTCGTTTGCATGGGGCTCAGCCGGCGCCCCATGCCTCATGCATGGCCAGGTCCCACCCTCCAGGGGTGCATGGACGACAGAGTTGTCATGGAGGCTGCCTGAAGACCTTCCAACGCCAGTCACCGGCAGACGAGCGACCCCGAGGATGAGCGCGGTGACGAACGCTGCGATTGGTGAAGCGGATTTACTCTGTGTTGCCTCGGCGGTCGCCACCGCTGAAGCCGTGATGGTAGCCCGCCTCCATGGGCAGCCATCTTGACCAATGTCCAGCATGCATTGACGGGCGCCAGCTCCTCCGCTCGTCGATCAACTCGTCGAGATCGGTGCCGCATGGCGTCCTGCATGGGGGGAGGATAAGGGCCGTCTCCCAGCACGGGCCGCGGCAGCGCCGCGGCTACTCGCCAAGCCATGGCAGCGCCAGGCAAGCCGCTCCTGAAGTATTCCATCGAGGGGCAGTCTAGCAGGAGCCAGGCCAGTCGTATTTTACCCCGCTCGTCAGCGGCACGGAGATCCTCGTCACCAGCAGCGCCGCATTGCTGGGTCCAGGGCTCGGCGACGAGAACGCGCCTCCGTTAATCGAGCCCCGTACAGCGGTGCGTTGGAAAGCTCGTGCCGAGAGCAGCACAACGGCATGTGTTGCATGAATACCCGCTGTGTATTGTGCCTGGTATGAGCGGTCAAAGTTGCTGGAGCCGGCACAAAAATATTACTAAAATCCTTCCCAGGGACCACTGCTTTTGACCGCAAGCACACGCCTGCACCCTCAACCGAAACCCCTAAGCCCCATCCTGATCACCTAGAGAAGATCAAAAATATATAGGGCTGACTAAAACCATGCATTGTGATGTCACCTGGCTCCACGGCAGCACGGCCGCAGTCTCCAGCCTCCCCAGGCAGCTGCAACTTTGAGCGGCAGCACACGCTACCGCCGACGCCGTGCCCCCCTCCACCCTGCATAACTGCCCAGCTCTAATCCCCACTGAGATCCCCAGATGCTACGATGATGTGGTCACCTGGCTCCACGGCAGCACGGCAGCAGTCTCCAGCCTCCCAGGCAGCTGTAACTTTGAGCGGCAGCACACGCTAACGCCGACGCTGTGCCCCCCTCCACCCTACATAACTGCCAAGCTCCAATCCCCACTGAGATCCCCAGATGCTACGGTGATGTGGTCACCTGGCTCCACGGCAGCACGGCAGCAGTCTCCAGGCTCCCAGTGAGCTGCGACTTTGAGCGGAAGCGAAAGCCGATGTAACTGTAACTGCTTGCGCGGAAGCCGTGTGCATGTGCCGTGCCATACGCACGCGCCCGCTCGTGCGCCCCCGGCTCACCACTGAGTCTGCAGCAGTCACAGCTGCCGGTGTCGCCCGCACGTGCACCTTGCCCTTCACTGATTGCTTCGCCTCCTTTGTGCTGCCTGCTTTGGTGCATGTGGATCGCGGCATGCATGCATGTGAGGGGTTGCATGCATGCATGCATGCATGCTCCGGCGGGAGGTTTCCCGATGCCAGCAGCAATGGAACTGCATATTTACGTGCATGCGAGGACGTCGTTCAACCACCTGCTCCACCATCTGCCACTCCGTGCTCGCGATCTTTACGCCGCCTCGAAACCACCGCCACCGCGCCAGCCGCGCCCGCCAACAGCACGGCCGCAGCACCGATAGCAGCACCCGCAGCACGCATGATGAGGATAAGCGAGGCAAAATAAAGCCGACAGAAACTCGAGATCCGGAGTTAGTGTGGGCGAATACAAAAGTTCGAACCATGAAGAGGGAGTACGCTACTTAGTGTTACACATCCACTGCCGGCGGTCACAATCAGTTCCAAAGTTCCAGCGGGACTATCAGACAGCAGGCACAAGGCCCACCAAAAGGTCAAGCTACAAAAGTAGCCCACAGTAGCGCCACCCACACTAGGTGGTGGGCGCCAAGCAAGCAGCACCGCAAGCCAGGCACCACACTCAGCCCTGAAGCAGCCGGAGGCAGACCCCAGGTATAACCGGCTGTAAAGCCAGGACCATGAAGGGACAAAGAAGGCCCACCCCCAACCACCCGAAAGCGGCCAAACACGGCACCAATGATTCAGTGATTTTTTTCCCATTGTTTCAGCTTCTGGGCAACTTCTGGGCAGCTTCTGGGGGGGCTCCAAAACACAACATATTCGCAAAGGCACAGGCCCTGTGCGGGCCCTGTGCGGTTTTACACATATTTCAAAATTTGTCAAATAAATAAAACACTGCCTAAACCTAGCGCGTGTGCCAGTCGTTCGGACAGACGATGCTCAACGCAATCAGCGATGTCTACTCGCAGCAGGTGAGGGAGAAAAATGTGATATTTTACTTGCCGTACGAGGCCTGAGCCTTCGGGGGGGGTCAAACAAAAGCTTGTTAAATCGCCTCGCGGGGGTATTTTTCGATTCAGTCGATTTGGCGCAGATTTGACGTCCAAAATCGCGTCTTTCAGTGTTTTCTCCCATCCGAGTTTTGTGGGGGCTCTGAACCATAGCATATTTGCGAAGGCACAGGCCCTGTACGGTTTTACACTTGTATTTCCAAATTTGTCCGCTAAATAAAGCACTGCCTAAACCTAGCGCGTGTGCCAGTCGTTTGGACAGACGATGCTCAACGCAATCGGCGATGTCTACTCGCAGCAGGTGAGGGAGTGCTGATGGCTTTGAAAGTCGTGTGTGACGCACCTAGGGGGGTCGGGGTTAAAAATATCCGGGGGTATGAAATATCCCATGATCAGTTCCCCAGCCCTAGCCCCTACAGGCAGCCTCTGAACCCTCTGGAAGCTCTGAACCCCACCCCTGCAGGCGCGCATTGCGCTGGGCACGCCGAACGAGGTTCCCAGCGGGCAGTGATTTTGTTTTTGGGCTCCTGGGAGCCATTGGGAGCCATTTGTCTACTGACGATCCCATTAGATAGAGCTCAACCAACTAAGCTGCTTGATGGTCTGACGATCCCATCAGATAGATCTCGTCAATAGCTTGAAAACTACCTATGTTTGATGGTCAATGGTCAACGCTAACGCAGCGGTCAAGGCGGTCAACGGGACGTCGGTCCGCTCGCCGGCTCCCAGAAAGTAGCTAAAAATACTGAAAACAAAAACACTGCCAGCGGGGCGCAACATCCATCGCTACCGTGACGTGCGTGCGTGCCCGTCCTCCTCCCTTATCTCCACCGCCGCACCTCTCATAAGTAAAGCCCCTTAGGCTCCTAACCTAGGCCGGTAACACCTGTACAAAACCCACCCCACAGGCATTACGCTGGGCGGCTTCGGGAGCTTCTAGACTAGGCCACTCGTACACGTAAAACCTGTATTTACAGGTTTAATTCAACCCCCTAAACCCACCCCCACAGGCGCGCACAGCGTGGCTACGGTATGCCTGTAACACCTTTAACACCTGTAAAATCCACCCCCACAGGCACGCATCGCGCTCGGCAGTGTCTTTGGGAAATCGCGCCCCGGGGTCCTCCAGACGCGAGTGACATGTAAAACCTGTATTTACAGGTTTAACCCCCTAAACCCACGCCCACAGGCACGCATCGCACTCGGCGGCTTCTTCGGGAGCATGGGCACCAGGCTTCAGGCGACCAAGGATAACATGGGCAACCAGGTGCTTTGCGTGTGCGTGTGTGTGTGTGTGTGTGTGCGTGTGTGTGGAAGGGAGCGTGGGCACCAGGTGTCAGGCGACCAAGGGTAACATGGGCAACCAGGTTTGTGGGGGGATGTGTGTGTGTGTGTATGTGTGCGTATGCGTGTGTGTGTGCGTGTGTGTGAATAGGGGGAGGGGGAGCATGTGCACCAGGCTTCAGGCGACCAAGGATAACATGGGCAACCAGGTGCTTTGCGTGTGCGTGTGTGTGTGTGTGTGTGTGTGTGTGTGTGTGTGTGTGCGTGTGTGTGGAAGGGAGCGTGGGCACCAGGTGTCAGGCGACCAAGGGTAACATGGGCAACCAGGTTTGTGGGGGGATGTGTGTGTGTGTGAGTATGTGTGCGTATGCGTGTGTGTGTGCGTGTGTGTGAATAGGGGGAGGGGGAGCATGTGCACCAGGCTTCAGGCGACCAAGGACAGCATGGGCAACCAGGTGCATGTGTGTGTGTGTGTGCGTGTGTGTGTGTGTGCGTGTGTGTGTGTGTGTGGTGTGTGTGTATGTGTGCAAGTGTGTGTGTGTGCGTGCATGTATGTGTGCGTGTGTGTGTGTGCGTGTGTGTGCGTGCGTGTGTGCGTGTGTGTGCAAGTGTGTGTGTGTGTGAGTGTGTTTGCGCGTGCATGCGTGTGTGCGTGTGGGCGTGCGTGTGTGTGCGTGCGTGTGTGCGCGTGTGGTGCTGGTGCTGGTGTGGGGTGCCACTTCCTAGGTCGTCAGGCCCATGCCAGACACGCCTGGCGGCGCGCCCCTGTCCACCCACTCCACGACCTACTTCTGCAACACAACCGGCTCTCCCTCTGGTAGGCTGGCGCGCTGCGTGGCCTTGCGGGCTCTCCTAGTAGAGCCCCCCTAGACGTGTAGTCTAGGCCTTAATTCACGCCTCGGGGTCCTCCGGGCGCGTACGTGTAAAACCTGTAAAACCCGGCTCTCCCTCGCACTCCCTCGCCTCCACAAGAGTGCGGCGCGTACGTGTAAAACCTGTAAAACCCGGCTCTCCCTCGCACTCCCTCGCCTCCACAAGAGTGCTACATGAGCCCCCACCCACCCACCACCCCCCCCCCCCCACACACACACCGACCTATACACCCTTTGCTTGGCGCCCGAGCCTTCACACCCCGCTCAATCCAATCCACAAGGACGGAACAGGCCCACAACCCCTGAGACCGCCTCCTCAAACATCGTCCGAATCTGCCCCCCGCACCCCCCACCACACCACAAACACACGCGCACACACGCACGCACACGCACACCACACACACACACACACACACCACGCACCCCAATCCACACACGCAGATGGCGCTCGACAAGGCCGCAATCGCGCCAATCCCCCCTCACCCCCCCACGCACCAACCCCCTTCCTCCACACACACACTCTCACGCGCACACACACACGCACACACACGCACCAACTCCCTTCCTCCACACACACACACACACACACACACACACACATGCCGATGGCGCTCGTCAAGGCCGCGATCGCGCCAATCCGCCCCCCTCATTCCACACACACGCACACACACACACACACACACCAACCCCCTTCCTCCACACACACACAAACACACACACGCCCCCCTCATTCCACGCATCAATCCGCCCGCTGAAACCCCGTGCCTCCCCCCCCCCCTTCACACACACACAAACACACACGCACACACGCACAGATGGCACTTGTCAAGGCCCCGGTCGCGCCAATGCCCCCCCTCACCCCCACGCACCTATCCCCCCACCCATGCACACACACACTCTTTCTCACACGCACACACACACACACACACACTCACACACCACGCACTTCAATCCATACCCCGCAGATGGGACTCGCCAAGGCCGCGATCGCACTCGCCAAGCACCAGCAGATGCTGGCGCAGCTGGGCACGCCGAGCGAGGTGTGTGTGTGTGTGTGTGTGTGTGTGTGTGTGTGTGTGTGTGTGTGTGTGTGTGCAGGACCCCATGCCAAGCACCAGCAGATGCTGGCGCAGCTGGGCACGCCGAGCGAGGCGTGTGTGTGTGTGTGTGTGTTGTAGTGGGCGCCTGGCTGCACGACCGCAACAACGACCCACAACTGCCCACAACCTCCGTGTGTCAGGCAAGCAACCAACCACAATTGCTGGCGTGGCGTGGCGTGGCGTGGCACGACCGTACCAACCACGCACAACCACCTACAACCTCCGTGTTCGAGAGCAAACAACTGACCAGAGAGGTACTCATATGCAGGGGGAGGACGCGTCCGTGCGCGCGCAGCGCCTGGTGTGGCAAGACCGTAACAACCACCTTCAACTACCCACAACCTCCCTCTGTGTGTCAGGCAAACAGCCAACCACACTTTGCTTGGCGTGTTGTGGCACGGCCGTAACAACCACGCACAACTGCCCACAGCCTCCGTGCTCGAGAGCAAACAACCAACCACACCTTGTGTAAGCATATGCAGGGGGATGACGCGTCCGTGCGCGCGCAGCGCCTGGCGTGGCACGACCGTAACAGCCACCTTCAACTACCCACAACCTACGTGTGTCAGGCAAACAAACAACCACACTTTGCTTGGCGTGGCGTGGCACGGCCGTAACAACCACGCACAACTGCCCACAGCCTCCGTGCTCGAGAGCAAACAACCAACCACACCTTGTGTAAGCATATGCAGGGGGACGACGCGTCCGTGCGCGCGCAGCGCCTGGCGTGGCACGACCGTAACAACCACCTTCAACCACCCACAACCTACGTGTGTCGGGCAAACAACCAACCACACTTTGCTTGACGTGTCGTGGCACGGCCGTAACAACCACGCACAACTACCCACAGCCTCCGTGTTCGAGAGCAAACAACCAACCACACCTTGTGTAAGCATATGCAGGGGGAGCAGTGATTCCCCTGCGAGCCGTATACAGCTCGGGGCCGGATCTCCCATTTCCCAGAAAACCACCCCACACTTGGTGGGAGAGGGTGTGGATGGGGGCGTTGGAAAGCTCTCGCCGAGAGCAACACAGCGGCACGTCTTGTGTGCACACCTGCTATGCATTGCGCCAGGTATGAGCGGTCAAATTTGCTCGAGCCGGGGAAAAACTTATCACTAAAATCCTTCCCAGGGACCACTGAGGGGGAGGACGCGTCCGTGCGCGCGCAGCGCCTGGCGTGCCACGACCGTAACAACTACCCCAAACCCGTGATTTAGGAAAATAACAAAGCACAACCACCCAGTGGTCCCTGGGAAGGATTATAGTGATTCCTTTTTTGCCGGCTCCAGCAACTTTGACCGCTCATACCAGGCACAATACACAGCGGGTATTCATGCAATGCATGCCGTTGTGCTGCTCTCGGCAAGAACTTTCCAACGCACCGCTCCACGCCCTCACCCACTAAGTGTGGGGTGGTTTCCTGGGAAATGGGAAATCCGGCTCGGAGCGGTATACGGCTCGCAGGGGAATCACTGCAACCACCCTGACCTTTACGCCGAGCAAGGCTGAGTACGCCGCGTGTTCGGTGCGCCACATCAGCGTCACACACGACTGTAAAATTATCTGCACCATCGCGTGTGCAGGGGGAGGACGCGTCCGTGCGCGCGCAGCGCCTTGCGCTGCAGGACCTAGGGGTCGCCATGATGCTGGACGCCATGTGGGCTGCCAACCTGCTCGACATCAACACCACGCTGGCAGAGGTGCGTGTGTGTGTGCGTGTGTGTGTGTGCGTGTGTGTGTGTGTGTGTGTGTGATGCTGGATGCGAGGTGGGCGACAAACTTGCTCGACATGAACACCATGCTGGCAGGTGCACGTTTGTGGGTGTGGGTTGAGAACGGGGGAGGGAGGGAGGGAGGGAGGGGGGATAGAGAGTGTGTGTGTGTGTGTGTGTGCTGGGTGCAATGTAGGCTGCAGACCTTCTCGTCATCAACACTATGCTGGCAGAGGTGCGTGTGTGTGTGCGTGTGTGTGTGTGTGTGTGTGCTGGGTGCAATGTAGGCTGCAGACCTTCTCGTCATCAACACTATGCTGGCAGAGGTGCGTGTGTGTGTGCGTGCGTGTGTGTGTGTGTGCTGGGTGCAATGTAGGCTGCAGACCTTCTCGACATCAACACTATGCTGGCAGAGGTGCGTGTGTGTGTGTGTGTGTTTGCTGGGTGCAATGTAGGCTGCAGACCTTCTCGTCATCAACACTAGGCTGGCAGAGGTGCGTGTGTGTGTGCGTGCGTGTGTGTGTGTGTGCTGGGTGCAATGTAGGCTGCAGACCTTCTCGACATCAACACTATGCTGGCAGAGGTGCGTGTGTGTGTGTGCGTGTGTTGTGTGTGTGGTGTTGGATGCCATGTGGGCTGCCAACTTGCTCGACCTCAACAAAAAAGCGCAAAGGTGCTCGACGGCGATGGCGAGAAGGACGTGCACAAGGCGACGCTCAAGCTGCGCGCGCAAACAGCATCCAAAGGAGAAAAACACCCCACAACATCCCACAACACCCCGAGTCCCTTAGCCCTAAACCCTCAACCCTAAGCCTTAAGCCCTCCCCCCCCCCCCACACACACACACACCAAGGTGTGCGCAAAGGTGCTCGACGGCGACGGCGAGAAGGACGTGCCCAAGGCGACGCTCAAGCTGCGCGCGCAGGCGCTGCAGAAGATCGGCGCCGTGTATCAGGCCGCCGTCGCGCCCGACGCGCTCGCCGGCATCGCGCGCAAGGCGAGCGGCGCCGAGGCGGCGCGCGGGCAGATGCAGGCGGCGATGCTTGCCGCGCAGGACAAGGCGGCGGGCTTTGGCGAGGACGGCGGAAAGTGATCGGTCGCCGTGTCCCCTTAATCTTTAGGCCCTTGGTCTTTGGGAGAGATGAGTGGCGAGTATGTGACGTGCGCAATCTCGGTGCGAGTGGGCAGATGCAGGCGGCGATGCTCGCCGCGCAGGACTAGGCGGCAAGCTTTGGCAAGGACGGCGGAAAGTGACCGGTCGCCTCGAGGTCTGTGGGTGCGTGTGATGCTCCAGTGGCAACGCAGGGAATCCTCCTGGTGATTGAACTCGTCTCAGGGCCTCGTGAGGCCTCCGGCAATGCTCGTTGCGCTGGGCAGCAGGCTTCGAGTCGATCCGTCCAATCTGTGTAGCGCTCTGTGACTGACCAGAGCGGCGTGAGTTGAGTTTGTTGGGGATTGTGCGGGCCCGTGACATTTTTCGAAAGCCGCAAAGTGAAGCGGTTTGCAGGCGACGTTTGAGAGTACGCGCAACGGAGCAATGCGTTGTGTAACACCCTTTCCTCCGGATCCTGTAGCTCGAGCACTGGGCATTGGCTATTGGAATTCTTCAGGGCTGCATGCATGCGCAGCACTTGCACCGTGCGTGCGCAGCGTGCGTGTGCAGCGTGCGTGCGCAGCGTGCGTGCATGCGTGGCAGGCGCGGGGGCTGCGCAGCGTGAGTCGTGGTTCGTGGTAGGCTGGCGCGCTGCGTGGCCTGCGGACTCTCTTAGTAGAGCCCCCCCAGACGCGTAGTCTAGGCCTCAACTCACACCCCGGCCTGGGGTCCTTCGGGCGCGTACGTGTTGAAACTGCAAAACCGTGTCAACCCCGGGACTGCGAGCGTGTGGACCAGCACGGGTCACGCGGCGGGGGTCGGTCAGCGTGCAGACGTGGCGAGGTTTGCAGCAGCATTTGACTCCTCCAACATGCTGTGTGCACGCAGCCGCCTCAACCAGATGTGCCTAGCTAGGCCCAGTCTCCGGTGCCTGTGTGTGTGTGTGTGTGTGTGTGTGTGTGCTTGTGTGTGTGAGTGTGTGTGAGTGTGTGTGTGTGTGTGTCCGCTGCCCCGGGGCGGCCACAGGAAAGAGATGACAGTTTTACAATCCACTGCCGGCGGTCACACGTTCGGTTCCAAAGCTCCAGCGGGACTTAGAGAGCAGGCACGAGGCCCACCAAAGAAAGGTAAAGCTACAAAGGTAGCCCACGGTTGCGCCAAACCACGGCGTGGCGGGCACCAAGCAAGCAGCATCACGGTGCAGGCTCCACACCCAACCCCTCCAGTGGCCGGAGGATAGGCCCAAGGTATAAAACCATGAAGGGACCAGAAAGCCCTCCCCCAAACCAGTGGAAGCGGGGCTGGTAGCACACCCGCCGCAACACTCAACTCAGCGACCACAACACACCCGCCAGCGCACGCGTATGACGTCACCTCCCCTCACAGACCCCCCCAGGGGCCTAGGATGTCTTGTTCAGAGTGAGCCCGCCGTCCACCACTCCAACGAAGGGGTGGGTCGGGCCCACCACACCCGCCCATCCTCGCGGCACCACGCCGCCCGCAGCAAAAGACGCCAGCGCGTCCCACAAATCAATCGTCGCCAGCGCCCCCGCCCGCTCAACCGCCACCGAGCGAGCAGGGGGCACCACACCATCACGCATCGTCGCCAGCGCCCCCGCCCGCTCAACCGCCACCGAGCGTGCGTCCACCACGAGCGCGGCCACCACCGCAGCCACACCTGGCAGCAGGTGACAACCGGGGTAGGGGCAGGAAGGGCAGCAGCAACCGCCACCACCACCGCTTCCGCCACCGGGCACCCCCAGAAGCAGTGCGCACGCCACGCCGTCGCCCGCGGCCCGTCCTCCTCACGGCACCGCCACCCGCACGGGCACTCGGGCACACCCAGCGCAGCCTGCTTGTGGAAACCACTCACCCACAGCCGCCAGATGGGCTCCTTACAGGCATTGAGGAGCGACACCCGCCACAGCGACGGCACCGCCGCCTCCAGGCCGCGCAGCCCCGCGCAGACCTGCACGTCAGACGCGCGGGGGCCCCCGTGCGGCCCGTGGTCCAGCGCCAGAGCCGCCTCCACTGTGGCCGCCCGCCGCACCCGCCGCTCGTCCACCACCGCCCGCAACTGAAGCGCCACCGCCAGCTTGCACGTCAGCTTCCTCACCACGCCCGGGCCATGCGCAAACCCCACCGACCGAGGCTCACCCAGCTGCAGGCTGGGGAGCAGGTCGGGCAGCTGTGGAGCGCAGGCCAGGCCGCCCACGCCGCCAGCCAGCCGGCGTGATGATACCCGGCAGCTGCCAGCCGACCAGGCGGAGGATCTCCAACACAGCAGCGCGCTCGCCCTCCTGGGGGAGGGGGCTGAACTGGCGGAGCGGGCGGACCACCGTGAGGGCAGCACCACCAGCCGCCGCCTCGACCCAGGCAGTGGGCAGCGCCGCGAGCACGACCGCCACTGCGGTGTAGAGGGGGTCGAGCGTGCACCGCACACACAGCAGGTCTGGCTCACCCCACGTCACTCGCGGTGGCGCACCTGGGAAGACAGGAAGGCCAAGGGCCCATCGCGTGCGCCAACCACTTATTCACATCAGAGCTGCAAATACCTGAAATTATCATCCAGTGTGCAGCACACAGTGCACGCAGATCTAGGGGATACTGCTGCCGGTGAACGCGGGGAGGGACAGAGCCTGCCAGGGGTACATCTCTTGCCCCCTCCCCCCCACACAGACACACGCTCACACATATAAAAAAGTTCTTTCACGGGCTAGTCCTTCAGTGATCAACGCGTGCCAGGATGCTCCCTCCCCACACCCAGGTTCATACAAAATGTCGGGAGATACGATGTGATAGACGAGCCCGTCGCCGGCCGCGCCCTAAAGCAGCCCAAGCGCTGCAGGCGCGGGAGCACTACTTTTGTTCCTGCCCCGTAACAGCATCAGTCGTCGCGGAGCTCTTCCTTGGCCTGGGGCTCCCAGTGGCCGACGGGCCCTCTCGGGCGGACGTTTGGCTCCTGCACCCCCCCCCGGCCTGCGGTGGTGGCCAGCGGGCTGCACGCTGGGGCATGGGCGGTGGTGTGCGCAGCGGCAGTCGACGCCATGGAGCGTGGCCGCCGCCGCATGTGGGCAACCGTATTGGGGCCACCATCGGCCGGTCTGGGCCGCACCCCAGGCGGGGATGCGGCGGCGGTGGTAGTGGCGGGGCGCCGCGCAGCAGCGGAGTTCTGGAGCCTCCTCCAGGATTTTGTGGGGTCTGCCGCGTCCCGGCCACATGGGGGGTGCTCCCGAGCAACCACCCCTTTTTCGGCTGCCTGCCCGAGGGGGAGGGGCAGCGCACGGTCCTGCACCGGCCACCCATGCCTGCTACTCTGTAGGTGTGGGGCGCGGCCACCTGCCCTGACCCGTGCTCTGGGTCAGGGCAGGGGAGATGTGGGATTTTTTGTCATTGCTAGGGGTGGGGGCCGTTTGCCCCGTATCTGGCCGAAACGACGTGACGTGTGGTGATTTGGTCAGGGGGACAAGCATGACCCCTGGGGTGTCGCCGACCACGGGAAAACTCACGCATGGGCTCACGAGAGAGTCACGCGTCACGTCGTCTAGGCTAGGTGCGGTCCGCATGGGCGGCCCCTGTAGCATGGTGAGCCTCCCAACTCTCCCCCCCCTTCCCCCGCCACCCCTGCCCTCCCGCGGGTGGGCCGGGATACCCGGCCCAGTTCTCGCCCGTCCTATATTGGTTTATGCTTTTGTTGGTGCAGGCCCGGCCTACTCAGAGAGGGGTGGGTACATGCCCCCCCTGAGGGGACCAAGCTGGTGGATCTCATGCGTGTCTGGGCGCGCAAACTCCGCCTCGACATGGTGTGCCTCCAGGAGACGCACATTGCATCACAGGATGTTGCGAGCATGGACGGCGTCGATCGCTATGCGTCCGGCAGTGCCTACCACCTGGGGACTGAGTCCTACACTTTCTTCTGGGGGGGCGGCGCGGGGCCCTCGGCTGGCGTCGCCATCCTCGTGCGGTCGGACCTCGTGGCGGCGCTCCAGCCGGCTGTCCAGGCGGATGGCGACGGCCGACTGATGGTGATGGATATTGTGTGGGGAGGCGGTGGCGTGGGCGGTGGGGGTGCGGGAGCTGGGGGTGGCGGAGCCGGGCGGCTGCGCCTCATCAACGCGTACCTGCCAGCCTCGCAGCCAAACCGGCCGGCGGTGCAAGCGGCGTTCATCGTGGAGCGCATCCGCCCGCATGCTGCTGGCCAGCAGCACCTCGTGCTCGATTTCAACTTTGTCGAGAGCCCGCGCGACCGAGCCCGGTCTGAGGGGCCCCTCGAGTGGCGCGACCGCGCCCCGACAGCGGCGATGGCGGCGCTGGTAGAGGACGCCCCGCGCCGCGACGCGTACTGCTTCCTTCACTCCATGCAGCGGGGGTACACTTTCAGTGCGTATAACGCACAGGCGCGGCTCGACCGCTTCTACGTGTCACCGGCCCTCGTGCCTCGTGTCTTTGGGTGCGACGCGGGTGAGTCGGGCGGGTCAGACCACCGCGTTGTGGCCCTGCACCTCACTCCCCTGGTGCCGGAGGCGCGCGGGCCGGGGCGGCCGCGTGTGCGTGCCCTTTTCTGGGCCGCCCGTGACCTGGCCGATGGTTTCAGGGCATGGTTTGGTCAGCAGGCGGCCAAGGCGCCTACTCACAGCCACGCGGAGCTCATGCGGTGGTGGCAGGCATTTAAGCCGCGCCTGGCTCGCGAGGCTCGCCGCCTTGACTGCGACCTGGGCCGACGACGGGATGCCGTGTCGGTGGAGGTGACCCGGCTGCGTGCAGACCTGAAACGAGCGCGCGCAGCTGTTGAGGCGGGTCGCGATGGGCTCGCTGAGCTCGCCGAGCTCTATGCGCTGCAGCGGCGCCTGGACGTGGCGGTGCAGCGGTACGCTCTGGCCCCGCCCCCGTGTGTACGGCCGGGAGAGCGCGCCGCCGGCGGCATGGCGGCGGCTTTCCGCAAGCCAGCGGCTGCACGGCGCGTCGCCGCCCTCAGGAACGCACGCGGCGTCCTCGTCACTGATGGCATGGGCATGGCTGACATCATGGCCGATGCTGTGGCGGCGGTCTCACGGCCGCCACCCCCCTCCCCGGCTGATCGGGAGGCTGTGCTGGCGGCGGTGCGCACGCACTCCCCGTGCGTGCCGCAGGCGGTGGCAGACGCTGCCGGCGCGCCTGCCATCACGCCAGCCGAGGTGCGGGCGGCGGCCATGCACTCCAAGCCGGGCACTGCCCCTGGCCCGGATGGCATCCCGGTGGATGTGAAGCGTAAGCTGGGCGAGCCAGCGTTTGTGCTCCTGGCGGCGGTCTTCACTGCGGTGGGCGCTACGGGTGAGACGCCGCCTGGGTTCCTCGATGGCGTCGTCGCCTCGATTTACAAGGCCAAGGACGCCGCCGATGCGGCAAACTACCGACCGCTCACCATGCTGGGCTCTGACTACCGCATCCTTGCCAAGGTGCTGGCTACGCGGTGGACGCCCCTGCTCGCTGCGGTTGTGGGGCCAGAGCAGACCGCCTTCCTCGCTGGCCGCCGCATCTCGGACAACATCTGCCTGACTCAGATACTGCCTGGCTTGTTGGCTGCCAATTCGGCCGAGGGCGTGGGGCCGACGGGCGCGGCGCTGGCGCTCCTCGATTTCCGCAAGGCGTACGACACCATCGACCGTGGCTTCCTCCTCGCCGTCATGGAGGCAGTAGGCGTTGGGGGCGGCGTGCTCGCTTGGACCCGCACCATCCTCATGCACACGTACGCGTCGGCCGAGGTCAATGGGTTCATCTCTGCGCCGCGCCAGTACGCGGCGGGTGTGCGCCAGGGCTGCCCCGCGGCGCCTGCCCTCTTCCTGGTCCTCGGGCACGCGCTGGCGTGTTTCCTGCGTAACTGCCCGGCGGTTGGGGTCGAGGTTGTGCCTGGCTGCATAGTGACCTGCCCCCAGTACGCCGACGACTGCATGCCCCTCCTCCGGTCGTGTGCGCCGGCTGACGTCGCTGCACTCGTGGAGGCAATGGCGGTGTTTGGCCGAGCGACCGGCCTCGTCCTCAACCTTGGCAAGTGCGGCGTCTTGCCCCTCGGGTCGGCGGGGGCAGGCCTGCTGGCGGGCGCTCAGGTGGCTGGGCTGCGCGTGTTGGACGCGGGCGTGTCGCTGGGGGTGCCGGTCTCGGCCGGCCTGCCGCCCCCGGAGGGCGTCACTGGTGTGTGCCGCAAGAGGCTGGTGGCTGCGTACACCAAGCTCGCGCGTTTCCCCATGTCGGCATTTGGCAGGGGGCACGCGGCGGCGACCTACGGGGTCTCCCGCATCCTGTTCCGGGCGGTGCACTGTGGCATGACCCCAGAGGCGGAGAGGCTGCTCTCCCGGTGGACGGCTGCACTGGTGGACAGGAGCGTTGGGCCGGACCCGCCTGCCGAGCTGCCGCGCTGGGCCTCCTCGGTGCCAGGTGCGCCCGCTGAGGTGCTCATGGGGCGGCCGGCGCACGGTGGGTTTGGGGCGCCGGCGCGGCGGGAGATCGTGCATGGACAGTGGGCAGTCCACCTCGCGTGCCTTTTCGGGGCGTAGGCTGCTGACGCCGCCGGGCTCCTGATGTCGGCCCCAAAGGCTGGCGACGGCGGCGGGGCTGGCGGCGGCGGCGGCGGCGGCAGCGGCGGCGGGGGTGCTGGGGGTGCTGGGGGTGGCGGTGGCGGTGGCCGGCCGGCCGAGCAGCCCGCGCCCCCGGCACGACCGGTTTGGGAGCCGCTCATGGTGAGGTGGTGCGCCGCCTGTGCCCGGAGGCCCACCCGAGCCTTTTTGTGCTCATGGCTGGCCTCGCGCCGCGGCCCGGCACTCTCCCAGGAGGCCTCATTGGTGAGTGCATGGGCCCGGCTGTGACCGCGGCGCTGATGCCTGGGCCGCTGCAGCGCATGCTAGACGGGGTGCAGGCCCTGGGGCCGGTGGCGCGCATCCCGGGGCGCGTGCTAATTGCTGAGCTGTGGGGGGCGTGCCGCTGACGAGCGGGATAAAATACGACTGGCCTGGCTCCTGCTAGACTGTCCCTCGGTGGAAACTATAGGAGCGGCTTGCCCGGCGCTGTCATGGCTTGGCGAGTAGCCGCGGCGCTGCCGCGACCCGTGCTGGGAGACGGCCCTTATCCTCCTCCCATGCAGGACGCCATGCGGCACCGATCTCGACGAGTTGATCGACGAGCGGAGGAGCTGGCGCCCGTCAATGCATGCTGGACATCGGTCAAGATGGCTGCTCGTGGGGGCGAGCTACCATCAGGGCTTCAGCGGTGGTGACCACCGAGGCAACAACAGAGTTTATCCGCTTCACCATCGCAGCGTTTGTCACCGCGCTCACTCGTCTGCCGGTGACTGGCGTCGGCATTGGTCTTCAGGCAGCCTGCCATGACGACTCTGTTTGCCCAGGCCCCCCTGGAGGGTGGGACCTGGCCATGCATCAGGCAGCCTGCCATGACGACTCTGTTTGCCCAGGCCCCCCTGGAGGGTGGGACCTGGCCATGCATGACGCATGGGGCGCAGGCAGAGCCCCATGCATGGAGTTGGACAACGCCTCAAAGGCCAGGAGGAGGACGGTCCTTTCCTATACGCTCCTTGCCAGACATGTCCCTCAGGGACTTGTTTGGGTCTAAACTAGCCGGCGGGAGCGGTAGTCTAGACGGCAGGTAACCGGCTGGTGGCTATCGTCCTTCACAGGGCGGTGGCACTAGGACTAGTGTTGTCTTAGCTGGAATGCCATGTAACTGTAACTGTAACTGGGGGGCGGAGGCGCCGCTCTGGGCCAACCCCCTCCTGCAGATGGAGCTGCCTGCCGCGCAGCGGACGGTTGACTGGAGGAAGCCCCCTGGTGAGGTGGCTGGGCACGCGCTTTTCAGTGCCGGCTACCCGCTGGCGTGAGGAGGGCCTCGCGCGCATGCGCAGCGCGCTCCCTGGCATGCGCACGGTTGCGGACGTGTGTGCGCTGTGGGCGTGGCTCGCTGCTGTCGACATGGCGCGCAGCACACGCACGGTCGACCATGCCTGCCTGGTGGCATACGCCTCCGCGGCTCCTGTCCACCAGTGCAGCCGTCCACCGGGAGAGCAGCCTCTCCGCCTCTGGGGTCATGCCACAGTGCACCGCCCGGAACAGGATGCGGGAGACCCCGTACGTCGCCGCCGCGTGCCCCCTGCCAAATGCCGACATGGGGAAACGCGTGAGCTTGGTGTACGCAGCCACCAGCCTCTTGCGGCACACACCAGTGACGCCCTCCGGGGGCGGCAGGCCGGCCGAGACCCGCACCCCCAGCGACACGCCCGCGTCCAACACGCGCAGCCCAGCCACCTGAGCGCCCGCCAGCAGGCCTACCCCCGCCGACCCGAGGGGCAAGACGCCGCACTTGCCAAGGTTGAGGACGAGGCCGGTCGCTCGGCCAAACACCGCCATTGCCTCCACGAGTGCAGCGACGTCAGCCGGCGCACACGACCGGAGGAGGGGCATGCAGTCGTCGGCGTACTGGGGGCAGGTCACTATGCAGCCAGGCACAACCTCGACCCCAACCGCCGGGCAGTTACGCAGGAAACACGCCAGCGCGTGCCCGAGGACCAGGAAGAGGGCAGGCGCCGCGGGGCAGCCCTGGCGCACACCCGCCGCGTACTGGCGCGGCGCAGAGATGAACCCATTGACCTCGGCCGACGCGTACGTGTGCGTGAGGATGGTGCGGGTCCAAGCGAGCACGCCGCCCCCAACGCCTACTGCCTCCATGACGGCGAGGAGGAAGCCACGGTCGATGGTGTCGTACGCCTTGCGGAAATCGAGGAGCGCCAGCGCCGCGCCCGTCGGCCCCACGCCCTCGGCCGAATTGGCAGCCAACAAGCCAGGCAGCATCTGAGTCAGGCAGATGTTGTCCGAGATGCGGCGGCCAGCGAGGAAGGCGGTCTGCTCTGGCCCCACAACCGCAGCGAGCAGGGGCGTCCACCGCGTAGCCAGCACCTTGGCAAGGATGCGGTAGTCAGAGCCCAGCATGGTGAGCGGTCGGTAGTTTGCCGCATCGGCGGCGTCCTTGGCCTTGTAAATCGAGGCGACGACGCCATCGAGGAACCCAGGCGGCGTCTCACCCGTAGCGCCCACCGCAGTGAAGACCGCCGCCAGGAGCACAAACGCTGGCTCGCCCAGCTTACGCTTCACATCCACCGGGATGCCATCCGGGCCAGGGGCAGTGCCCGGCTTGGAGTGCATGGCCGCCGCCCGCACCTCGGCTGGCGTGATGGCAGGCGCGCCGGCAGCGTCTGCCACCGCCTGCGGCACGCACGGGGAGTGCGTGCGCACCGCCGCCAGCACAGCCTCCCGATCAGCCGGGGAGGGGGGTGGCGGCCGTGAGACCGCCGCCACAGCATCGGCCATGATGTCAGCCATGCCCATGCCATCAGTGACGAGGACGCCGCGTGCGTTCCTGAGGGCGGCGACGCGCCGTGCAGCCGCTGGCTTGCGGAAAGCCGCCGCCATGCCGCCGGCGGCGCGCTCTCCCGGCCGTACACACGGGGGCGGGGCCAGAGCGTACCGCTGCACCGCCACGTCCAGGCGCCGCTGCAGCGCATAGAGCTCGGCGAGCTCAGCGAGCCCATCGCGACCCGCCTCAACAGCCGCGCGCGCTCGTTTCAGGTCTGCACGCAGCCGGGTCACCTCCACCGACACGGCATCCCGTCGTCGGCCCAGGTCGCAGTCAAGGCGGCGAGCCTCGCGAGCCAGGCGCGGCTTAAATGCCTGCCACCACCGCATGAGCTCCGCGTGGCTGTGAGTAGGCGCCTTGGCCGCCTGCTGACCAAACCATGCCCTGAAACCATCGGCCAGGTCACGGGCGGCCCAGAAAAGGGCACGCACACGCGGCCGCCCCGGCCCGCGCGCCTCCGGCACCAGGGGAGTGAGGTGCAGGGCCACAACGCGGTGGTCTGACCCGCCCGACTCACCCGCGTCGCACCCAAAGACACGAGGCACGAGGGCCGGTGACACGTAGAAGCGGTCGAGCCGCGCCTGTGCGTTATACGCACTGAAAGTGTACCCCCGCTGCATGGAGTGAAGGAAGCAGTACGCGTCGCGGCGCGGGGCGTCCTCTACCAGCGCCGCCATCGCCGCTGTCGGGGCGCGGTCGCGCCACTCGAGGGGCCCCTCAGACCGGGCTCGGTCGCGCGGGCTCTCGACAAAGTTGAAATCGAGCACGAGGTGCTGCTGGCCAGCAGCATGCGGGCGGATGCGCTCCACGATGAACGCCGCTTGCACCGCCGGCCGGTTTGGCTGCGAGGCTGGCAGGTACGCGTTGATGAGGCGCAGCCGCCCGGCTCCGCCACCCCCAGCTCCCGCACCCCCACCGCCCACGCCACCGCCTCCCCACACAATATCCATCACCATCAGTCGGCCGTCGCCATCCGCCTGGACAGCCGGCTGGAGCGCCGCCACGAGGTCCGACCGCACGAGGATGGCGACGCCAGCCGAGGGCCCCGCGCCGCCCCCCCAGAAGAAAGTGTAGGACTCAGTCCCCAGGTGGTAGGCACTGCCGGACGCATAGCGATCGACGCCGTCCATGCTCGCAACATCCTGTGATGCAATGTGCGTCTCCTGGAGGCACACCATGTCGAGGCGGAGTTTGCGCGCCCAGACACGCATGAGATCCACCAGCTTGGTCCCCTCAGGGGGGGCATGTACCCACCCCTCTCTGAGTAGGCCGGGCCTGCACCAACAAAAGCATAAACCAATATAGGACGGGCGAGAACTGGGCCGGGTATCCCGGCCCACCCGCGGGAGGGCAGGGGTGGCGGGGGAAGGGGGGGGAGAGTTGGGAGGCTCACCATGCTACAGGGGCCGCCCATGCGGACCGCACCTAGCCTAGACGACGTGACGCGTGACTCTCTCGTGAGCCCATGCGTGAGTTTTCCCGTGGTCGGCGACACCCCAGGGGTCATGCTTGTCCCCCTGACCAAATCACCACACGTCACGTCGTTTCGGCCAGATACGGGGCAAACGGCCCCCACCCCTAGCAATGACAAAAAATCCCACATCTCCCCTGCCCTGACCCAGAGCACGGGTCAGGGCAGGTGGCCGCGCCCCACACCTACAGAGTAGCAGGCATGGGTGGCCGGTGCAGGACCGTGCGCTGCCCCTCCCCCTCGGGCAGGCAGCCGAAAAAGGGGTGGTTGCTCGGGAGCACCCCCCATGTGGCCGGGACGCGGCAGACCCCACAAAATCCTGGAGGAGGCTCCAGAACTCCGCTGCTGCGCGGCGTCCCGCCACTACCACCGCCGCCGCATCCCCGCCTGGGGTGCGGCCCAGACCGGCCGATGGTGGCCCCAATACGGTTGCCCACATGCGGCGGCGGCCACGCTCCATGGCGTCGACTGCCGCTGCGCACACCACCGCCCATGCCCCAGCGTGCAGCCCGCTGGCCACCACCGCAGGCCGGGGGGGGGTGCAGGAGCCAAACGTCCGCCCGAGAGGGCCCGTCGGCCACTGGGAGCCCCAGGCCAAGGAAGAGCTCCGCGACGACTGATGCTGTTACGGGGCAGGAACAAAAGTAGTGCTCCCGCGCCTGCAGCGCTTGGGCTGCTTTAGGGCGCGGCCGGCGACGGGCTCGTCTATCACATCGTATCTCCCGACATTTTGTATGAACCTGGGTGTGGGGAGGGAGCATCCTGGCACGCGTTGATCACTGAAGGACTAGCCCGTGAAAGAACTTTTTTATATGTGTGAGCGTGTGTCTGTGTGGGGGGGAGGGGGCAAGAGATGTACCCCTGGCAGGCTCTGTCCCTCCCCGCGTTCACCGGCAGCAGTATCCCCTAGATCTGCGTGCACTGTGTGCTGCACACTGGATGATAATTTCAGGTATTTGCAGCTCTGATGTGAATAAGTGGTTGGCGCACGCGATGGGCCCTTGGCCTTCCTGTCTTCCCAGGTGCGCCACCGCGAGTGACGTGGGGTGAGCCAGACCTGCTGTGTGTGCGGTGCACGCTCGACCCCCTCTACACCGCAGTGGCGGTCGTGCTCGCGGCGCTGCCCACTGCCTGGGTCGAGGCGGCGGCTGGTGGTGCTGCCCTCACGGTGGTCCGCCCGCTCCGCCAGTTCAGCCCCCTCCCCCAGGAGGGCGAGCGCGCTGCTGTGTTGGAGATCCTCCGCCTGGTCGGCTGGCAGCTGCCGGGTATCATCACGCCGGCTGGCTGGCGGCGTGGGCGGCCTGGCCTGCGCTCCACAGCTGCCCGACCTGCTCCCCAGCCTGCAGCTGGGTGAGCCTCGGTCGGTGGGGTTTGCGCATGGCCCGGGCGTGGTGAGGAAGCTGACGTGCAAGCTGGCGGTGGCGCTTCAGTTGCGGGCGGTGGTGGACGAGCGGCGGGTGCGGCGGGCGGCCACAGTGGAGGCGGCTCTGGCGCTGGACCACGGGCCGCACGGGGGCCCCCGCGCGTCTGACGTGCAGGTCTGCGCGGGGCTGCGCGGCCTGGAGGCGGCGGTGCCGTCGCTGTGGCGGGTGTCGCTCCTCAATGCCTGTAAGGAGCCCATCTGGCGGCTGTGGGTGAGTGGTTTCCACAAGCAGGCTGCGCTGGGTGTGCCCGAGTGCCCGTGCGGGTGGCGGTGCCGTGAGGAGGACGGGCCGCCGGCGACGGCGTGGCGTGCGCACTGCTTCTGGGGGTGCCCGGTGGCGGAAGCGGTGGTGGTGGCGGTTGCTGCTGCCCTTCCTGCCCCTACCCCGGTTGTCACCTGCTGCCAGGTGTGGCTGCGGTGGTGGCCGCGCTCGTGGTGGACGCAATGGAACGCGGCCGCTGCCACCTGTGGCGCATCACTCGCCCGCGTGATGGTGTGGTGCCCCCTGCTCGCTCGGTGGCGGTTGGGCGGGCGGGGGCGCTGGCGACGATTGATTTGTGGGACGCGCTGGCGTCTTTTGCTGCGGGCGGCGTGGTGCCGCGAGGATGGGCGGGTGTGGTGGGCCCGACCCACCCCTTCGTTGGAGTGGTGGACGGCGGGCTCACTCTGAACAAGACATCCTAGGCCCCTGGGGGGGTCTGTGAGGGGAGGTGACGTCATACGCGTGCGCTGGCGGGTGTGTTGTGGTCGCTGAGTTGAGTGTTGCGGCGGGTGTGCTACCAGCCCCGCTTCCACTGGTTTGGGGGAGGGCTTTCTGGTCCCTTCATGGTTTTATACCTTGGGCCTATCCTCCGGCCACTGTAGGGGTTGGGTGTGGAGCCTGCACCGTGATGCTGCTTGCTTGGTGCCCGCCACGCCGTGGTTTGGTGCTACCGTGGGCTACCTTTGTAGCTTAACCTTTCTTTGGTGGGCCTCGTGCCTGCTCTCTAAGTCCCGCTGGAGCTTTGGAACCGAACGTGTGACCGCCGGCAGTGGATTGTAAAACTCTCATCTCTCCCCTGTCCTGTTCCTCCTGTCTTATCTTTTTCCCCTAACTAATTTTAGTTAGGATGTGCCCCTCACCGAGTCCTTCTGTGCCTCCCCCCAAGAGGGGGGGCCTGCGACAAGCTCAAAGTCGCGCTCGGTGGAACTCGAAGGGGTGGGCATGTGCCCAGGGCCAGGTTAAGGGTGGCAGGTTTCAAGTCCTGTGTGCTGGTTGAAATCCCAGTTAGAAATCCCCTTGAACGTTAGAGGTTGCGGCCCGGCTTTTCATCCTTTTTTGGGCCACGTCTTGGCCGCGCTCCCTCCTGCGAGAGGGGGTTCCGTCTTTTAACTGCCCACACCCTCCGAGGTGTGCGGCGGTGCTTCCTGCCAAATTGGCGGGATATGCGAGTATCCAGCCATGTCCATGATGATGATGAGAGTTTTACAATCCACTTCTGGCGGTCACACGTACGGTTCCAAAGCTCCAGTGGGACTTAGAGAAACAAGGCTCAAGGCCCACAAAAGGTCAAGCTACAAGAAGCCCACGGTAACGCCATCCACACTTGGTGGCGGGCGCCAAGCAAGCAGCACCACTGTGCAGGCTGCACACCCAGCAACGACATCCACACTTGGTGGACCCCGCCTATAAAACCATGAAGGGACCAAAAAGCCCTCCCCCAGACCACCGGAAGCGGGGCTAGTAGCACACCCGCCGCAGCACTCTACTCAGCGACCACACCGCACCCGCCACCGCACGCGTGTGGCGCCACCTCCCCTTCAAAAACACCCCCAGAGGGAATGCCATCTAGCAAGCAGGTGCAGGCACCCGCTCGCCGTCAACGACGAGGCGCGCGCGGTGGAACTGCGCCCGCTTCCCCGCAACCTTGGCGGCGAGGAAAGCGGGCCACAGCGCCTGGTGCTGCGCCTCCTCGCGGTCACTGAGGACGTCGAAGACTGCAGTCGAGTCCACGCAGCGGCGCAGCTCGTGGCGCCAGCGCACGACAGTGTCGGCCACGGCGTCAGACGCCACGGTGGAGCACACGCAGCACACCGCCCCCGCGTGGCTCCAAGCCGATGCCCCCGACGGCAGGCTTGGCGTTGAGGAGCGACGCGGACACGACGCCACCATCAGCCGGCTCCCGCCGGCCGGTGCCGCCGTAGAGGAAGCGCACGACATCCGTAGCCAGGCGGACGGGCAGGCTGGTGCCGTCCTCGGCAGCTGCAGCGATCCGCTCCGCCGCCGCCGCCGTCGCCTCCTCTTCATCCATCCGCCTGCCACCGCCCGCGAGGAACCAGTTGGCGCCGCGTGCCACCGGGATGGACAGCACGAAGCTACGGCGCAGCGACGTGTCGCCCACACTCGCAGGCAGCCCCCCCCGGCGGGAGGGGCCGCGCGCAGATGCGGCACGCGTGGCGCCCGACGCAGGCCGCTCCGTCGCCGGCCCCCCCCCCGCCGACGCCACAGGGGCGGCAGCAGCAGCGGGCCGGGCAGGCTGAGCAGCCTCGGCAGCAGGCGCAGCGCGGGGCGCCGCACTGTGGGCCGCATGGCCGGCCCGCGCGCGGGCGGGCTCTGCATGCGGCATCTGCATGGGCGCCCCAGGGACGCGGCTCACCAGGAGGCTCACCACATCCACCAGGGACGCAATCTGTTGCGCCTGCGCCTGCACCACAGCGAGCACCCCCGCAAGGGCACCGCTGTGGCCGGCGTCGGCAACCTGTGGCGCGCCCACCTGCGTCGGCGCATTCTGTGGCTGGGCGCGCGCCCTCGCCTCCCTGTCCAGCAGCCCCCCTACCAGGCGTCTGATGTCTGCCTGCCCCGCGCTGAGGGCGCGGAGGGCGTCTGTGGTGTCGGCCGAGGCCGAGATGTGGTTGCTGGCGTCGCCATGCAGGTGTTGCGCAGCCTCCGCGTATGTGGCTGCCCCCCGCGCCCCGTGGAGCGCCGAAAGCTGTGTCTGTGTCGCATCCACGCACGCGCGGTGGCGTGGCGGGGAGTCTGAGCCGGGGGAGCCGCTGCTCACCGGTGATTCTGTGGTGGTGGCCGCGCGGGCGATGAGCGCGCCGGCGGCCGCACAAACATCATCTTTGTTTGGTCTCATCAGATCAAGCTGATCTCCAGTGCTTTTGTGTGGGGAGGAGCCTAACTATATGTGTGTACTCCCCGGGTTTTTTCCCAGGCAGACCGGGGTGTTTTTTGGCTTGAGGGTCCCTGACTTTTTCTGGCACGGGTTTTGCTCCTTTGCAGGACCCGCTTACGCGACGCAACCCTCCAGCGGGGGGCAATGCTACTTTTGTCAGGGGGAGGGAGAGGGGTGGTGCTGAGGCAACCCGGGCCGTGTGGGGCCCCGGGGGTGGCGGAGGAGTTGAGGTGGGAACGAGTTAGGGGCGTGCCGCCTCAGTGATTGTCGAGTGTGGACATGGGCTCGCATTCCCGCACCTGGCTCTCAGAACCGTGCGTAGTAGCCTTTGCGGTTCGTCACGACGGGGGACTGTGCTGGGGGGTGGGTGTGCGCCTCGCTGGCTGTAGAAGTAGCTTTGGGTCTGTGTTTTTGCTCAGGGTCTAGGCGCTCCCGTTGTGTTATGCAAACCACGACGATCGACGAGCCTTCATTGTGGCAGCAACACTCAACAGCCATCGTCTCTTCGCAGCTTCCGAGGCAACGCCGTACACCGTCAGGTCTGAACTCGCGCGGAGGATGGCACCCCAACTGGAACCCAAGCCCATGCGCGTTGCCATGCAGCACAGCACCGCGCCCGCGCACGTGGAGGCGATGCGCACGTCACCAGGAAGCCATGATGCGGAGGCGCCGCACTGTTTGCCCGACGAGCAGAGCTGCCGAGACTGCTGCAAGCAGGATTGCGGCAGCGATTGCACGTGCTGCTGGTGCAGATATCTCTTGCTTCCTGTCTATTTCATCGTCGGCATCATTTTCATCCTCCTGGTCGGTGTTTGTGTGCTCAATGTGGTGGTGGTGCCGTGGTTCCTCATCCCAGCAGCCATGGAGATCGGCTGGCGGATCATTTCAGTCCCGATGCTGGTGATTTAAACAGTTTTCTACATCGTCGTTGTCCTCATTTTCATCTCTCACATCGTGTTGTCGGTCGGAATACTGCAAATTGGAGGACTGGTGGTGGTTTGCCATATTGCCATCTGGAGCGAGCCCTCGGAGCGCTGGACCTTCGTTGACCCAGCCAGCAGTACTACTCCTACCCTTGATTGATACGGCGGTTGCAGGCCCTGTTGGAAGCTGTGGCGGCTGTGGCTGCTTTAGGTGTTCAACGCACCGGGATGCGGAAGCTGTGGAGCCACTGAACGTGGGCTGCACGACTTCACCCCCAAGACACCACATCGTGGATTCAAACTAACTGCTGGTCGTTTTTTTTATGGGAGATCATCCACCGTGCGATGCAGTACAGCATCATCAGTGTACAGTGGGGTTCGGCCGTGTGGGGAGGGGGGCAGTGGTCCCTGGGAAGGATTTAAGTAATTAGTTTTTTGCCGGCTCCAGCAACCTTGACCGCTCGTACCAGGCACAATACACAGCGGGTATTTATGCAACGCATGCCGTTGGGCTGCTCTCGGCACGAGCTTTCCAACGCACCGCTCCACGCACTCTCCCACCAAGTGTATGGTGGTTTTCTGGGAAATGGGAGATCCGGCTCGGAGCACGGCTCGCAGGGGAATCACTGGAGGGGGGGTATCGTACGCGTGGGACCAGGGGAAAGTGGGGACTCGCACGTA
>VFSX01000095.1:215291-217791 GCA_016618255.1 Chlamydomonas sp. UWO 241 | reverse complement strand
AGACTGTAGCCGCAATGGCACACACACCCACACCCACACACGCACACACAAACACCTGCGTGCTGGTGCGGGTGTGCAGCTGCGGCAGAGGCTGCATCACACACACACACACACACACACACACACACACACACACGCACACACACACACACCTGCATGCTGGTGCGGGTGTGCAGCTGCAGCAGAGGCTGCGGCCGCGACGGCAGCGGTGTGCGGGAAGTCAAGTAGGGCTCTCCGGAGGGCGTCGATGTCGATAGACAGCTGTGTGTGTGTGTGTGTGAGAGCTTGTGTGTGCGTGCGTGCGTGTTTGTGGGTGTGGTCGATTTCACAGTCCCTCTGACACCTTATATAAAGGCGTATAACACCCTAGAAAAGCGGGAAGCGGTGTGTGTGTGTGTCTGTGTGTGTATATGTGTGTGTGTTCGATTTTACAGTCCAGCAGGCGCCTTAAATCACGGCGTATTCGACCCTAGGAAAGCGGGAAGCAGTGTGTGTGTGTGTGTGTGTGTGTATGTGTGCGCGGGTTATCTTACAGAAGGCGAAAGAAAGAGGGAAAACATTGTATTGTGCGTGTCAAGACCCCGCACCTGCCAAGACCCCACACCAATGACAATCAGTGTACTGTGCGTGTTAGGACCCCACCCATGCCAAGACGCGCCATCTGACGGACTCCATCCCACCGAAATCGAAATGAAGTGTCAAAACCGCAGTTCTTTCGTGCGTTTCAAAACTCTGCAGCGGGGCCCCTCCCTTACCTGGAATGTGCCCTTATCCGAGATGAGCCGCAGGCGGAGAATGTGCTCCGAACGGCGTGGCACAAACACGCGCGCCATCCGACAGACTCCATCCTACCAAAAGCGAAATGAAGTGGTGAGATCGCAGCTCTTTCGTGCGTTTTAAAACCCTGCAGTGGGGCCCCTCCCTCACCTGCAGCGCGCTCTTGTCCGAGATGCGCCGCAGACAAGAATGTGCCCCGGGAAGCGCGGCACAAACACGCGTGCCATCTTACAGATTCCATCTCCGAAAGCGAAATATAGTGGTCAGATCGCAGCTCCTTCGTGCGTTTTAAAACTCTGCAGTTCTGCTCCCCCCCTACCTGAAGCGTGCCCTTGTCCGAGATGCGCCGCAGGCGGAGAATGTGCTCTGAGAGGCGCGGCACAAACACGCGCGCCATCTTGTCGCACATGAACGAGAAGGAGGTGGCACGCAGCGGGCTGTGTCAGTTGTGGTGCGCGTGTGTGCAGAGCGCATGCATAACGCACGCAGGGCGCTTGGCCGATCGCATGGTGGAGCGCACGCAGAGCACGTGCAGAGCGCATGGTAGAGCGCACGCAGAGCACGTGCAGAGCGCATGGCAGAGCGCACGTAGAGCGCATGGCGGAGCGCACTGAGTGCAGTATGCCAGGGTGGGCATGCAACGGGCAAGGGGCCGTGGGCAAACCCTTAACCCTAAACCCTAAATCGCACCTTGTCGCACAGGAACGAGAATGAGGTCGCGTCAAGCTCGTTTCCGAGGCGGTGGGCAGAGTCGAGGAGGACCTGGGCGGCGTGTGTGTGTGTGTGTGTGTGTGTGTGTAAGACAAGTGTGGACAGACAGGGGCAGATGCAGAGGCAGAGAGAGAGAGAGAGGGAGAGAGGGGGGGGAGAGAGAGAGAGAGAGAGCAGCGAGAGGGAAAAAGAGACGGAGAGAGAGAGCTAGTGACTCTGGTTCACATGCATGTGTCATTGATGTGGTTAAGGCGTCAAGCTCGTTGCCAAGGCGGTGGGCAGTGTCGAGGAGGACCTGGGCGGTGTGTGTGTGTGTGTGTGTGTGTGTGCGTGCGTGAGGTGGTGGGCAGAGTCGAGGAGGACCTGGGCGGTGTGTGTGTGTGTGTGTGTGTGTGTGTGTGTGTGTGTGTGTGTGATTGTGATTGTGTGTGTGTGTGTGTGTGAAAGATACGTGGGGACAGACAGAGGCAGCGAGAGAGAGCTTAAGAGAGGAAGAGGGAGAGGGATGGAGAGAGAAGGGGGGGAGAAAGAGAGAGAGAGAGAGAGGGAGAGAGAGCGGGCGAGAGGGAAAGAGAGACGGAGAGAGAGAGAGCCAGTGACTCTGGTTCGCATGCATGTGCGATGGATGTGGTGGTTGTGGTTATGGCGTCGAGCTCATTGCCAAGGCAGTGGGCAGAGTCGAGGACCTGTGGGGAGGAGGGTCAGTGCGAGAGACAGTCACACAGTCAGTCCGACAGTCAAACAGCCAGACAGTCAGACAGACAGACAGGGAGGGAGGGAGGGAGTGGGAGAGAGTGAAAGAGAGAGAGGGTGAGAGGGAGAGAGAGAGAGAGGGAGAGAGAGGGAGGGAGTGGGAGAGAGTGAAAGAGAGAGAGGGTGAGAGGGAGGGAGGGAGAGAGGGAGAGAGGGAGAGAGGGAGAGAGGAGAGAGAGAGGGAGAGAGGGAGAGAGAGGGAGAGAGGGGAGAGAGGGAGAGGGAGAGGAGAGAGGGAGAGAGGGAGATGAGAGAGGGA
>VFSX01000095.1:207791-210291 GCA_016618255.1 Chlamydomonas sp. UWO 241 | reverse complement strand
GTGGTGTACGGTCAGGCTGCCCCTCAGGCGCCGGCCCCTCCACCACGGCGGTCAAGTAGATTGACAAGCGCCACTTGACCCCCTATCCCCTGGAAGCAGTCAGGACCTATTTTGGAGGCGTCACACAATAGCTCTCCTTTTTGCTCTGGGACTTCATGTTGGCAGGCAGCCGGCTGGTGGCTACCGCCCCTCACAAGGAATTGTTAGGGCCAGAACTGGACTTGGGTCTAGGCGGTGGTACTAGGACTAGAGGTCGTCTTCGCTGGAAAGCCGATGTAACTGTAACTGTAGCTCGCCCAGGGCAGCCCCCTCTCTCCACGTGACAAGTGCTACCATAACACCCGTTTCACCACAAATCCGAACACCAACGACCGACCCTCCTCAGCAAAGTACTCAAGTGCGCGCCCAGCGCAGCCATTTTCCCACACAGGTGTTTCAGTGTTTTCGATTGGTCGGGGTGCCGGTCAGCGCCTGCTGACCAGGCAGTTACGTTCGGTTACGAGCCATCCACACCCACCTCCCTCAGCACCGCGTCCAGGTGCGCGTTCAGCTCCCGCGCCTCCTCTGCCACGTACACGCCCAGGGCTGCCCTGAACTGGTCAACCCAACCAGTCAAACCTCGTTCAACCTTACCAGTCAAACCCAGCTGGCCAACCCTACTTAACCAAGAAGCACCAACCACCCACCTCCCTCAGCACCGCGTCCAGGTGCGCGTTGAGCTCGCGCGCCTCCTCTGCCACGTACACGCCCAGGCTACCCTCAAACGCCTCGCTGATGCACCCCTCGAAGAGCGAGCGCGCATCGGCAGCGGCGGCGCGCTCCTGCGTCGTGAGCCCCGCGTGCGCCGCGCGCTCCTTTGCGCGCTGCTCGCGCCGCCGGTACGCCTCCACGCGTTCGCGCACCTAATCCGGGGGGGGGGTTGTTTTGTGGATGTGGTGGGTGTGGATGGGGGAGGGTGGGTCTGTGAGCTTCTTTGTGCGCTGCTCGCGCCGACAGTACGCCTCCTACTATGGTAATGGTGGGTTGTTTGAGGCGGGTTTGAGGCCAGCGGGGGGGGGGGGGGGCTCGTAACCCCACACAAAACTGGGAATCTTCCCCTACAAAACAACCTAAGGGGTTACCCCCTAACCTCAACCCAACCTAACCCTTCATCCTAAGCACTGAACCCTTAATTGCGGACCCCGATCTCCCCGGCGCACGTCACCGGGCGCCATCGACCCGCCCGCCTGGTGGACTGTGTCTCCCCCCCGATCTCCCCGGCGCACGTCACCGGGCGCCCCCCTCCCAAGACACCGCCACCCAATATTCTTTTCTAAAGTACAAGAAATACAGAGAAAAACGCACGTCATTGGGCGCCATCGAGCCGCCCGTCTGGTGCACTGTGTCCTCGCCCCCCTCGCCCTCCTCGTCCTCCTCCTCTTCCCCCTTCTGAGACACCGTCACCCGATTTTGTTTCACAAATTAAAACTCAGGCGGTATACGCCGAGCAAGGTCGAATACGCTGCCGGTAGGTGCGTCACACACGACTGTAAGCATCATCATCATGAACAACAACAATAAAAAAAAACGCACGTCATCGGGCGCCATCGACCCGCCCGTCGGGTGGACTGTGCCCTCGCCCCCCTAAAAAAAACGCACGTCATCGGGCGCCATCGACCCGCCCGTCGGGTGGACTGTTCAGACAGCACCGCCCGATTTTGTTTTCGAAATTACAATACCGTAAGCGCGGTAAGCCTTCGCGGGGGGGGGGGAAAAAAACATGTGTAAACCTCCACTGGAGTCGTTTTTCGTCATTTTCAGTCGATTTCACGTTCAAGATCGCATTTTTTAATATCGATTTCAGCTTCGTGGGAGGGTAAAAACGATACTATTTCGCGAAGGCTAACCGTGTGTACGGTTAAGCAATAGAAAAACGCACGTCTTCGGGCGCCATCGACCCGCCCGCCTGGTGGACTGCGTCCTCGCCCCCCTCGTCTTCCTCCTCCTCCTTGGAGACCGCCGCCGCGGCTGCGCCGCCAAAGAGGGCCGCCATCTCTCGCTCGAACTTGATTGCGGCGACGACAGCGGTGATGAGCACACCGACGGACTGCAAGAATGGTGTAGGTAGCGAGTTGGGGTGGGCGGGGGGAGTGCTGTTGCAAGTGGACCTGGCTCGCAACGCGTGCAACCGACACCCTGGGCGTTGCACGCACAACGCGGTACACGCGCGCGCGCACGCACGCACACACGCCGCACACGCACACGCAGACACACGCCTCTGTCAATGTGGGGGGGGGATTTTTTACGCAACCGACACCCTGGGCGTTGCACGTACGCACACGGTACACGCGCGCACGTGAGATGTACACGCACACACGCACACACACACTGTTCACGCGCACGCACGCTGCACACACACACACGCACACACACGCCTCTGTCAATGTGTCTGTGTGTGTGGGGGGGGGGTGTCGCGGCTGACACCCTGGGCTCTTAGCACCGCATGCACGCATGTTGTACA
>VFSX01000095.1:197791-202791 GCA_016618255.1 Chlamydomonas sp. UWO 241 | reverse complement strand
CACACCCACACCTCAGTGCCGTGATTGAGCTCGTGAGGTGCCGCTTTGCTGTGTCCATTTTGCGGATGTCCCTACAGATCTCAGAGACAAGAGCTTCGGTCTCCTCTGCCTGAGCCTGGGTGACTTCAACCTGTGTGTGTGTGTATGTATGTGTGTGTGTGTGTATGCGTGCTCGATTAACGGAGGCGCGTTCTCGTCGCCGAGCCCTGGACCCAGCAATGCGGCGCTGCTGGTGACGAGGATCTCCGTGCTGCTGACGAGCAGGGTAAAATACGACTGGCCCGGCTCCTGCTAGACTGCCCCTCGGTGGAACACTTCAGGAGCGGCTTGCCCGGAGCTGCCATGGCTTGGCGAGTAGTCGCGGCGCTGCCGCGGCCCGTGCTGGGAGACGGCCCTTATCCTCCCCCCATGCAGGACGCCATGCGGCACCGATCTCGACGAGTTGATCGACGAGCGGAGGAGCTGGCGCCCGTCAATGCATGCTGGACATTGGTCAAGATGGCTGCCCGTGGAGGCGGGCTACCATCACGGCTTCAGCGGTGGCGACCGCCGAGGCAACACAGTAAATCCGCTTCACCAATCGCAGCGTTCGTCACCGCGCTCATCCTCGGGGTCGCTCGTCTGCCGGTGAAATCCGCTTCACCAATTCAGGCAGCCTCCATGACAACTCTGTCGTCCATGCCCCCCTGGAGGGTGGGACCTGGCCATGCATGAGGCATGGGGCGCCGGCTGAGCCCCATGCAAACGAGAGCTGGACAGCCATGCACTGCCAGGCGGGGACCGTTCCAGTCAGCGCCAGTCGGCTCTGCCGGCTTGACTGGCCACAAGGCCACTACTGTGACCCTGAGGAAGGTCCTCTCCTATATGCTCCTTGCCAGACATGTCTCTCAGAGACCGCTGTTTGGGGTAGTCTAGCCGGCGGGAGCGGTAGTCTATCGGCCGGGAGCCGGCGGTACTCTAGTACTTAAGTGTGCTGGAGTATCGGCGGGTGTCTCTAGTAGAAGAGTAGCCTGCTTAGCTGGAAACCCCGTGTTACTGTTGCTGTTACTGTGTATGCGTGCGTGAGTTTGTATTTGTATTTGTGTGTGTGCGTGTGCGTGTGCGTGTGTGTGTGTGTGTGTGTGTGTGTGTGTGTGCATGCCAGATCTCAGAGACGCGAGCTTCGGTCTCCTCTGCCTGAGCCTGGGTGACCTCGACCTGCATGTGCGTGTGTGTGTGTGTGTGTGTGTGTGCGTGTGTGTGTTCGCATGTGTGTGTGTGTGCATGTGTGCATGTGTGTGTGTGTGTGTGTGTGTTTGAGTGTGTGCATGTGTACGTGGGGTGTGTGGGGGGGCGGCCAACCTAAGCCCACCAGGAAGCAGCAGACTTACGCGCACATCAGGACCCTGCAATGCACGAGAACCCTGGTGGGTATGTGGGTGGGTGGGTGCTGCTGCAGAGCGCATCAGCGCGTGCAACAGTGTAATGGAGGTGGGACCGCTTGTGCCGTTATGTTTTGTGTGTGTGTGTGTGTGTGTGTGTGTGTGTGTGTGTGTGTGTGTGTGCGTGTGCATCTGTGTGTGCATGTCATCACACCCATGCACGAGAACCCCAGCGAACCTCCATCCGGCATCAGAACGGAGGAGCACCTTCAGATGCGCACCAGAGCACCTTCCGATACCGTAGTGCCGCTTGGCCTTCCCAGGACTTTCATAACAGCCCGAATTAATTAAGACTTTTGTGTCTTGCCGCGGGATTTCTGCCCCCCGTGTTGCCGTCATTTTTGCGTTTTTTTATTTGTCGACATTGGGGGGGTGAGTCGACCTTGCCGGCGCTTTCTCGGAACTAATTAATCAGCAAGGCAAAGCGACACCACGTTAGACATCAGAGCACCACCAGAGCACCACCAGAGCGCCATCCAGTCGAGCACCGTCAAGAGAGCGGCATCCATCACAGTGTGCTACTAGCTCCGCTTCTAGTGATTTTGGGGTGGGCATTTTGGTCCCTTCATGGTTGTGTACCTTGGGCCCCCCCTCCGGCCACTTGAGGGGTTGGGTGTGGAGCCTGCACTGTGGTGTCGCTTGCTTGGCGCCCGCCACTACGTGGTTGGCGTTACCGTGGGTTACTTTTGGAGCTTGACCTTTTTGGTGGGCCTCGTGCCTGCTCTCTTAAGTCTCGCTGGAGCTTTGGAACCGAACGTGTGACCGCCAGCAGTGGATTGTTAAACTCTCATCATCATCATCATCAACCATAAAGACCTAACTTTGAAACCAGCTCGTCGATCTGCACGTGCGCCTCACTGAGTCAGTGACGTCGTTGCGCACTCTCACTAGCTAGGTCGCACATAGGCCAAAGCAGGGTTAACCAACAGCAGGGTAACCAACAGCAGGGTAGCAGGGTAACCAACAGCAGCTCTGCTCTGGACCCCCGCCCTGCATCATAATCCTGCCCGACACAAGACCTGAAACAAGACCTGCCTATGAAACCGGCGCATCGATCTGCACGTGCGCCTCGGTCGTTGCCCACTCCATCCAGGTATGATGCTCAACGTCAACCGCAACAACCAGCAACAGCAGACCCCTTGCCCCGATCAGGCCCCTGCCATGAATGAGCGTCACATCAAGACCTGCCTTTGCAACCAGCTCGTCGATCTGCGCCTCAAGTCACGTCGTTGCGCACGCAGGTATGTCTCACTAGGCGAGTAGGCCAAAGCAGGGCTAATCAACAGCAGACATGCTCTGGACCCCCGCCCTGCATCATAATCCTGCCCGACACAAGACCTGGAACAAGACCTGCCTTTGAAACCAGCTCATCGATCTGCACCTGCGCCTCGGTCGTTACCCACTCCATGTAGGTCTGATGCTCAGCGCCAACCACAATAACCAGCAACAGCCTGCCCCCATCAGGCCCCTGCCATGAATAAGCGTCACATCACCACATCAAGACCTGCCTTTGATACCAGCTCGTCGATCTGCACGTGCGCCTCAGTCACGTCGTTTCGCGCGCGCGCGTGCGCCCCACTCTGTGACTTAACGGAAACTGCAATCTCCTTGTCGATGACGTTGATCTGCGTGTGGGCAGGCGTGGGTGTTTGTGTGGGGGGTTTATGGGGCGTGCGCGCGTGTGTGCGCGTGCGTGTGTGCGTGCGTGTGTGCGTCCACCGTGTGCCCCGCACCTGCCGCCGCAGCATGGCCATGAACTTCTCAATGTCGGCCAGGCTGCCCTCTGCACACAGAGGTGTTGTGCACGCGGTAAGCAGGGGTTGCATGGCGGGCCCATGCGCGCGTGGTAGCCATGCGCGCGTGGTAGGGCCCGCATGCAGGGCTGATCATGCCCCCTCCTCCTTCCCCCCGTGACGAAGGTCCCGCTCCCCACCGTCAGGATAAATCTGGTTGACGAACTTGACGGCCTCGAAATCGTCCCTGTCGAACACATCGGGTTTCCGCGACATGGACATGCTGCCCAGCCCCCTCCGAGCTCCTCCTCCTCCTTGCGCCGTGTTGGCCGGAGCGCACTCGATGGGGGTGTCCTGGGCCTCCATACCCAGAGTATGGATTCGTTCATACCATTCAATATTCACTCAAAAACAGTACATGCGACGAGAGATACGCGGGATAGGGGGCGCTTCCGTCACCATGGCATACAAGGATGAGGCACCGCCGCCGCGCTCTGGGCCAGTTACTCCGAGCTTTACCAACCCGGTCGATTTTGTCTGGCAGAAGATCAAGGCGAATGAGAGGCTGCACGTGGTGTGGTGCGTGGTGGGCATCGTGGGCTGCCTCATGTTCTACGGCGTGCTGCAGGTGAGAGGTGTCGGGGGGTGGTTGACAGGTGGTTTGCGAGTGCATGCGTGCATGGCGCGGCGCGCAACTCAACGCTGCCCCCCAGGCTGTGTTGGCCACTTGCTGAGCGCATGCTGGTACTATTGTGGTAATCGCGACCACAATCAGGAGCGCATCATGGTCGAGCCGTACGGCGAGGGCGACGCAGCAGAGCGGTTCAAGTTTTCGCTCTTCCTCGTGCTCTGCAACCGACTCACATCGTGCGCCGTCGCCATCTTCGGCCTCATGGTGGGTGTCCATGCATGGCGTGTAGCAGCGGTGGGGGGAGGGGGTTGTGCAGCGGACGAGGGTGTCTGCATGCGGGTTGCATGCATGCACGAACGACTTTTGACTCCCCTGGCACCAGCAGTGAGCACGCCTCCCATTCCCCGATGCCCATGCATGCTGTCCACCGCAGACCGCCGGCAAGATGTCCGAGGTGATGCCCATCGCGCCCGTGTGGAGCTACGCCGTCGTTTCCGTCTCAAACGTGATTGCGACGTTCTGCCAGTACGAGGCGCTCAAGCACGTCTCCTTCCCGGTCCAGACGCTCGGCAAGTGCGCCAAGATGATCCCGGTCATGGTCTGGGGCATCATCATCATGCAGAAGCGCTACGGCCTCAAGGACTTTGGCGTCGCGTGCGTGATCACCCTCGGCTGCACGCTGTTCCTGCTCACGGGCGAGGTCACCTCAAAGGCCTCCAAGCACTCCTCGGCGATGGAGTCCAGGTGCAGTGTGCATGCATGCTCACGCATGGCGATCTGCCCCAGATCATGCGCCTCCATGCGAAAGCTGCTCCATGCGAAAGCTGGCCGACCACGCCCTCCTCGCACCCCTCATTACCTCTCTGCAGCATGTGGGGCCTGCTGCTCATGGTGGGCTACCTCGGCTTCGACGGCTTCACGTCCACGTTCCAGGACAAGCTGTTCAAGGGCTACCAGGTGTGCAGCTAGGGTTCAGTTGTATGGGGCGACGGCATCCATCCACAACCGTTTGTCTGACTGTGCCTGTGCTGGGTGTGGTTTGGGTGCGTTCAGCCAGTGCAAAATGACCAAGGGCTGCCGTGCAGGACGGGGGGGGGGGGGCCTGCGCATACAGACGCCCAGTTCCTGAATGACCAAGGGCTGCCGTGCAGGACGGGGGGGGGGGGGCCTGCGCATACAGACGCCCAGTTCCTGCCGCCCCCCCCTCCTACATCC
>VFSX01000095.1:177500-197751 GCA_016618255.1 Chlamydomonas sp. UWO 241 | reverse complement strand
ATTGAGCGGATCAGGCAGCACCTCAGGCGCGCCGACCACCTGACGCGCACCTCTGATCGCCTCAGGCGCACCCCTGGTCGCCTCAGGCGTCATCCCGACCGCCTCAGGCGCCACCCCGACCGCCTTGGGCGCCCACCACCGCCTGAGGCGCACCCCCGACCGCCTCGAGCGTTATGAACGCATTCCTTGCACGGACCAGACGATGGGGCTGTTGTTGGGCCACCCACATCCCACTCACCCGCCACACACACGCCCACTCACCCGCCACACACACGTCTTCACACGCCCACACACACGCCCACACACCCACACACACGCCCACACACCCGCCATACACACGCCCACCCGTCTCAGATGACGACCTACAACCAGATCCTCTACACGACCGCGTTCTCTGCGCTCTTCTCGTCCCTTGGCCTCATCACGAGCGGGCAGTTCCCACTCGCGCTCGCGTTCATCACCAGGTGGGAGGGTGGTGGAGGGGAGGGGGGAGGCATGGTTGTGGCATAGTCAGTGCTCGAATCCCTTGACCTCATCACTAGCGGGCAGTTCCCACTCGCGCTCGCGTTCATCACCAGGTGGGAGGGTGGTGGAGGGGAGGGGGGAGGCATGGTTGTGGCATAGTCAGTGCTCGAATCCCTTGACCTCATCACTAGCGGGCAGTTCCCACTCGCGCTCGCGTTCATCACCAGGTGGGAGGGTGGTGGAGGGGAGGGGGGGGGCATGGTGGTGGCATGGTTGGTGCTCGAATACCTTGGCCACATCACTAGTGGGCAGTGGCACGGTCGGCGCTCTATTCCCTTGGCCTCATCACTAGCGGGCAGTTCCCACTCGCGCTCGCGTTCATCACCAGGTGGGAGGGTGGTGGAGGGGAGGGGGGGGGGCATGGTGGTGGCATGGTTGGCGCTCTTGTCCCTTGGCCTCATCACTAGTGTTAAAATGTGGATTGTCCCGGATCCGGGACATTTCGAAATGTTCATCGCAATTTCTGCAGAATTCGATTCACACCCCACCCTTTCGAACCGAGGTTCCTTATATCCTCCTCTAGCGCCCCCTAATCAGGCAGTCCCAAAGCTTGAGTCTGGAATGCGTCGCTGTTGCTCGAAGTTGCGTATTTCGGGCAGCGGGCGGTGGCGGGCCGAGCCCGACGGCGGGCTTCATCACCGTTGCCCTTGCGAGCGCGATGTCGCCCCTCCGGCGAGTACTAGGTCACGTAGGGGACCCATTGGAAGGCTGTGGCTCTTTCTGGCAGCATTGGAGGCTGAGTGGGACGCATGCGATGGCTAGGTGTGGGAGGGGTGATTTTGCCCATTTTGCCTAGGAAATGTGCAAAATCTGTGCTTGCCCCCACTGGAAACAATGGAAATGATGTCGGATGGAGTTGCTGTTTTTACCATAGCTGCCCATCCACATGTTTCATAGCCCCAAGAGAGTTAAGGGAGATACCTCAAAGGGAGGGTTGACTTTTCTGATTTTGAAAATGGTTGGCCAGTTTTAAAATTTCCCCAAGTTTGAGCTCCCCTAGAAACCGCCTCCATTCGAATTTAAACAGTCTAAGACCGCCTGCAGGTAGCCTGGGGTGTCAGCTTTCCAACGTGCTTACCCTCATAAGATGGGACTCAGTGTGGCAGCCATGGCATGCAGGCAAAAAAGGGTAGAAAGGTGTCCCGGATCCGGGACAAAACACCCTCTCCCTAACACTAGTGGGCACTTCCTACTCGCGCGCGCGTTTATCACCAGGTGGGAGGGTGGTGGAGGGGAGAGGGGGGGCATGGTGGTGGCATGTTCGGCGCTCTAATCCCTTGGCCTCATCACTAGCGGGCAGTACCCACTCGCGCTCGCGCTCATCACCAGGTGGGAATGGGTATTGGTGGGGAGGCCCTACCACAGCCCCCTATATTGTTGCCCCGGCGGTAAACCCACAGTGTAATGGCTTTGTTACAATACAATACAATTTGCGCGAATTGCATAACAATTGTAACAAAGCCATTACACTGTGGGTGCAGCTTGTACCGCCGGGGTAAGAGTTAGGGTGGTGGGGGGGGGGCATGTAATGAACGGCAATGTTTCCGTCGGCCACCCCGCAATAATGCATTTGCGGGGTGGGGTTGGCCGATTTGGGCTGGAGCTGCGGGGTGAGCTGATTTCCCGAATCTCGGCCGAAAAAAGTGGAATGCATTTTCACACTTTTTGTCCCAAAATCGCCGCCAGCGGGAGGAGATTGAGGAAGTGGCAGTGAGGCCCAGGGTGAACTGTCATTTTTTCAAGATCCTTTGCGGAACTCCTGGTTGGCGTGTGTGTCCGGGGGGGGGGGGGTCGTGAACGGCATTCGAATGTGGGAGCCGTGCATGCGTCATACGGCCTTACCGCAATCCCAACTATTGTGGCGCGCAAGTGAATGCGGCCATAACGCCTGAGGCAGTCCGGGGTGCGCCTAAGGCGGTCGGGGTGGAGCCTGAGGCGGTCATGATGACGCCTAAAGCGGCGCCTGCGGCAATCAGGGGTGCGACTGAAGACGGCGCCTCAGGCGGTCGGCGCGCCTGAGGCACCGCCTGATCCGCGCAAGTAAATTCGCCGCCTGGGGCGTCACCTCGTGCGTTTCGAATGTGGTTGGGCCGCCCCTCGTGACCCCCGACTGGCGACCCCGATGCGGCGCACTCGCAGCGTCCCCGTGTGCGAGCCAGCACGCGGCAGCGCACAGCGAAAGAGAGACGCGTTCCATGTATTCCACCCTTCCACACATTCTGGGCTCCACACATACTCCACCTCTGCAACCAGTGCTTCCTGGACAGATTCTGGTAGATAAATCTGTTACCGCCGGCTCCAGGCAGCGATTGTTTTGCAGGACAGTGTGAAAATCGTAGATTCCACTAATTTCCGGGCAAATTTCCGCATCTTTCGTGTGATTTCCGGCCCCTATCCCTTACCTCTATTTACCGCCTCTATGTCGCCGACGGTGGAATACCGTCTCTCTGAGGAAGCATTGTCCTTACCTCTATTTACCGCCTCTATGTCGCCGACGGTGGAAGCACCCCGAGTGCCTTAACAACATCATCGCACTGTCGGCGGCCGCCACTGTGGGCGCGCTGTTCATCTCGTACACGATCAAGGTCAGTGGTTGCGCATACTCGCCTGTTAACATTAAGCACACTCGCCTTGCTTGTATGCGGTGCGTGCATGCTCTTTGCGCACGTGCTCTCGCCCTGACACACAAAAACACGCACACATCACCCACCACTTCCACCCCAGACGTTTGGCGCGCTCATCTTGGCGACCATCATGACCACGCGCCAGTTCCTGTCCATCCTGCTCTTCAGCGTGCTCGTTGCACTCGCCCTGGCACACACACACACACACGTACCCCCCCCCCCCACACACACACACACAGACGTTTGGCGCGCTCGTCTTCGCGACCATCATGACCACGCGCCAGTTCCTCTCCATCCTGCTCTTCAGCGTGCTCGTTGCACTTGCCCGAGCATACGCACGCACACACGTCCCCCCCCCCACACACACATGCGCGCAGACGTTTGGCGCGCTCATCTTTGCGACCATCATGACCACGCGCCAGTTCCTCTCCATTCTGCTCTCGTGCGTTCTCTTTGCACACCCTCTCTCGCTCGGCCAGTGGGCCGGCACCTGCCTCGTGTTTGGCACGCTCTACTACCAGTCGTTCATGAAGCACCAAGATAAGGCGCACGCCAAGGTGAATATAGATGCGGCGCGCGGGGAGGGGAGGTAGGGGATGTGTGTGTATGCAAGGTGTATTTGGCACGCTCTACTACCAGTCGTTCATGTAGCACCTAGATCAGGCGCACGCCAAGGTAAAGACGGTTGCATAAGGCGTGTACACCTGCGGGGAGGGTAGGTGGGGCAGGTGTGTGCGTGTATGCGAAGTGTGTTTGCGTGTTTGGGACGCTCACTTCTATCGGTGATCCACGGAGCATCAAGACAAGCAAGTCAAAGATGGCACGGTCCGGGGCCTGCGGACTGCGCCACTGCCCCCCCCCCTTTTGAACCATACTCACACGCGCATGCACCGTCCACCTCGCCCCCATACAACCACACGCACACGCATGCCCACATGCACGTAGGCACAGGCGTTCACACGCCCCCCCCCCACACACACACGCACACACACACACGCAGGCACCGTCCACCTCGCCCCCGAAGGAGCTTGTCGCAGGGGACGACGCCGAGGCAGGCAAGCCCCTCGTCGCTTAGAGACCGCGCGCGCGGCGCAGCTGCTGTTACAGCCACGTGTGTGCGATGCATAGGAGCCACACGTGAAGACGATGCTGTGGGGCATTGGATAAACCTCTCAGAGCTGTTTTGGGTGTCTGCATCATTTACTCACAGCTGCGGCTTCATAAACGGCCAGGCACAACAACGGCATAGGTCCCGACTCCTAGCCTCGCCCATTTTTCATCCTGTTCCGGGGGACACATCTGTTTCGTCTGTTTGTGGGGCGACGAAGGTCTGCGTGGTGGTTTGGTGCCTGTTGTAATCACGCCCCATCCATGCACGGAATCGGCGCCCTGGATTCGTAGAGGGTGACGGTCGCCACCAGCGATGCCCGATGCCTGCGAGGCACGGTAGTTCTGGAGATGCGTAGTTTTCTTGGCACAGTGGGGGGCTTGGGCTGTGTGCTGGTGGATGACACTAGCGCCTAGGGGGATTGCCACTCGTGTGCTTTAGCTGGTGAGGCTAGTTCTGAGGAGCACTCACTAGGAGGTCTGAGGAGGGTGGGTTGGCCCAATAGCCACAAGGCTGACAGTGCCAGCAGCCTTCTCACTCCAACGCTTACGGCGCAACGGTCGAGGTCGGTGGTGGTGGTTTTGCGACGTGACCCAAGGCCCGTCCCGTCTTTTGTAAACTAGCCGACGAAGATGGAGAGACGGACAGCCACGGCCGTTTGGCAGCAGTGTGCAAAGGAGTGAAGGCAGAAGTCGCACCCAAGCAGTACCCGATACCAGCCCAATGCTGCAAGCACGTAAGTATGATGATGAGAGTTTTACAATCCACTTCTGGCGGTCACACGTACGGTTCCAAAGCTCCAGTGGGACTTAGAGAAACAAGGCTCAAGGCCCACAAAAGGTCAAGCTACAAGTAGCCCACGGTAACGCCATCCACACTTGGCGGCGGGCGCCAAGCAAGCAGCACCGCTGTGCAGGCTGCACACCCGGCCCCTCAAATGGCCAGAGGGCGGACCCAAGGTATAAAATCATGAAGGGACCAAAAAGCCCTCCCCCAGACCACCGGAAGCGGGGCTAGTAGCACACCCGCCGCAGCACTCTACTCAGCGACCACACCGCAACCGCAAGTACTCGTCTTGCTGCCAGGCCCGTGTGTGTGGCACACACTGCCCGGTAGAAGACCACCAGCTGGCGCGCTACCTGGAATCCCAATGACCACCAGTCAACACCAGTGCTCGCACAAATACTGAATGACAACACGCAGTGAACACACTTACGGTTGCTACTGTGGCGTGTGTGTGTGAGCGTGCGGCTAGCAGCCAGGCACCCAGCACACAGTAGGAAGCCAGCAGCTGACAGGCAGCGTGCCGTTGGTGGCAGCTAGGTAGCGCGCGGGGGTGCGCCCCCGAGCGCGGTCGCGCAGCAGCCAGGGGGCGCGGGTGGCGGCGGCGGCGGCGGCGGCGGTGCGGGAGCACCCGGGGTCGCCTGCGCTGGCGGCGGCGGCGGCGGCGTGGGCGGTGGGCACGCGCGGGGAGCGTCCGCGGGGTCGTCGTTCTCCGAGGCGACCGCGACGTTCCAGGAGCGCGCAAATGAGCGGTTCAGCAAGCTGTTCAACCGGCCGTGACCTTTGGCCTCTCCTGGGGCACGCATAGCTAGAGCACCCTTTTGGCACCAACATCCCCGATCGGTTTTTATGCAATAAAATACCGTATACCGTAGTCTCGCTTAGCCTTCCCTCGTAATTAAGTCCGAAAACGCCCCGCAAAGGCTCCGTAAACGTGAAATTAGGTCCGAAAACACCCCGCTTAGGTAAAAAATAAGCCCCCCGGCGGGATTCTAACCCGGATCAACGCTCTACAGGCCCTGCAAAAAGTCACCGCGAAGGCAGCGCAAAGACAAAATTAAGTCGCCAAACGCCCCGCTAAGGCTAAAATTCCAAATAAAGAGGGCCTTTAGTGGATCCCCGGGAAGTCTAAGCGAGACTTCGGTATAGATTATCTAAGGTGTCCACAGATGAACTTACATTCGGCAGGCGTGCGACACTGAGCCAATTGAGAGCCTTGTGGCAAAGCGATCAATGCAGTGGCTAGGCCATGTGATGCGCATGCCGGCTTCTCGTCTTCCTCGTACGACTTTTGACTGCACAATGGATGTGGCTCGGCAGCAAGGCCGGCCTCCAGCCTCCTCCCGACACTATTTTCTTAAGCTACTGATTCAGCAGCTAGGCGAAACTAGTGGCACTCGTTCTGATTGGAAGACTTTTTCGGACACGGCGTTTGAGCGTGCTCAGGATAGGGTCGGGTGGAGAGCCGTGGTGTACGGTCCGGCTGCCCCTCAGGCGCCGGCCCCTCCACCACGGCGGTCAAGTAGATTGGCAAGCGCCACTTGACCCCCTATCCCCTAGAAGCAGTTAGGACCTATTTTGGAGGCGTCGCACAATAGCTCTCCTTTTTGCTCTGGGACCACACGTTGGCAGGCAGCCGGCTGGTGGCTACCGCCCCTGACAAGTAATTGTTAGGGCCAGAACTGGACTTGGGTCTAGGCGGTGGTACTAGGACTAGAGGTAGTCTTTGCTGGAAAGCCGATGTAACTGTAACTGTCCACAGCTTAGGGAGGAGCTAGCTAGAAGCAGGCGTTGTGTCACGGGACGTTGGCTCTAGCACCAGCGTAAAGCGTCAGAGAGGGGCCCATAAGGTCTGACGCGCTCGGCTGCTAAGTCTAGTCGCGTGCGCGCTGAGCTACGAGTAGGGAGTCACCTCGGGGGACCTACTCGGTAAGCCTAAGCACTAGGGGGAAAGGGGGCGGAGGAGACGAGCTGTCTGCAGGGGCACGTAGGCATAGCGGTAGGCGGAGCGTAGGCGCATGCAGGCAGTCGGCGGTGGAGGGTAAGCAGGCATGAGCTGTAGACCAGTCGGTAGAGCGGCAACGCGAGAGCACAGAGGTATTAGGTGTCAGGCATCTGCTTGGCTGGCGACTGTCTGGTCGGCTGTCTTGGCGAGGGTCAAGGACAGTCGTGGTTACAAGTACACTCTCTACTTGTAGGGTGGCTAGGGCCCTCGGCCCTAGCATGGGTCGGATGTCTTAAGGACTCCGTAAGGGACTGCTTAAGCCCAGCCACGTGCTGGCTTATATAGCAAAACGTGGGAGCATATGCCGCGCATCTGCTCGGGCCGCGCCCGGCTTCTAGAAGTCCCTTGAAGGATCGGGTTCGCGAAGGATCCCGAATGATCTAAGATCATCTTCTAGGCAGCCACGGCTTCGCGACCATTCTGGTCACGCGCAGCCGTCGGTTTAGCTCTGCTCACCAAGGGGCTCCTAGCGCCGACTCCTTGGTCCTCGCGCACACTAGCGCGCGAGCTTGTTTGCACGTAAATCTTTTAAGGTGTATCGAACCGTATCAATCACCCCGCCCCGGTGGAGCTGAGACCGCGCAGCTCATAATCAACATACAAGTGTGAACGGCTCTTCGACTTCAACATGCATGCAATTCAAACATTCATGCAATCGTAACGTTGTATACAATCTCTGGTATCATGTAACTCCAACAGCATGCAAACACTGCAACTCACAGGTTCCAAAACAGTTTGTACGTGTGACCATTTGGTAACCAAAACTCCAACCATCACACAACCAAATCGGCTCACAGTTCGGGCCAAAACTCAGTCAGGGGTTGCTAGTCATTGGTGTGCTATTGCCAGCAAGGGCATGTGTGTCCTGACGCTCAGAATCACCGTAGCATGGTCGTACCTCACTGTGCAAGCGGCATAGTATAGCTGCACTTCACAGTGGGCGTGTGTGGAGTGGTCATGAGGGCGCCTGCTGCGTTCCCCAAGCCCTCCACGCTGCTGTCAACCAAAATACTCCTATGGCTGCAGCGTGTACTCGTGTGCTTGGCTCACTGTGGTGATGAGATCCGTCGCCTACGGACCTAACACAGCAGCTTTTAGATCCAAACATGTAAACTGGCTTCCAGGCAAACCAAGTTGGTCTAATCTATCTTTGGTTGGTTCCAAATCTGACCGAACGGTGTGAATGGGGGCACGTCCGTGCAGACCCTTCACTTCCGTAGTGTGGAGACTGACTTGAGCTTTCTTTTAAGTCTCAGTCTCTATCTCGGTCTCAGGTATCTTGTTGGTACAGAAGGAGCTGGTGGCCCGTACAGCTACCGCTCAACTTCGGTTGGGTGAGGGGAACGAGAAGGCGTGCTCCAATGAACCGCCAACCCCCTTACTCCTGAGCTGTCTTCTTCAGCTCCTCAGTTTGGTCTTGGTCGTTAATCCTCAGCAGCAGTGGTATCTCCTAGTGCTCAAAGCGATTGATAATTCGATTCATGCCGACAACAGAGTCTCTCGAGACTGCTGGGCTGTCTCATCCTATTTGTCGATAAGATTGAAACTTGAATCCGTTGGTACTCAGTCCCGTGCACTCGAGTGTCATCAGTGTATAAAATGACCAGCATCACGCGCGCGTACGCACGTACACGAGCACAGCGACGAGTGCAGCCGCTGCAGCACAAATGATGATGATGAGAGTTTTACAATCTACTTCTGGCGGTCACACGTACGGTTCCAAAGCTCCAGTGGGACTTAGAGAATCAAGGCTCAAGGCCCACAAAAGGTCAAGCTACAAGTAGCCCACGGTAACGCCATCCACACTTGGTGGCGGGCGCCAAGCAAGCAGCACCACTGTGCAGGCTGCACACCCAGCCCCTCAAATGGCCAGAGGGCGGACCCAAGGTATAAAACCATGAAGGGACCAAACAGCCCTCCCCCAGACCACCGGAAGCGGGGCTAGTAGCACACCCGCCGCAGCACTCTACTCAGCGACCACACCGCACCCGCCACCGCACGCGTGTGGCGCCACCTCCCCTTCAAAAACACCCCCAGAGGGAATGCCATCTAGCAAGCAGGTGCAGGCACCCGCTCGCCGTCAACGACGAGGCGCGCGCGGTGGAACTGCGCCCGCTTCCCCGCAGCCTTGGCGGCGAGGAAAGCGGGCCACAGCGCCCGGTGCTGCGCCTCCTCGCGGTCACTGAGGACGTCGAAGACAGCAGCCGACGGGTCCACGTCGCGCAGGTTGCGGCGGGAGCGCACGACGGTGTCGGCCACAGCGTCAGACGCCACAGTAAAGAGCACAAAGGGGAATCGTCCTGACATATTTGGTGGCATTTTCAGCAATCTTCTGCCGCGTCGCCGCGTGGCGCCAGTGCCTCGTGTGCTTTGACCGTGCAGCGCGCTGACGTAAGAGTCTGCGCGCCGAGACCTTAAAGTGCCATGTGCATGTGATCATGTTGGGACCGCTCGTTGAGACGCGAGTTGAGGGAGAGAGGGGTCGTCAGGTGACCTGGGGACGGTGGAAGATATAGAAGATGTGAGATGATGGCTTTGAGGGGAGGGCGGCCGAATGTAGCATGTGCGGCCTGTGTGGAAACTCTACCTGCTGAGATATCTCAGCAGAGAGAGTTTCCGCGTTTAAACAACTGTATAAAATTGGTTCGCGTTTAATAAGCCTTCCTGCGTCCCCAGGCAGGGGCTTGCTGGCATTTAAACTATAAATGTTTAAATCCCGAACCCCTGTTTAACATCGGCTGTAGTGGGCGCCGATGCAGGTGATCTGTGAAGATATCACTCCCAGTAAATTATTATCAAACGAATAGTCTCGTCCCGTGACGGGTGCTTTGCTGTACAGTGTCGTGTGGATTTGCTCAGTACACCCATATCGGTCCCCTCCGCCTGATCCATCCCACGATGATGAGAGCTCAGGGCGCCGGGAGCGGCCTTGGGTCTGCCTGCAGCAAGAGGCCCTGCATCAGCAGATGCCCCATTGCACAGGCACCTCTTGGCCGGCACGCCGAGCGCGTGCCGGTCAAGGCACCGTCTCGTCGTAACTCGCACATCGTGGCCGATGCGCGTGGTGGCGGTAGTGGCGGGGGGCGGGGAGGCCCCTCGCCCCGTACTGGAGGAGGAGACGACAGCGATGGCGAGGGGAGGCCGCTAGTAGCGCCCTGGGCGCTGTTCGCGTCGATATCTGGCGGCCTGCTGGTGGTGGCTGCAGCACTGCCGCCGCATGCAGACGCAGCGGGGGACAAGGACGCGCCGGCTGGCACCAGCAGGTGAAAGGGCATGCATGCTGCCCATGCACGTGTGCATGCATGGCGCTCTACCGCATGCATGATCGCGAGGCGCGCATCGGCCATTTTCACACACGGTGACGCAGTGGTGTGCAGTGCTGGTGGCAGCACTACATGCAGCCGCCGACTCGCGCAAGAGCGCGCTTGCCCCATGCCCCTTGCCCCGTGCATGACGGGCACATGTCCGAAGGCCAGGGCACCACCAGCAGAGAGGGGATACACACAGACACACACGCACAAACCATGCACCCTAACACACCCCAACCCACGCGCACACACACACGCACGACCCCCTCCCTCCCCCCTGCACGCCCCAGCGACGAGATTGCGCGCCTCAAGCGCCTGCAGCGCGAGGCGTTTGCGCAGCTGCAGGAGCTATCGGCGCAGGTGTGTGTGTGTGTGTGTGTGCGTGTATGTCACCACCTGCTATGTGTGTGTGTGTGCATGTGTGTGTGGGGGTGTGTGTGTGTCACACACTGCTATGTGTGTCTGTGTGTGTGTATGTGTGTGTGTGTATGTGTGCGTGTGACTACATAGCACCACCCCACGCATGACACACGTGGCAAAGTGCACCATGTTTTGGTGGTGGTGGTGTGTATATGTGAGAGACAGAGCGAGAGAGGGGGGGGGAGAGAGGAGAGAGAGAGAGGAGAGAGAGAAAGGGGAGAGAGAGGGGAGAGATCGAGATGGTTGCACATGTCCCCCCCCCCCCCCACACACACACACGCACGCACACCCACGCACACGCACACACACGCTCACGCACGCACACGCGCACACGAGCGCGCACACACACACACACACTTGCACACGAGCACACGCGCACACTCACCCACCGACCCGCCCCCCAGGTTGAAAAAACGATCCTAACAGATGACGGCGGCGACGACACAATCATCCCGTGGGATGGCTGGCACAAACACACACATGCACACACACACACACACACCGATCGCTACACGCACACACACGTACACACACGCGCACGCACACACGCGCACACGAGCACACGCGCACACCCATCCACCGACCCGCCCCCAGGTCGAAAAACTGGCCCCCAAGGACGACGGCGGCGACGGCACCATCATCCTGTGGGACGGCGCTGGCACACACACACGCACACAGATTGTGTCACGCACACACCCGCACGCACACACACACACTCACACACGCACACATTCACACACGCACACACCCAACGACCCGCCCCCAGGTCGAAAAACTGGCCCCCAAAAACGACGGCGGCGACGACACCATCATCCCGTGGGACGGAGCCGGCGTCGAGCCGCGGCCCAAGCACGTCGGCGTCGGCGTGCGCTTCCGCTCAAAGTCGCAGCTCACTGGGAGCCTGGAGACTGCTGCCGTGCTGCCGTGGAGCCAGGTGACCACATCATCGTAGCATCTGGGGATCTCAGTGGGGATTGGAGCTTGGCAGTTATGTAGGGTGGAGGGGGGCACGGCGTCGGCGTTAGCGTGTGCTGCCGCTCAAAGTTACAGCTGCCTGGGAGGCTGGAGACTGCTGCCGTGCTGCCGTGGAGCCAGGTGACCACATCATCGTAGCATCTGGGGATCTCAGTGGGGATTAGAGCTGGGCAGTTATGTAGGGTGGAGGGGGGCACGGCGTCGGCGTTAGCGCGTGCTGCCGCTCAAAGTTGCAGCTGCCTGGGAGGCTGGAGACTGCTGCCGTGCTGCCGTGGAGCCAGGTGGCCACATCATCGTAGCATCTGGGGATCTCAGTGGGGATTAGAGCTGGGCAGTTATGTAGGGTGGAGGGGGGCACGGCGTCGGCGTTAGCGTGTGCTGCCGCTCAAAGTTGCAGCTGCCTGGGAGGCTGGAGACTGCGGCCGTGCTGCCATGGAGCCAGGTGACATCACAATGCATGGTTTTAGTCAGCCCTATATATTTTTGATCTTCGCTAGGTGATCAGGATGGGGTTTAGGGGTTTCGGTTGAGGGTGCAGGCGTGTGCTTGCGGTCAAAAGCAGTGGTCCCTGGGAAGGATTTTAGTAATTATTTTTGTGCCGGCTCCAGCAACTTTGACCGCTCATACCAGGCACAATACACAGCGGGTATTCATGCAACACATGCCGTTGTGCTGCTCTCGGCACGAGCTTTCCAACGCACCGCTGTACGCCCTCTCCGACTAAGTGTGGGGTGGTTTTCTGGGAAATGGGAATTCCGGCTCGGAGCGGTATACGGCTCGCAGGGGAATCACTGGTCAAAAGTCTCACCTGACGGGTCGCCTTGAGACTGCTGCCGTGGAGCCACGTGACCAGACCACATAGCGTAGGGCTCGGTTCAGGCTTTAGGCTAAATGGTTTTTAGGTGATCAGGTAAGGTCCTCGGGTTTTCGGGGGTAGGCCTTGTCGGCGTGCGCTTTCGGTCAAAGCCTCAGCTGACCATGCAGCCTGGGGACTTCAACCGTGCTGCCGTGGAGCCAGGAACGCAACGAGAGCACACCCACACACAGACACACACACGCACACACGCAAGGACACACACGGTGGTCAGCCGTGCACACCCACCCACACCTGCACACGCACAGCGACACACACACGCACAGCGACAAGCATGCATGCTTGGACACGCGCGCACACACACACACGCACTGACTGTGTGAGCCAAATACACACACACACACGCACATGCACACACACACACACACACACACACATGCACATGCACATGCACATGCACATGCACACGCAGGGCAACCCTGACACTGCTGCACGCGACCTGCGCTCGCTGGGCCTCAGCGTTGGGCCCGATTGCGAGCTGCTGCTTCAGGTGTGTGTGTGTGTGTGTCTGCATGTATGTGCGTGTGTGCACGTGTGTATATATATACCACCCCCACCCAAGTTGGCCACATAAGTGTCACAAAGTCGGACATCGCGTGGAAAACGAAATTTTCAAGACGTCGTTCTCAGCCCAGGATGCATGCCCGGACCTCATTCCGCTGCCCAGAGCTTGCAAAGTGTACCATTTAGTTCGTGTTTGAAGGGCGTCGCGTGCTGTTGTGTGTGCACGCGACCAGACGCCGTGCCGAGCTGCACGCGAAAACACACAAACTGGCGTGCAGCACGGTATAACGTCTGGTCGCGCGCACACACAACAGCACGCGACGCCCTTCAAACACGAACTAAATGGTACACTTCGCAAGCTCTGGGCAGCGGAATGGGGTCGAGGGGAGTCTCCTGGCGGCGACGCCATCGATCCAAAGTCCGGAGTGTTCACACACCATGGGCGTGACGCAGACAAGACCGCTCGCTTCGCCAGGCGACGTCAACCTCAATGTTATACGTAGTAAGCTCGAGGCGCTGGAATTGGTCTCACGCATGCAGTTTCGGCCGCGCTTGGCGGCCGGAAAGTTCCATGCGCCCATGCAGTGGGAGCGCCCCTCCCCCAGCGCGCACGCCCACGCCCCTCCCCAGGCCCCGCGATTGCCCTCCAAGCCTTCCATCATCCCAACACACATCTTGGGTGCCGAGGGTGGCGGGGGGGCGGGGCAGGAGGGGCGTTTGGGCGTTTTCGGAAATGTCCGACTTGTGTGGCCGACTTCGGTGGGGGTGGCCATACATATATATACATATATATATGCGCGCAGCCGCAAGAGTTGTTTTTTGCAGTTGTTTAGGTGTGTGTGTGTGTGTCTTGCTTGTGTTGACCCCTCACCAGTTCCGCTAAGGAACTTTGGAAATGCCGACGCACCCAGCGCCTCAAGCTCACTTCCTCAAAATCCCATCCGCAGGAGGCGTTTTTTTTTTGAAAATGCCGTGTTCACTTTTTGGGGGTCGAAACCTTCTTCAAATCTCGCCCCGCAGCGCCGGCCCAAACCGGCCAATCTCACCCCGCCTATGCACTTTGCGGGGTTGCGGGCTGGCTTACGGAAGCACTGCCTCTCACGCCATTGCCCCCCCGCCTTGCCCTTTGCGGGGTTGCGGGCTGGCTTACGGAAGCACTGCCTCTCACCACCCAGACGCTGTGGCCAGACGGCAACCAGTCCCTCACTGCACGCATCGGCACAACTGGGACGGCGCTGCCGCAGGAGCTGCACTCAAAGACCCGGGTGGGGGGGGAGAGGGGACAGAGCCAGTACGTGTGTGTGTGTGTGTGTGTGTGCTTAAGGGGGGGGAGGTCGCTCACTGCACGCATCGGCACAACTAGGACGGCGCTGCCGCAGGAGCTGCACTCAAAGATCCGGGTGAGAGCTTGTGTGTGTGTGTGTGTGTAGGGTTGTGGGGAGGCGTACAACCTTATATCCGTACAACACGCCGTATGTACGTACATTTCAGGGGAAGATGTACGCACTGAAAAATGCATATTGTACGTTTTTTGCGGTTTGTGTGGAGTGCGCGCCACAAAGAGACGCGATCTGTCGCCCTAGGAGGATATAGGGCACACACAGGGGCGGCTCGACGACATGGGACGGTCGCTTCACCATGGGGGCCTGCTGGTCTAGCGACCTCGAGCCGGAAGTGTGAATCGGTTCTCGCATCGGACTGCCGCTGCTCGTCAACTGGCCCCCGTCCTCTCCCGCTGCTTACACACACTATTCGAGATGCATATAAGCGATGTACTTGTTGGGGGGGGGGCATGCATGGTGCATGGTGCATGTGCGCGCGTATCACTAGCCCTCACTAGTCCTCACTGGCCCCAACTTGCAACACTGGCAGCAGCAAGATTGTGGACGCGGAGGACAACGAGTGTGAGGAGACTAGCTTCCAGGTCGTGGACTCAACTGATGAGGGGAGGAGGGAGGGGAGGGGAAGGGAGGAAGAGGGTCGCGGGGCACTGAGCTCCCACTGAGCTCCCGCAAGGCACGCAGCCGCTCGTGCATCAACGCTACTTTTGACCAGTACTCACTTGACTGAAAATCGTAGCGTTAATGATGATCACTCTGACAGTAGCGATGCTCCCTGTAAATACAGCTTTCAAACGGCATATCTCACTCCCACATTGACTGATGTACAGGCAGCTGTGAGTGTGCCGAGCGTCCTCCCACTGGTGCGTATGTACGGATGTGCAGCGCATGTACGGATGTACATATATATACAGCGTATGTACGTACATCTCAGGGCAAAATGTACGGCTCCCCACAACCCTATGTGTGTGTGTGTGCTTAGGGGGGTGAGGTCGCTCACTGCACGCATCGGCACGACTGGCACGGCACTGCTTTAGCAGATGCACCCAAAGATCCGGTTGAGAGGGGGGGGGACGGAGGGAGAGAGAGGGAGGGAGAAAGAGAGGAAGGCAGGGAGAGAGAGTGTGGGTGGGTGTTTGTGTGGGGGGGATTGAGGGGGGACGGCTCTGCCGCAGGAGCTGCACTAAAAGATCCGGGTGAGAGAGAGGGAGAGGAGGAGGGAGAGGGGGGGACTGCCGCAGGAGCTGCACTAAAAGATCCGGGTGAGAGAGAGGGAGAGGAGGAGGGAGGGGGAGAGAGAGGGAGGGAGAGAGAGGGAGAGAGAGAGAAGTGGGACACAGAGAGAGACAGAGCGACAGAGGCATAGACTGTGTGTGTGTGGGAGGGAGGGGTCTGCACCCCTTCTCTCTCCCACAGAGCGACAGAGGCATAGACTGTGTGTGTGTGGGAGGGAGGGGTCTGCACCCCTTCTCTCGACTGCACATCAGAGGGGGGTGGGTGGGGGGTGCACGCAGTCAACACAAACACTCACACTCCACCACCATGCGCACGCATGCGCGTAGCCACCCACCCAGTTTCAGCGCTCGGCACGGGCAGCAGCGCACTCAACACACGCACACGCGCACAGACGCACACGCCCCCCTTCCCCTTCATACACACACGCTCGCAGTCGCCCAGTCCCCCACGCGCACAGACGCACACGCCCCCCTTCCCCTTCATACACACACGCTCGCGCACGCACACACTCCACCCACCCCACGCACTCACACTCGCAGCCGCCCAGTGAGCCCCACCCAGTCCCAGCACGCGCAGCAGCACTAAGCACACACACACACACACACACACACACACACTCACAGCCTCCCAGCGAGCCCCACCCAGTCCCAGCACTAAGCACGCGCAGCAGCACTTGCTTATACGCACACGCACACGCTCGCACACACGCGCGAACACGCCCCCCTTCCCCTTCCCTCACACACACACACACACACACAGCCGCCTAGCGAGCCCAACCCAGTCCCCACGCTGAGCACTCGCTCACACACACACACACACACACAGCCGCCTAGCGAGCCCAACGCACACGCATGCACCCCTGCACCCCACCCCTTCACGCACACACACACGCTCGCAGCCACCGTCCGAGCCCCACACAGTCCCTGCACTGAGCACGCACACACACGCACCCCCCTCCCCACACACACACGCGCGCACCCACACACTTGCAGCCGCCCAGTGAGTCCCACCCAGTCCCAGCACTAAGCACTCAGCAGCAGCACTGGCATGCGCAGCAGCCCCCCCCCCCCACACGCCCCCACGCATACACACATACGCGCACACACGCACGCACACGCCCCCCGCCCCCCCCCACGCACACACACTTGCAGCCGCCCTGTGAGCCCCACCCAGTCCCAGCACGCGCAGCAGCACTAAGCACAGAGAGAGAGAGAGAGAGAGAGAGAGAGAGAGAGAGAGAGAGACATTCGTTACAGTTCCCACCGCACGGTCAACCTGGATTACGGCTCATGCCTGAGCTAACTAAAGCACACACCCCGGCAATCGTTTCAGAAGTCGAAAAACACCCATGCATCTTAAGTTTGTTCGCTGCGGGTGACCAACCATATGTGCTAGTACGAGAGGACTAAGCACACACACACACACACACACACACACACACACTCTCGCAGCCTCCCAGCGAGCCCCATCCAGTCCCAGCACTGAGCACGCGCAGCAGCACTGGCACGGACGACAAACACACACACACACACACACACCTCCCCCCCACACCCTACACACACACACATTCGCAGCCTCCCAGCGAGCCCCATCCAGTGCCAGCCCTAAGCACGCGCAGCAGCACTGGCACGGACGGCAACGGGAGCCATGCGGACCGCATCGTTCCTCTCAGCCCAGGCGCCGCGGCTGTCTACGCGGGGGGTGAGTGCTTGGGTGGCTGAGGATGTGTGTGGATTTGGGATGTGTGGGCCCATGTTTGGCTCATTGGCCGGTGTGGGGATGTGTGGGGCTGTGTTTGGCTCAGTGGGTGGTCGCGCCAGCGGGGGCCATGCAGACCGCACCGTTCCTCTCAGTCCCGGCGCCGCTGCGGTCTACACGGGGAGTGCGTGCTTGGGTGGCTGAGGATGTGTGTGGATTTGGGATGTGTGGGGCCCAGTGGGTCGGTTTGGGGTTGTGTGGGAATGTGTGGGGGCTGTGTCGGGCTGCGTGGGGCCCACCGCGGGTGTGCGGAGCCTCGCAGCTCCGGCTCTGCGGCTGTCTACGCGGGGGGTGCGTGCTGGGGTGGCTGAGGATGTGTATGTGTGTGTCTGTGTTCGCCCCCGCAGACCGCGCAGACCCCGCTGTGGGGTCGAACCGGGACATTTGAGGGGAAATTGAGGGGGCGAATCGCTGGAATTCCGCTCCGAACAGTGTGAAATTTGACGCTTTTCACACTTTTCCGCGACAATGCCTCGCCGGGGGGGCAGTTCGGCATGTTCCCTCCAATGTTGCGGGGGCAAGCAGGACATTTTTGGTTTCCTTAATGACACCACTGCTTCACACCCCCACGCCATTTGCGGGCGCCCACCTGACAACGCTGCTCGCAACGCCCGTGTGTGTGTGTGTGTGTGCGTGTGTGTGTGTGTGTGTGTGTGTGCGAGTGTATGCGTGTGTGCGCGCGTGCATGTGCGTTTGTGTGTGGGTGGGTGGCGCCCCGTGCATAATACTGAACCCCCCCTCCCCTTTTCCACGTGCAGGCGCCCACCTCACAACGCTGCCCACGACGCCCGGGGGCGCGCTCAAGGTTGCAGAAAACGGGGTAAGTTGGGTCGAGGGGTTCTAGGTGTGGCGGGGTGTGAAGAGGGGTGTATGAAGGGTGTGGAGGGGTGTGAAGAGGGAGGGGTTCTAGGTGTGGCGGGGTGTGAAGAGGGGTGTATGAAGGGTGTGGAGGGGTGTGAAGAGGGTCGAGGGGTTCGATGTGTGGCGGGATGTGGGGTGTGGGAGGGACGTGGGGTGTGGGGGGCGGGCTCAGGGCCGCTGCGGAATACCGGGTGGGTCAAGGAGATCCCCTCGTAACTGTTTGGGGCGGTGTGCACGGTGTGTGGACGAACGTGCGGCTGCGTGCGCGCCCCCTCCCCCCTGCCCCCCCCCCCCCACACACACACACCACACACCACACAAAGAAAGAGGAAATTGACTCATATCCCTCCGCTAGGCATCAAAAGCACACACACACTCTCTCTCTCTCTCTCTCTCTCTCAGGTGCAAGCCGGCTCTGCCACGCGACACACACACACACACACACACACTCACACATATGTGCAAGCCAGCTCTGCCGTGCGTGGTGGCAGCACGCACACACACACACATGCACACACACACACACACACACACACACACATATGTGCAAGTCACCTCTGCCGCGCGTGGTGGTGGCACACACACACACACACACACTCAGGTGCAAGCCAGCTCTGCCGCCCACGGTGGCAACACACACACACACACACATATACACATACACACACAGATGCAACCCAGCTCTGCCGCGCGCGGTGGTGGCACACACACACACACACACACACACTCAGGTGCAAGCCAGCTCTGCCGCGCGCGATGGTGGCACATACACACACAAACGCACACACACACAGGTGCAACCCAGCTCTGCCGCGCGCGGCAGCGCGCCGGGGTTTGCGTGGCGTACGGCGCGCATGCCAGGAAATGGGCTAATGCAGGTGCGAGTTGAAGGGTTTGAGGACTTCAAACCTGGACCCTAAACCCTCGCTTTCTCTCTGGCTCTCTCTCTCTCTTCCTCACACACACACGCATACACGCACACCCAAACACACATACACACACGCGTAAAGTCATTGCATGCGCACGGCGCGCATGCCAGGAAATGGGCTGATGCAGGTGTGAGTTTTTTTTTTAAGCCTGAACCCTCAACCCTCCCCCTCTGTCTCTCTCTCTCTCTCTCTCTCTCTCTCACTGTCTCACTGTCTCAGTCTCAGTCTCAGACTCACTCTCTCACTCACACACAAACACACGCACACACAAACACACATACACACACGCGTCAAGTCATTGCATGCGCACGGCGCGCATGTCAGGGAATGGACTGATGCAGGTGTGAGTGCGTGTGCACGCACAAGCACTCACACATGCACACACGCACATCACACAAAAACACACGCATACACATGTGTACGCATGCACGCACAACAAGCACACACACACACATGCACACACACACACACACACAAACACACGCAGGTGTGCCAGCTGCTGTTGCGCAAGCAGGTCGCATCTGCGTGCCTCTCCTCCTCGCCCCATTGGCAGGCTCCCTCTCTCTCTCTCTCTCCCTCCCTCCCTCTCTGTCTGTCTCACTCTCTCACACACACACACGTACACACGCAGGTGCGCCAGCTGCCGCTGCGCAAGCATATCGGATCTGCATGCCTCCTCCTTGCCCTACTGGGAGAATCCCTTTCTCTCTCTCCCTCCCTCTCGTTTGTCTCACTCTCACACGCACACCCACACACGCACCCACACGCAGGTGCGGCAGCTGCTGCTGCGCAAGCAGCTCGGCTCTGCGCGCCTACTCGTCGCCCCACTGGGAGGCTCCCTCTCTCGTTCTCTCCCTCCCTCTCTTTCTGTCTCACTCTCTCTCACACGCACACATACACACACGCAGGTGCGCCAGCTGCTGCTGCGAAAGCAGATCGGATCTGCGCGCCTACTCGTCGCCCCACTGGGAGGCTCCCTCGAGTCAATCGCCCGCCGGCTG
>VFSX01000095.1:142500-175000 GCA_016618255.1 Chlamydomonas sp. UWO 241 | reverse complement strand
ACACACACACACACACACACAGCTCTCCTTCCACAAGGGCGCCTCGTTGGCTGCGTCCATCGTTGTGTCTTCGACAGCAGAGGCGGGCATGCGGCCGCCTGGCGCCGGCCCCATGGTCGACTTCATGTCTGGTGAGTCACTCGCAGCCAAAACAGCACGCACACACACACACACACACACATGCGTGGCGCCGGACCCATGGTCGACTTCATGTCTGGTGAGGCACTCGCAGCCAAAACAAGCACACACACATACACACACATACAAGCACACACACACACACATGCCTGGCGCCGGACCCATGGTCGACTTCATGTCTGGTGAGGCATACGAGGGGTGGACGGACTCGCAGCCAAAACAGCACGCACCCACGCATAAACACACACACACACACACTCCACACACTCACACGCCTGCACACACACAAATACGTGCACACACACACACCCGCACACACACGCGCGCACACACACATGCGCACTCCGTACACACTCACACGCAGGCTTCAACAAGCTGCGCCCAATGAGCCTGCATGGGCTGCTGCCACCGGTTGAGCCAGCGCTGCCGCTGCCGCCCGGCGCCCTCTCGACGCCGCAGATGGTGCGTGTTCACTTAGCTGTCACGTTGCATGTGGTCTCGCACCCCAAGAAGTGGCTAGAGGCGCCGAAAACCTGTTGTATACCTGAAGATGCAGCTGCTGCCCGGCGCCCTCTCGATGTCGAAGAGGGTGCGGGGCAGTGGCCACCAACCGATTTACCGGCCGTTTTGTCTTCATATCCCCCCCCCCCCCATTATCCCTCTGTAGATGTTGATTTACCGGCCTTTTTGTCTTCATATTCTTCCTCCCCCCCCCTAGTATCCAGCCGTAGATGTTGCTTCCTCTGGTTGGGCCAGCGCTGCCCGGTGCCGCCCGGTGCCCTCTTGACGTCGCCACAGATGGTGCGGGGCAGTGGCCATTAACTCATTTACCGGCTGTTTTGTCCTTTTTCTATTATCCATCTATTATCGTAGATGTTGCCTCCTCCGGTTGAGCCAGCGCTGCCCGGTGTCCTGCACGGCGCCCTCTCGACGCCGCCGCAGATGGTGCGAGGCAGTGGCCACCAACCGATTTACCGGCCGTTTTGTCTTCCTATTCTCCTCCCCCCCCCCCCCCCTGTATCCATCCGTAGATGTTGCTTCCTCCGATTGAGCAAGCGCTGCCCAGTGACCCGGCTAGAGACCCATTGTACACGTCTTCTATTTTTAGATTCGTCTGCCGCTCGGTGCCCTCGCAACGCCGCATATTGTGAGGCAGTTTTCTGTTGGGCTCGTTTTTCTTCCTCGTGTTGTCTTCCACTGTCCTCTGTTGTCTCCCGTTGCTCTCACAACGCCAACGCTGCCCCCGTCTCACTCCCCTTCCCCTGCACACACACGCACACACACACACACACACACACACGCATACACGCACACACGCACAACCAACCAACCAACCAAGCGTTACATGAGGCCGTCCGCATGCACCGGCAATGCCTGTACTACTAACAGCAGTACACCCCGGCACACACGCACACACGCATACACACACACACACACACACGCGCACACACACACACACACACACACTCAGGCCGCCTCCGCAGCTGCCGGGTACCTTCAGCCCTACGTTCCCTCAAATCACCACACACACACTCAGGCCGCCCCCCCAGCTGCCGGGTACCTTCAGCCCTACGTTCCCTCAAATCACCACCGCGAGCCCCCCCCCCCATTAAGGCCCACCTGTTCGACACGCAAGTACGGCCTGTGCTAAATTACGGGTGTGAGGTGTGGGTCCCTGTGATGATGGCGGATGCTGGGGGGGGGGCGTGTTTGCCGGGGCGGGCGGACGGTGGGAGAGAGGCAGGAGTGGGAGGGGCGATAAGGCCGCATGCGACGGATGGCGCACCCTGGAGGAAGTGCTTCTGCATTTTACTCGTGCGTCTCTAGGAGTCCGCAGCAACGGGCAGCAACTGGGGATTTTTGCGCAGGAGGCGGGGTGGCGACCGCTGGTGGCAGATTGGCTGCGCCAGGCGATGCGCTTTTGGGATAAGGCGCGGGGGCGGCCTGCCGGTGACCTGCTCAAAGATGCGATGCGGGAGAGCTGGGGGCTGGCGGAAGCGGGGGGGGCGTGCTGGGTGGCACGCTTGCAGGTGTGCCTCGGGACTGTGAGGCACACCCTGGCGTTGGACCAGGAGGGACCGGTACGCATCACCAACCTGCTGGACGTGGCGACCTCGGCGTGGCTGGCAGCCGCGACAAGCATACCGGCGCTGCCGATCGGCACTACCGCGCGAGATGTACCTGAGGAGTGGTCGCGCGGCTTTAAGATGCTGACCTACACGCGGTGGATGGCGGGTAGCGACAGCGAGCCGCCGGCCCTGTTGAGCTCAGGGCTGAACAGTGCTGCCCGGATAACGGCTCTAGCTAGGTTCAAGATGGGGCTCCATGAGCTGCAGATAGAGCGAGGGCGCTACGCCGTGGCGGGACAGAGGCAGCGACGCAGCCAGCGGGCGTGCTGCCTATGCGGTGGGCTAGAGGATGAGGCACACATGCTATTTGAGTGCCCTGTCTATGAAGAGGCACGGGTGCGGGCCCACAGCCTGTTTCGGTTCATCCCTCGCCCCAAGGAGGCCGATTTAGGTGAGCGGCTGCGGGAGTTTATGAATCCTCGGCCAGGCCAGGAGAACCCCAGGTTCTGGCACGAGTTGGCTGACTTCCTTGTCGCCTGTTTTGAGTCACGCACCGCGTGCACAGCAATCACGATGGCAGATGGAATGCTAGGGGTCTAGTTTTGACAGCTGCCGGCCTCTTTCCTAGGGTCTTATGCGCCATCAAAGGCGTCCGACGGACTGTAAAATCGACCACACACACACACTTACACACACGCACACACACACAAACACACACACACACGCACGCACGCACGCAAACACAGGCCGCCTCCGCAGCTGCCGGGTACCTCCAGCCCTACGTGCCTTCCCACCGCGAGCCACACTCACACGCACACACACACACACGCACAGGCTGCCTCCGCAGCCGCCGGATACCTCCGGACTTACGTCCCCTCCACCTACCACCGCAAGCCACATACACACGCACGCACACACACACACACACACACAGGCCGCATCCGCAGCTGCCGGGTACCTCCAGGCCGACGTGCCGTCCACACATCACCGCGCGACAAACACACACACACAGACACGCAGACACATGCACGCACACACACACACACACGCACACACACGCACGCACGCACGAACACACAGGCCGCCTCCGCAGCTGCCGGGTACCTCCAGCCCTACGTGCCCTCCTACCACCGCGAGCCACACACACACACACACACACACACACACACACACAAACGCACGCACAGGCTGCCTCCGCAGCCGCCGGATACCTCCGGAACTACGTCCCCTCCACCTACCACCGCAGGCCACATACACACACGCACACACACACACACACACACACGCACAGGCCGCATCCGCAGCTGCCGGGTACCTCCAGCCCTACGTGCCCTCCTACCACCGCGAGCCACACTAACACACAAACACACACACACGCACGCATACACGAACACACACACACACACACACACACACATCCACCACACACTCAAACACCCAGGCTGCCTCCGCAGCTGCTGGGTACCTCCAGCCCTACGTCCCGTCCACTCACCACCGCGAGCCACACACACACACACACACACGCAGACACACACACATACGCACACACACACACACACACACACACACACACGCACAAACACACACACACACGCCCAGGCCCCCTCCGCAGCTGCCGGGTACCTTTAGCCGTACGTGCCCTCCACTCACCACCGCGAGCCACACACACACACTCACACATACACACACATACGCACACACACACACACACGCACAGGCCGCCTCCGCAGCTGCCGGGTACCTCCAGCCGTACGTGCCCTCCACTCACCACCGCGAGCCCATGATGTCACCAAAGGCCGGTGGCACAATGCAGGGCCACTCGCGCAGGATCAGCCGTGGTCCCGGGTAGGTGGTGTGCGGGTGTGTCGGTGGGGGGGGGCGGGCCAAGGCCGGTGGCGTGACACAAGGCCACTCGCGCAGGATCAGCCGGGGCCCCTGGTAGGTGGTGTGTGTGTGTGCCGGGGGGGGGGGGGGCAGCGAAGCCCGGGTGCTTAACGCAGGGCCACTCATGCAAGATCAGCCGGGGTCCCGGGTAGGTGGTGTGTGCCTTAAAGGTTTTGCACGCGTCTGGAGGACCCCGGGGCGTGAGTTTAGGCCTAGACTGCACGTCTAAGGGGGCTCTACTGGGAGAGCCCGCAAAGCCACTCGCGCAGGACCAGCCGGGGTCCCGGGTAGGTGGTGTGTGTGTGTGTGTCGAGGGGGGGGGGGCAGCCAAGGCTCGGTTCCGGGTTTAGGGTGCAGGGCATGGTAAGGGTCTACACTAGAGTTTGGCATGCAGGTTCATCGGGTCGCAGCCCTCAACGCACAGCCACACGCACATGCCGTCGGTACGCTGTGGCACCAGGTGGGCGACACCTAGTTGACTAGGTCTTGGGATGACTGGACCTTGAGCCCTAGGCCTAGTTGAGGCTCAAGGGTCGGAATCCCCAACCCTCGGCACTGCCTGCAGCATTGGGTGGAGAGCGCGACGCGCGGTCACACGCACATGCCGTCGTTACGCTGTGGTACCGGGTGGGCGACACCTAGTTGACTAGGTCTTGGGGTGACTAGACCTTGAGCCCTAGGGCTGAGGGTCGCGGACTGAGACCTCAACCCTTCCGGGAACACAACACGGATGCTGCACCCCCACCCCACCCCACCCCCCCACACACACGCGCCGTGTTCTCGCCATCGCCGCACTTTCAGCGTGCTGGCAGCACGTCATCGTGTAGCGTTGCACAACACTGATCCCCCCCCCCTCCGCACACACACACACACACACACACACGCGCCGTTTTCTCGCCCTCGCCGCACTTTCAGCGTGCTGGCAGCACGTCATCGTGTACCGTTGCACACTGATGCTGCCCCCCCCCCCCTCCCCCTCTCGCGCGCACACACACACACACACACACACACGCGCGCCGTTTTCTCGCCCTCGCCGCACTTTCAGCGTGCTGGCAGCAAGTCATCGTGTAGCGTTGCACAACACTGATGCTGCCCCCCCCCCTCCCCCCCTCGCACACACACACACACACACACACACACGCGCCGTTTTCTTGCCCTCGCCGCACTTTCAGCCTGCTGGTAGCAAGTCATCGTGTAGCGTTGCACAACACTGATGCTGCCCCCCCCCCGTCCCCCCCTCGCACACACACACACACACACACGCGCGCGCGCCGTTTTCTTGCCCTCGCCGCACTTTCAGCGTGCTGGCAGCAAGTCATCGTGTAGCGTTGCACAACACTGTAATGCTCCCCCCCGCACGCGCGCGCACACACGCACACATACACACACACACACACGCCGTGTTCTCGCCCTCGTCGCACTTTCAGCGTGCTGGCAGCAAGTCATCGTGTAGCGTTGCACAACACTGTAATGCTCCCCCCCGCACGCGCGCGCACACACGCACACACACATACACACACACACACACGCCGTGTTCTCGCCCTCGCCGCACGCTCAGCGTGCTGGCAGCATGTCATCGTGTTGCGTTGCACAGCACTGATGCTGCCCCTCCCCCCCTCCCCCCCTCGCACACACACACACTAGCGGCGGCGGCGCTCTGGCATCCCTCCCGTCTGGCAGCGCGTTTGGAGGCGGCCCGTTCGACAATGTAGGTACACTCACTCGGTGGTCTTGGTGCCGTCGTCGGACGTGCAAGCGCGTCTAGGTTTCGGGATCCAGGGTTAAGGGGTCAGGGTTGGGGTGGAATGGCTTGAGGTTACGGTGGCAGCGACGCGCCGTCCCTTGCGTTAGCCTGTCCGGCGGGACGCTTGTTCGGAGACGTAGGGAGACTCGGTGCTCTGAGGCTGTCGTGGGACACGCGCACAAGGTCCAGGGGTTTTGAGGGCTTGAGGGTGCAGGTTGGAGACTCGGTGCCCAGATGCTGTCATGTGACGCGCGCACGCACCGCCCCCTTGTCGCCCCGGCCCTCAACCCACGAATTCATGTGCAGCCCTACAACTTCCAGACCGGGCCCTCAGCCCTACACAATTATTCGCAGCCCTTCAACTTCCAGACCGGGCGCTCAACCCCACAAAACCCTACACAACCCTGCAACTTCCAGGCGTCGTTTGCCCAGATGCCGCCCCCGACCAACCTAGAGTCGCACGCGGCCATGGCGCGCACGATGTCGGGCATGCGCAGCGACCCGATGAAGCGCTCGTCGTCGCACGGGGAGATGAGCTACTCGAGCGGTGCGAATATCGTCGCCGGGCCCGTCGGAGGGGCCGGAAGCCAGCAGCAGGTATGCACACAAGCACGCACGCATGCACACACGCACACGGATAGATGAGCTACTCAAGCGGCGCGGCCCGTCGTCGGGGGCGGAAGGGGCAGCCAGCAGCAGGTATCCGCACACACACACACACACACACACACACACGCGCGCGTGCGCGCGCGCGTGCAAACACTCACACACACACACACATGCACACACACACACACTCACTCACACGAGCACGCACACACCATGCGCAGCCGGCGTTGTGGCAGTCGCCGAGCGTGCGCGGGACGCTGCAGATGCCGACGTTTGGTGCGCCGGAGGACAGCGTGCCACGTATCATCAGTTTCAAGGTGTGGAGGGTGTGGAATCCACACTGGGGGCACACAACCAACCAATTGACCAACCAAGCGTTACTTGAGGCCGTCCGCATACACCGGCATAGCCTATACTACTAACAGCAATACATCCCGGACATTGTTACGAGGCCCGACCCGGGCACTGGGATGTCTTTTGAATAGCAGGTGACCTACCAGCGCCTAAATTGAGTGGATAGTATCCTTGATTTGGGGGGGAGGGGCACACACGCACAAGCACACACGCACACACCACGCGCACACGCCCTCCCCACACACACATGCACAGGACGGCCCGATCCCATCGCGGTGTGGAGGGTGTGGAGGGTGTGGAGTCCACACTGGGTGCACACACACTTGCACACACACACGCCCTCCCCCACACACACGCGCGCAGGACGGCCCGATTCCATCGCGGCAGGCGGAGGCAACCACTTACGCTGGCGTTAAGGGCCCGGCGCGCGTTGGGAGGCTGGGTGTGTGTGGCTCAGCCATGCTTGCAGGTGGGTGTAGGCCAGTGGTTCCGCTAAGGATCATGGGGGAATGATGGCTCGACTAGGGCCGCACGGCTCACTCCCCGTAACCCCGCCGGAGGCTTTTCTTTCGCGAAACGGGTGTGGAAAAGTCAATTTTACACTTTTCACGTCTCAACTCGCACAATTTCAACCCGCTGCGCCAGCCCGAAGCTGCCAATCTCAACCCGCTGTTGCAGGTTTGCGGGTTGCGGGTTGGCTTACGGAATCACTGGTCTAGACCTTTGACCCTTACCCCGACCCTTACCCTTCAGCCCTCACCCTAAACTAAGTCCGGTCACTTCTTGACGAGCCCCCACGTCCTTTCTGATGCACAATGATCAGTAGCCTCTGCTGCCGCTACTGTGGAGGTCTAGGGGACACGATCCCGCGGGCCTGTGAACCCCGGCCGTGCCCCTACGGGGAGGAGTCAGATCTGGGGGCCGAGTGCCCTGTCTATGTCCAGCCCCGACCCACTAGCCGCCCACCACCAGTAGCCAGCCACCCGTCTGTAGCGCTCGGGCGTTATATGCCGAGCAAGGTCGAATACGCTGCCGGTAGGTGAGTCACACACGACTGTAAAATCCATCATCAGGTCCGGACCTTGAGGTTCAGAAACCCCTCATCCCGGTATGGACAAAGGGCCCGGCGCCAGGGGGCGGGGTGCTCAGCATGTGCGGACACACGCACGCACAAGCAGATACACGTACATACACATACACAAACATGCACACACAAGCGCATTGCATGCACATGCACACACACGCTATCTCGCACACACACACACACACACACACTAACTCACTCTCTCTCTCACTCTATGTCACTCGCTCTCACTCTCACAAACACACCCACACACAGACGTGCTTGTTGTCTCTGCATGGCGCTTGCCTCTCCCCCCCCCACCACACACACACCACACACACACACGCACAGACGCGCTCGTTGTCTCTGCATGGCGCGTGTCCGGCCCCACTGGCGGCGGCGGGCTGCGCCTCTCGACCGTGCCAGGCCGCTCCGGCAGCACCGTCGCCGCGTCTGTGTCGCGCCCGTGCGCGAGCCACCACCGCGGGGGTGCGTCAACGTGAAGCACCGTCGCCGCGTCTGTGTCGCGCCCGTGCGCGAGCCACCACCGCGGGGGTGCGTCAACGTGAGTGTGTGGGGGGGGGGCGTGTGTGGGGGGGGGCATGCATGTGTGTGAGTGTGTGTGCAGTGCTGTGTTCGTGCCCGTGTTGTGTGTGTGAGTGATTGTGCCAGGGAGGGGGGAAGGGGGGGGGCGTGCCTGTGCGTGAGCCACAACTGCAGAGGCACGTCTACGTGAGTGAATCCGCTTATGAAGACCACCACCGCTTGAGGAACCACCAGCAAGACCGCCTTGAAGCCGCACGGGTCAAGCAAGTGACCTGGCTCTGCCCCACCCGACCAAATCACATGCGTCTGCAGGCGCTAGATCCACTCTCCGTTCGCGTGCATACACACACACACACAGCACGCACGCACGCACGCGCACGCACCCCCACACACATGCACACACACACACGCAGGCGCTGGATCCACTCTCCGTTTGCCTTCACGCGAACGCACGCACACACACACACACACACACACGCAGGCGCTGGATCCACTCTCCTGTTGCGTACGAGCTGAGTACGAGCGTGCCGGTCGCTGATGGCGTGATGGTGGGTCAAGACGAGAGCACACGCGCACCCATGCACACACACACACGCGCACACACACACACACACACACACGCATGCACTACCCTCCACCCCCTCCCGAACAAAAGCGCCCCACCCCACCCCGGACGCAGCTCACTCCGGGCGTGGTGCTCGCGCGCCAGGAGGGGCGCACGACGATGGCGCTCGCGCTGTCGTCGACGTGGCGGTTCTGAGGACTGGGGAATGGGAGTGGTGGGGTGGTGGGGGTGCTTCTCTGGAGAGTGGTGGGGGGCGTGGGGGTGAGGATGAGAGGGGGGGTGATGCTGTTTTAACAGCCTCCTGCGACTTTAGGTGGCATGGTGATTTTCGGTGACAAAAGGCAAATGAACACAAAATCACGTGGAGAGAGAATGAGGGGGGGGGCACACGGAGCGCGCAGGTGAACAGTTTTTGGTTGCCTACCACCGTTGCGTGGTGTGTAGCCGGGACAAACTTGGCAATTGATTGGTTGTTGATTGGTACCAAAAAAACGGTTTGGCAGATCCACGGCGACAGATCCCCTGGGCTCAAACTCCTCGTGCACCACCTGCAGCCACACAGATGATGATGATGAGTTGTTTACAATCCACTTCTGGCGGTCACGCATACGGTTCCAAAGCTCCAGTGGGACTTAGAGAAACAAGGCTCGAGGCCCACAAAAGGTCAAGCTACAAGTAGCCCACGGAAGCGCCATCCACACTTGGTGGCGGGCGCCAAGCAAGCAGCACCACTGTGCAGGCTGCACACCCAGCCCCTCCAATGGCCAGAGGGCGGACCCAAGGTATAAAACCATGAAGGGACCAAAAAGCCCTCCCCCAGACCACCGGAGGCGGGGCTGGAGCAAAACCCGCCGCAGCACTCTACTCAGCGACCACACCGCACCCGCCACCGCACGCGTGTGACGCCACCTCTCCTTGAAAAACACCCCTGGGGGGTGCAACTAGCAAACAGGTGCAGCCACCCGCTCGCCGTCAACGACGAGGCGCGCGCGGTGGAACTGCGCCCGCTTCCCCGCAGCCTTGGCGGCGAGGAAAGCAGGCCACAGCGCCTGGTGCTGCGCCTCCTCGCGGTCGCTGAGGACACAGAGCATTACTCCCATCATGATGACCCGGCTGCTGCAGCAGTACACGATGATGGGGGAGACGTGCTGCTGCCTTGCCAGGCTGGTGAAGCGGGAAGAAGGGATGAGGAGGGGAAAGTGTGAGTAGTGAGTAGTGAGTGAGTTGAGGGCAGTGCTGACGCGGGAATTGGTGTTGTTGATATTTGCGCGAGCAAGCGTGCTTGCAAGATCAGACCCCCACACACCAACGAAATTCATACCACATCACCATGTCAAAAATGTGTCAATCACTGGGGCAGCCCCGTCACCACCTCGTCACCAGCGCCTCGTCGTCGCATCCACAGCAGCAGCATCCGAGACACCTACCGCACCCAAATCCCCAACTGGAACCCGAGCCCATGGAGAAGCAGCGCGGCACCGCACCCGCGCGCATGGAGACGCTGCGTACGACACCAACGAGCGTCTATTAGGAGGCGGCCGATTTGGCCCCCCTCCTTCAGGGAGCAGGTGTGCCAACCTGTCTGCTTGACGGTCCCTCCTGCCCCTACATGGTGACTGGTCGATGTCATTACTTGCCAGCCTTTGGGTACTTCCTGTGGTACTTCCTGGTCATCAACCTGTTCTGTGCATTGCCGATTTTGCTGATGTTAGCTCTCAATTGGCTGAGCTCGGTTCCAGTCCCAACGACTGCGATTGGGAGATTTGGGATCATCGCCGCTTGGCTTGTCGTGACGGTGGCTCTTACCTTGGGGTGGCCCACAGTGATGGTGCTGCTGTGCCAGGGTGCCTTGAAGGAGATACAGGAGGACTTGGATGAGAAGTTGGATGATTAGTGCGAGGCGCCGCCGCGTGCGCACAGCGAGCGCGCAAGCGCATAGTGCATATGCCATGGCCGCCATATGTCATTCAAAGATGCATCCCTGAATGACAGCGCTAGGAGGGCAGCGCTGCAGCGTGCCAAGCAGCCGTGATTGACCAACAACGGGCAGGCGGCACAGCGCTCCGCCCGCTCATGACGATTCATCCGCGCCCGTCAGGCGTAGAGCCGCCGCTGCAGGCGTGCCGCCACAGCAGCAGCAGCAGCCACAGTAGGGGCAGCAGCAGCGGCAGCACCAGCAGCGGCAGCACCAGCCACAACAGGGGCAGCAGCAGCAGCAGCAGCAGCAGCAGCAGCAGCAGCAGCGGCGACGGCGGCAGCAGCAGCAGCGGCAGCAGCAGTAGCAGCGGCAGCAGCAGCAGCAGCAGCAGCAGTGACGGCAATGTGTGAGCAATCGTGGGGATTCCATGATTGCTGCGTGCGTGCGCGGTGCGTGCGCGGCGCTGGCAGCATTCCTGCGTGCGCACGTGCCAGATGTGGGGGTCGAGCAGCGTGGTGCTTGTGTGTACGCAGAATCGGAGTGGACAAGCTCACCTGCCTGCTGTCAACGACAGCCGCGTCCCCGACACTGTCTGCTGCCCTGGGGCGGCCACAGAAAGCCAAGGGTTTGTGAAGCGATCCCTGCGGCAGCACAAACCTATAGATCTCAGCAGAGGCGTGCACCCAATCCAGCTGGACACAAGCCGCTGGATCGCTGGCTCTTCGCCACGCTAGCCTGCAGTGGTTATGCTGCCACACGATGCTCCGCCGGTGCATGCTGAATGCCGGGAAAATGTGGCTGTGGGCGTATCTGACCTGCCGGGCCTCACATTGATGACGATGGATTTTACAGAACACCAGTAATATGAGACCTTAGAGAGAGATTGGTTTCACGTGCCGGTGGTACTTCCCCACCGCCCCCGAGGGGACACGGGCTCACTGTATGAGACCTGTGTCGGTGCTGACGCCCGCCACCTCAACTGAAATGGCTGGCTACCTGGTAGGGGTGAGGGTTAACCCCAACATAGGTAGTCCCCGATCGGTTTTTATGTGGCGGGAGATTGTGTATGGGCAGTGGGCAGTCCACCTCGCGTGCCTTTTCGGGGCGTGGGCGGCTGACGCCGCCGGGCTCCTGATGCCGGCCCCAAAGGCTGGTGGCGGCGGCGGGGCTGGCGGCAGCGGCGGCGGCGGCAGAGGCGGCGGGGCTGGTGGCGGCGGCGGCGGCAGCGGCGGCGGGGGTGCTGGGGGTGCTGGGGTGGCGGTGGCGGTGGCCGGCCGGCCGAGCAGCCCGCGCCCCCGGCACGACCGGCTTGGGAGCCGCTGATGGTGGAGGTGGTGCGCCGCCTGTGCTCGGAGGCCCACCCGAGCCTTTTTGTGCTCATGGCTGGCCTCGCGCCGCGGCCCGGCACTCTCCCAGGAGGCCTCGTTGGTGAGTGCATGGGCCCGGCTGTGACCGCGGCGCTGATGCCTGGGCCGCTGCAGCGCATGCTAGACGGGGTGCAGGCCCTGGGGCCGGTGGCGCGCATCCCGGGGCGCGTGCTAACTGCTGAGCTGTGGGGGGCGGAGGCGCCGCTCTGGGCCAACCCCCTCCTGCAGCTGGAGCTGCCTGCCGCGCAGCGAACGGTTGACTGGAGGGAGGCCCCTGGTGAGGTGGCTGGGCACGCGCTTTTCAGTGCCGGCGATGCTACCCGCTGGCGTGAGGAGGGCCTCGCGCGCATGCGCAGCGCGCTCCCTGGCATGCGCACGGTTGCGGACGTGTGTGCGCTGTGGGCGTGGCTCACTGCTGTCGACATGGTGCGCAGCACACGCACGGTCGACCATGCCTGCCTGGTGGCGTACGCCTCCGCGGCTCCGGCGCGCGCGCCGCATGTGCTGGGGCAGCTTCGTGCGGCGCTGGCGTGCGGTGCGTACGAGGGGGGCGGTGCCTGGAGGGGGGGTCCTGTGCCGCGCCCTCTTCCTAGGTGCGCCACCGCCAGTGACGTGGGGTGAGCCAGACCTGCTGTGTGTGCGGTGCACGCTCGACCCCCTCTACACCGCAGTGGCGGTCGTGCTCGCGGCGCTGCCCACTGCCTGGGTCTAGGCGGCGGCTGGTGGTGCTGCCCTCACGGTGCTCCGCCCGCTCCGCCAGTTCAGCCCCCTCCCCCAGGAGGGCGAGCGCGCTGCTGTGGTGGAGATCCTCCGCCTGGTCGGCTGGCAGCTGCCGGGTGTCATCACGCCGGCTGGCTGGCGGCGTGGGCGGCCTGGCCTGCGCTCCACAGCTGCCCGACCTGCTCCCCAGCCTGCAGCTGCGGGGGGCGGCGCCGCGGGTGAGCCTTGGTGGGTGGGGTTTGCGCATGGCCCGGGCGTGGTGGGGAAGCTAATGTGCAAGCTGGTGGTGGCACTTCAGTTGCGGTGGTGGACGAGCGGCGGGTGCGGCGGGCGGCCACAGTGGAGGCGGCTCTGGCGCTGGACCACGGGCCGCACGGGGGCCCCCGCGCGTCTGACGTGCAGGTCTGCGCGGGGCTGCGCGGCCTGGAGGCGGCGGTGCCGGCGCTGTGGCGGGTGCCGCTCCTCAATGCCCGCAAGGAGCCCATCTGGCGGCTGTGGGTGAGTGGTTTCCACAAGCAGGCTGCGCTGGGTGTGCCCGAGTGCCCGTGCGGGTGGCGGTGCCGTGAGGAGGACGGGCCGCGGGCGACGGCGTGGCGTGCGCACTGCTTCTGGGGGTGCCCGGTGGCGGAAGCGGTGGTGGTGGCGGTTGCTGCTGCCCTTCCTGCCCCTACCTCGGTTGTCACATGCTGCCAGGTGTGGCTGCTACAGCCACCCCCTGGGGTGCGGCCAGGTGTGTGGGCGGTGGTGGCCGCGCTCGTGGTGGACGCAATGGAACGCGGCCGCTGCCACCTGTGGCGCATCACTCGCCCGCGTGATGGTGTGGTGCCCCCTGCTCGCTCGGTGGCGGTTGGGCGGGCGGGGGCGCTGGCGACGATTGATCTGTGGGATGCGCTGGCGTCTTTTGCTGCGGGCGGCGTGGTGCCGCGAGGATGGGCGGGTGTGGTGGGCCCGACCCACCCCTTCGTTGGAGTGGTGGACGGCGGGCTCACTCTGAACAAGACATCATAGGCCCCTGGGGGGGTCTGTGAGGGGAGGTGACGTCATATGCGTGCGCTGGCGGGTGTGCTGTGGTCGCTGAGTTGAGTGTTGCGGCGGGTGTGCTACCAGCACCGCTTCCACTGGTTTGGGGGAGGGCTTTCTGGTCCCTTCATGGTTTTATCACTTGGGCCTGTCCTCCGGCCACTGGAGGGGTTAGGTGTGGAGCCTGCACTGTGATGCTGCTTGCTTGGTGCCCGCCACGCCGTGGTTTGGCGCTACCGTGGGCTACCTTTGTAGCTTAACCTTTCTTTGGTGGGCCTCGTGCCTGCTCTCTTAAGTCCCGCTGGAGCTTTGGAACCGAACGTGTGACCGCCGGCAGTGGATTGTAAAACTCTCATCAGATAATAAAAAACCGTGTAGGGATTATCTAGGTGTCCATGCTTAGGGAGGAGCTAGCTAGAAGCAGGTGTTGTCCCCTTCTCAATTCGCCATCGTCGCCTTCGGCGAAAATGCGGCCATGATGCACGAAAATGTCGCTACGCAGCGCCCATTGCTGCACGTGCAGCGGGGCAGTGTGCGCGAAGTGGCCTTTCACATGGCCGGTCCCTCAGTTCGCCATCGTCGCCCCGATCTCCGGCGCATAGACATCGCAACGAGTCCTCTCTACACTCAGCCCTCGGTGCGCAAGCTGCCGTGCAGTGTGCGCGACATGGGACGTGTGGTAGGAACAGCCATGCATGCATAGCCGTTCAGCAGTTGCGGTCATTCAGTTCGCCATCGTCGCCCCGATCTCCAGCGCATAGACATAGCAACGAGTCTTCGCTACCTAGGCTCCTCGTCGCATAAGCTGCCGTGCAGTGTGCGCGACATGCGACGTGCTGTCGGACAGCCATGGCTATTATGGTAGGCTCCTAGCATGCAGCCGCCGCCCTCTACCACTAGCGTAGTAACAGCGAAGTATAATCACTATTTCGCGGATTGCGAGTTCGGTTCCCGCCCCGCTTTGCTCATTTTTGCGTGCGTGCAAGCATGCGAGAACCACGCTGCCTGTGCGCAGCAGCCAACAGCTACAGGGCATCAGGCAGACAGTTAGCAGGCAGGCGCTGCAGCTAGGCAGCCTGCACGTGCATGCGGCAGGCAGCGTGCTGCAGGTAGGCAGCGTGTGTTTGAGCTCGCGTGCGGCTAGCACGCTGCAGCTATGCGGCATGTTGCAGCTAGGAAGCTTGATTGCTTTAGCTGCTAGCAATCAGCATGTGCTGCAGTTGGGGGGCGGCAGCTAGGCGGTGTGTGTGCGTTTGTGCGTGCGCCATGCAGCTAACTGGCAGCAACCAGACCAGGCCGCAGGCAGCAGCCAAACAAACCGATCGGGACGCGCCGCAGGAGCCCTTACATTAAGGAGCTGCCTGGGCTGAGCAGCCCCTGTGCAAGGGAATGCGGGTTGCAAGCACTGTTTCAGTCTCTTCTGTCAGTGTCGGTCGCGCGTGGGACTCTGCTTTACGTAAGATTGAGCGCCAGCGCGAGAGCTACGCAGGCACCGTGGTTCCCGAACGACAGGTAGGCTGGCGTGCTGCGTGGCCTTGCGGGCTCTCCAAGTAGAGCCCCGGTGTGGCGTGTGACGTCTAGGCCTTAACTCACGCCCCGGGTTCCTCCGGACGCTTACATGTACAACCTGCTCTGCGCACTCAGCTGCCTGCAAGCTTCTTCTTGGGGAAAGCCACCCGTGCCGCCTGACTGCCGCCCTCGGCACGCACACGACCGGGCAACAATACAACCTAGACGTCAGCCTACGTCTTCTTCTTGGGCCGCCACCCGCGCCGCCTGTCCGCCCTCGGCACGTACACGACCGCGTGGTGGCGGCGCCCGGACGGCGGGACGAACGGCCGCCGAGGCAGCGCCGCACGCATCTCGCGCAGCTTCTGGTTTGCACTCGCCTGTGTGTGGGGGGGAGGGGGGGGGGCGTTGCGTGTGTTAAGTGTGTGTGAGCGAATCTGTGTGAGCGAGTGTGTGAGTGTGTGTGTGTGTGTGTGTGCGCATGCACGTGCGTACTCATATCTCGCAGCTTCTCGTGCTCCCCGAGCTCCTCTGGAATGCCGACCGTAGAAGAGCTGAGAAGGAGCTGAGAGGAAGCTGGGAGGAAGCTGAGAGGCACATGAGAAGAATTTGGTTGGCACACACACACACACACGCACCTCCAGCCCCTCCATCACGCCGCCCTTCAGCTGCTCCGCGATTGGCACACACACACACACACGCACCTCCAGCCCCTCCATCACGCCGCACACCCACAAGCGAGCGCGGCCACACACACACACACACACACCCCTGCACACACGCACCTCCAGCCCCTCCATCATGCCGCCCTTGAGCTGCTCCGCGAGAGCAGCGAGCATCTCCTTCATGCCGACGTCCTGTGGTGTGAGTGTGTGTGCGTGTGTGCGTGTCTGTGAGCCGCCTCGCAAGTGCAGCGAGCATCTCCTTCATACCGACGTCCTGTGGTGTGTGTGTGTGTGTGTGCGTGTGTGTTTGTGTGGTGTGTGTGTGTGTGCGTGTGCGTGTGCGTCAGTGAGGCGCTCCGCCAGTGCAGCGAGCATCTCGTTTGCACCGACGTCTTGTTGTGTGTGTCTGTGTGTGTGTGTGTGTGTGCGTGTGTGTGTGTGTGTCTGTGTGTGTGTGTGCCTGTGTGTGTGTGTGTATGTGTGTGTGTGTGTGTCTGTGTGTGCGTCTGTTGTGCGTGCATGTGTGTGCTAACGTCGCTTAACAAACGAAAAATATGACGTGAGCTCGCACAAACCTTGCACCTGTGGCATCGACGCCAGCTCCTCCTGCTCCTCGCTGCCAACACCCGTGTGTGTGTGTGTGTTTGTGTGTGTGTGTGTGTTCACAGCTGCGGCATCGATGCAAGCTCCTCCTGCTGTGCTCTGCCAACACCCGCGCATGCGTGCGTGCGTGTGTGTGTGTGTGTGTGTGCACAGCTGCGGCATCGACGCAAGCTCCTCCTGCTCCTTGCTGCCAACACCCGTGTGTGTGTGTGTGTGTGTGAGTGTTCATACCTGCGGCATCGATGCAAGCTCCTCCTGCTCCTCGCTGTCAAGCTCAACGTCAGGGTCGTCGCTCTCCTCCTCAAACATCTGCTCCATCGCGGCCTCCACCTGGTGTGTGTGTGTGTGTGAGCGTGCGTGTGTGTGTGCGTGTGTGTTTGTGTGTGTGTGTGTGTACGCGTGTATTTGTGTGCGTGTGTGTGGCGGGGTCTTCGCTCTCCTCCTCAAACATCTGCTCCATTGCGGCCTCCACCTAGGCAATCGAGGTGTGTGTGCGTGTGTGTGTGTGCACACGTGTGTGTGTGTGTGTGTGTGTGTGTGTGTGTGTGTGTGGCGCTCTCCTCCTCAAACATCCGCTCCATCGCGACCTCCACCTGTGTGCGTGTGGTATGTGCGTGTGGTTGTGTGTGGCTGCTGTTGTCAATTTTGTTGTTGTTACTGTCCCTGTTGCTGTCGGCGGCACTGAAGCTGTTGCTGATGTTGCTGCTGTGTGTGCATAAGTGTGCATGTAGCCCCCATGTGTCCAGACTTAGGAACCGACGCATGTGCAGGTATGATCCAAGCCCCTGACTGAGTGTGCCCCCCCCCCCCCCACTTAGGAACCGACGTTGCCCACACACAACCCATACACGCCTGGATTGGAAGCACACACTCACACTCACACATGCACACACACACACGCAGACATGCACACACGCACACACACACACACACACACACACACACACACGCACCTGATCATCGTCGAGCACGCGCTTGTCCCCCGGAAGCAGCGCGCCAGCCCCGCCCCCGCCAACGCCCCCGCCGCCACCGTCTTCGCGCGCGCGCTTGCGCCGCGCCCGCGCCTCGGCGCGCGCCGCCTTTGACTCGTCACTGCCTGCCCCGCCCTCGGCCGCCGCGCCGCCGCCACCGCCGCCTGCGCATGTGCGTGTTGCCAGTGTTTGTTTAAGCCACGCCCGCACCCCGCAAGCATGCACATTTCCGGGGTGAGGTTGGCCGATTCGCGCCGGAGCTGCTGCGGGGCGAGGTTGCGCGGATGTCAACCCGAAAAATGTAAAGAATACATTTTTGCACATTTCCGCCAAAAAACACGCCTCCAGCGGGGTGTGATTGAGGAAGTGAGTGTGAGGGCCGGGATGAGCCGTCATTTTCCAAGATCCATAGCGGAACCACTGGCGTGTGTGGGTGGGGTGGGGTGGGCCCACCCGCTATTCGAAAGACATCCCAGCGCACGGGTCAGACCTCGTAACAATTGTCGGGGTGTACACGTGTGCTGTTACCGTAGTCTCGCTTTGCCTTCCCGCCTAATTAAGTCTGAAAACGCCCCGCAAAGGCTCCGCAAACGCGAGATTAAGTCCGAAAACGCCCCGCAGAGGTAAAAAATAGCCCCCGGCGGGATTCGAACCTGGATCAACGCTCTGCAGGCCCCACAAAAAGCCGCTGCGAAGGCAGCACAAAGACGAAATTTAGTCGCAAAATGCCCCACAAAGGCCTACAATTACAAATAAATAGGGCCTTTAGTGGACTCCCGGGAAGGCTAAGCGAGACTACGGTAGTAGTATACAGGCATTGCCGGTGCATGCGGACGGCCTCGTGTCACGCTTGGCTGGTTTGTTGGGTGGGCTAGGGGGACGTGACGCGTTTGGAGGGATCCTAGCAATCCACACAGTCCACACAATCCTGTCCAGTCCACAATCCAATGCAGTCCACACAATCCAGTCCACACAATCCAATCCAGTCCACACCGGAAGACCCCCTGCGTGGCGCGCGCATGTCCACACAATCGCCAGCGCCCCCCCCCCACACACACGCACGCACACACACCCACTTGACGCGTGCGGGGCGCTATCTGCTTGCCCCAGGGATTGAGAGCACAAGCCTCATACGCCACCAAGACCGTAAACTCGACCACACACACACACACACACACAAACACACACAGGCCTAGATGAGCTGTTTCTGGTCATCAAAACAGCCCCCCCCCCCACACACACACGCACACACACGCACACACACACGCACGCACACACGAACACACACACACACACCTGAACCGCGCCCGCCGCTGCCTGCCGCCGCCGCCTGCCGCGGCCGGTGAAGCCATTCTTCGTGCTGCAGCCCGGAATCTCGACGAAATTGGGAAACCCTCTTCGGGACAAAACAAAAGGATTACCGACCCCTACGAGAAACCCCTGGCACACACGCACACACACCTGAACCATGCTCGCCTCCGCCTGCCGTTGCCACCGCCTAGATCGGCTGTTTCTGGTGATCAAAACAGCCCCCCCCCCCCCGCATACACGCGCACACACACACATGCACACACACGCACACACGCACACGCACACACACACGCATACCCACCTGAACCATGCCCGCCTCCCCCTGCCGCCGCCGCCGCCTGCCGCGGCCGGTGAAGCCTCGCCGCGCGGCCCACCACCTCGAGCCCCTCCACCTCCTCCCCGCCCTCCCCATCGCCATCACCGATATCGATGTCATTGCCCACCTCGAGCCCCTCCACCTCCCCCCCGCGCATCGCCATTGCCAGCTCCCCCTCCCCCGCGCCCTGGCCGCGCTCCGCCCACAGCGCGGGGTAGAAGTCGCTCGTGTAGGGCGCGTCGAAGCCGCGCTGCGGTGCGCACAGATAGCAGATATCAGTTTGCGCGCTTGGCAGTTTGGGACAGTGAAAGGACAGCAGAGAGAGGGTAGTGGGGCCTTCGGTCCAGGCTGCTCTGGCCACACTCCGTCCACAGACTCGGGTAGAAGTCGCTCGTGTAGGGCGCATCGAAGCCGCACTGCGATGCACGCAGAGAGCAGAAGTCAGTTTGGACCATTGGCAGTTTGGGACAGTGAAAGAACAAAGCAGGAAGGGGGTAGGGGGTCATGGGTCGAGGCTGCCCTGACACCGCCCCGCCCACAGCCTTGGGGGGGGGGGGGGATTTGGCTCGTGTAGGGAGGGAGCGCCGAAGCCGCGCTGCGGTGCGCAGAGCAAGCAGAAATCAGTTGGGGTCATGGGCAGTTTGGGGCCATTGTAAGAACAGAGCAGAAAGGGGGTCAGGGATCATTAGTCCAGGCTGTCCCACGACCCTGCCCCGCCGACAGCCTCGGGGGGTGGTCGCTCGTGTAGGGGGCGTCGAAGCCGCGCTGCGGTGCGCGCAAAGAGCGGAAATCAGTTTGCGCCATTGGCGGTTTTCGCCAGTGAAAGAACAGAGCAGAAAGGGGGTAGGGGATCATGGGTCCAGCCTGCCCCGACCCAGCCCCACCCACAGCCTCGGGGGGTGGTCGCTCGTGTAGGAGGCGTCGAAGCCGCGCTGCGGTGCGCGCAAAGAGCGGAAATCAGTTTGCGCCATTGGCGGTTTTCGCCAGTGAAAGAACAGAGCAGAAAGGGGGTAGGGGATCATGGGTCCAGCCTGCCCCGACCCCACCCCGCCCACAGCCTCGGGGGGTGGTCGCTCGTGTAGGGGGCGTCGAAGCCGCGCTGCGGTGCGCGCAAAGAGCGGAAATCAAGTTGCGCCACTGGCGGTTTTCGCCAGTGAAAGAACAGAGCAGGAAGGGGGTAGGGGATCATGGGTCCAGCCTGCCCCGACCCCGCCCCGCCCAGAGCCTCGGGGGGTGGAATTCGCTCGTGTAGGGGGCATCGGAGCCGCGCTGCGGTGCGCCGAGCGAGCGGAAATCAGTTTGCGCCACTGGCGGTTTTCGCCAGTGAAAGAACAGAGCAGAAAGGGGGTAGGGGATCATGGGTCCAGCCTGCCCCGACCCCGCCCCGCCCAGAGCCTCGGGGTGTGGAATTTGCTCGTGTAGGGGGCATCGGAGCCGCGCTGCGGTGCGTAGAGCGAGCGGAAATCAGTTTGCGCCACTGATGGTTTTCGCAAGTGAAAGAACAGAGCAGAAAGGGGGTAGGGGATCATGGGTCCAGCCTGCCCCGACCCCGCCCCGCCCACAGCCTCGGGTGGTCGCTCGTGTAGGGGGCGTCAAAGCCGCGCTGCGGTGCGCGCAAAGAGCGGAAATCAGGTTGCGCCACTGGCGGTTTTTGCCAGTGAAAGAACAGAGCAGAAAGAGGGTAGTGGGGCCATGGGTCCAGGCTGCCCCGACACCGCCGCGCCCACAGCCTCGGGGGGGGGGGGGGGAGATTTCGCTCGTGTAGGGCGCGTCGAAGCCGCGTTGCGGTGCGCAGAGCGAGCAGAAATCAGTTTGCTCCATTGGCAGTTTGGGACAGTGAAAGAACAGAGCAGAAAGGGGGTAGGGGATCATGGGTCCAGGCTGCCCCGCCCCGCCCACAGCCTCGGGGGGGGGAGGGGGGGGATTTAGCTCGGAAGGGAGGGAGCATCAAAGCCGTGCTGCGCAGAGCGAGCGGACATCAGTTGGGGACATCGGCAGTTTTCGCCAGTGAAAGAACAGAGCAGACAGGAGGTAGGGGATCATGGGTCCAGGCTGCCCAGACACTGCCCCGCCCACAGCCTCGGGGGGGGGGGGGGATCGCTCGTGTAGGGAGGGAGCATCCGATCCGCGTTGCGGTGTCCCCGTGACCCCGCCCAGGCCACAGCCTCGGGGGGTGGAAGTCGCTCGTGTAGGGGGCATCGAGGCCGCGATGCAATGCAGGCAGGGGTCATGGGTAGTTTGGGACAGTGAAAGAACAGAGCAGACAGGGGGTAGTGGGGCCATCGGTCCAGGCTGCCCTGACCCCGCCCCGCCCCGCCCACAGCCTCGAGGGGTGGAATTCGCTTGTGTAAGGCGCGTTGAAGCCACGCTGCGGTGCGCGCAGCGAGCGGAAATCAGTTTGGGCCATCGGCAGTTTTTGCCAGAGAAAGAAGAGAGCAGAAAGGGGGGAGTGGGACCATGGGTCCAGGCTGTCCCGTGACCCCGCCCCGCCCACAGCTTCGGGGTGTGTGTGTGTGCGTGCGTGTACGGAGGGAGCATCGAAGCCGAGCTGCGGTGCGCACAGCAAGCGGAAATCAGTTGGGGCCATGGGCAGTTTTTGCCAGTGAAAGAACAGAGCAGACAGGGGGTAGTGGGACCATGGGTCCAGGCTGCCCCGACACCGCCCCGCCCACAGCCTCGGGGGAGGGGGGGAGGGGTCGCTCGTGTAGGGCGCATCGAAGCCGCGCTGCGGTGCGCACAGATAGTATAAATCAGTTGGGGCCATGGGCGGTTTGGGCCATTGAAAGAACAGAGCAGAAAAGGGGCAGGGCCATCGGCCCAGGCTGCCCAGGCCGCCCAGGCTGCTCAGGCTGTCCAGGCTGCCCAGGCCGCCCACAGACTCGGAAGTGGAATTCGTTTGTGTCGGGAGCATCGGAGCCACGCTGCGACATCGGAGGGGTCTAGGGCTTGGGGCTAAGGGTGTTGCGTGAAGACAGTGATTTCCTTTTCGGCTTTTAACAGCCATTTGGCTGTATCCCGGCTGTACTTTGACCTTAAACAGAGCCAAACCCATTCAGTGGATTGGTAGTCTGACGAGCCCTCCAGACAGCGCTCGTCAAGAGCTAGCAAATGGCCTAAATGTGAGGACAGACGGTCAACGGGAGGTCAGTGGTCATAGCAGTCAAGACGAAATCCGGCTGTGGAAGAATTAACTATAAATCATGAAAAGAAAATCACTGGGTGAAGGTTTGGGGTTTAAGGGCTTGGGGCTAATGGTTTGGCGGTGGGGTTTGTGGTCCAGGCATCAGGTACCCTGGTAGGCTGGCGCGCTGCGTGGCCTTGCGGGCTCTCCTAGTAGAGCCCCCCTAGCCGTGAAGTCTAGCTAGGCCGTGACTCACGCCCCGGGGTCCTCCGGGCGTGTACGTGTATAACCCGTGAAACTGTCAGGTAGAAGTTCCTCGTGCACGGCGCATGAAGCCCGCGCCGCCTCTCTGCCCAAAGTGCGTCAGAGCCCGGTGGCGCTGGTGCAGAGACGACACCGATCTCTGAGTTCCTGTTGATGATCAGTTCTCTCTTAATCTAGAAAACTCTCCTCGGTTGACGCGTCGGTTGGAGGCGTCCCTCGTGCATCTCGCATGAAGCCCGCGCCGCCACCCTGCCCAAAGTGCATCAGAGCCTGGTGACGCTGGTGCAGAGACAGGACACCAGTCTCAGAGTTCCTGTTTGCTTCTCAGTTCGCTCTAAATCTAGAAAAGTCCCCTCGGTTGGCGCTTCAGGAGACATCCCTCATGCATCGCACACACGCCCGCGCCGCCACTCTGCCCAAAGTGTGCCAGAGCCTGGTGACGCTGGTGCAGAGACGACACCAGTTCCTCAGTTTATTTTCCTCGTTAGTACCTTCTAAAGAACAAAACCCACCTCGGCCGGATCAAGGTTGTCCGGCGGGTGGAACCAGTAGTTGAGCGTGAGGTGTGGGCCACTGCTGCAGCTGTTGCGATACATACAGCCACGCGCTTATTTCAACAAACTCTTCGGGTATGGTGGAACAACATGTAACAAGAGGAAACCCACCTTGGTCGGATCGAGGTTGTCCGTTGCAATTATACAGCCACGCCCCTTCAATGACTTTTTCCTGACTTTTCGGTGGAAGAAAAAACTCGGCCGGATCAAATTGTCCCTTAGAAAAGAAACAAAATAAGAAACTCACTTCGGTCGGATCGAGATTGTCCGGCGGGTGGAACCAGTAGTTGAGCGCGAGGTGTGGCGCGGGTGTGGACGCGGCAGGTGTGGACGCGGCCGGTGTCGACGCGGCCACACTGAACGATGTGACCTCGTGGAACCAGCCGGCTGGGAGGTAGAGCATCTGACCCGCGTCCACAGTAACCTTTGGGGGGTAGTGTGTGTGTGTGTTTGTGTGTGGTCGATTTTACAGTCCGTCAGACGGCTTTGATGGCGCATTAGACCCTAGGAAAGACGCCGGCAGCTGTCAAGACAAGACCCCTAGCATGCCATCTGCCATCATGATTGCTGTGCACGCGGTGTGTGTGTGTGTGTGTGTGTGTGTGTGTGTCTGTGTTTATGTGTGTGCGTGTGTCTGTGTGTCTGTGTGTCCGTGTGTATGTGTGTATGTGTCTGTGTGTCGATGTGACTGTGTGTCTGCGTCTGCCCTCCATCTGTGCCTGTGTGCACGCGCGCGCGTGTGCGTGTTCATGTGTGTGCCCCCCCCCTCCCCTCCCTCTCCCACACCCACAGGGTTTAGGGTTTAAATTTAGGATCTATGTTTTCTTTTTTAACCCACAACTCTAAACCACAACCCCCCAACCCCCCAACCCTAAAACCCCAACCCCCAACCCCCAAACCCTAAAACCCTGAAACTCTCAACCCACCTCAGTCGCAGCCTCCACCCCGGGGAATTCCGGGAAGCGGCGCTTGAGCGCGCGCGCCGGCATCGAAAGGTCAATCGCAGAGAACGAGGGGGGCGGCCCAGCGTCCTCGACGACACCCGCGCCTGCATCGTCCTCGCTGCCCTCGTCGTCTGCGGTAGGGTTTGGGGTTCAGGGTTCAGGGTTCCGGTTTAGGGTTGTGGGTTTGGGGCTTGGGGGCAGGTGCAGAGTGCGTCCGCGGTGCAAGGTCGATCGCAAAGAATGAGGGGGGGGGGGGCAGCATCCTCGACCATACCACAGCGCTTGCAATTGTCCTCGCTGCCGTCTTCGTCTTGCGGTAGGGTTGAGGGTTGAGGGTTTAGGTTTCAGGCTTTAGGGTTCAGAATTTGAGGTTTGGGGGCAGGTGCATGGTGAGTCCGCGGCGCAAGGTTGATATCGGGAAACGGAAGGGGGGCGGCTCAGCATCCTCGACGACACCCGCGCTTGCAATCGTCATCGCTGCCCTCATCGTCTGCGGTAGGGTTTGGGGTTTAGGTTTTAGGGTTTGGGGTTCAGGGTTTAGGTTTAAGGGTTTGGGGTTCAGGGTTAAGGGTTCAGGGTTTGAGGTTTGGGGCTTGGGGACAGGTGCAGAGTGCGTCCACGGCACAAGGGTGATCGCTGAAAAAGAGGGGGGCGGCCCAGCATCATTGACCACGGGTGCGATTGCATCGTCCTCATCGTCTTGCGGTAGGGTTTGGGGGTCGGGGTATAGGGTTCATGGTTAAGGGCTCAGGGTTCAGGGTTTGAGGTTTGGGGCTTGTGGACAGGTGCATAGTGAGTCTGCGGCGCAAGGTCGACCGCAGAGAACGAGGGGGGCGGCCCAGCGTCCTCGACAACACCCGCGCCTGCATCGTCCTCGCTGCCCTCTTCGTCTTGCGGTAGGGTTTGGGGTTCAGGGTTTAGGAATTAGCGTTGAGGGTTTAGGGTTCAGGGTTTGAGGTTTAGGGCTTTTGGGGGCAGGTGCAAAGTGCGTCTGCGGTGCAAGGTAGATATCGGGGAACAGAAGGGGGGCGGCCATGCGTCCTCGACCACGCGCGCGCCATCCGCGCTGTCATCGTCCTCGCTGCCCTCATCGTCTGCGGTAGGTTTTGGGGTTCAGGGTTCAGGGTTTGGGGTTCAGGGTTTAGGGTTCAGGGTTTAGGGCTGGCTGACGGGTGCAGAGTGCGTCCGCGGCGCAAGGTGGATAGCCGGAACGTATGGGGGGGAGGGCCAGCATCCTCGACCACACGCGCGCCATCCGCGCTGCCGTCTCCGTCTTGCGGTAGGGTTTGGGGTTCAGGGTTTAGGGTTCAGGGTTTAGGGTTCAGGGTTCAGGGTTTGGGGCTTGGGGGCAGGTACAGACTGCGTCCGCGGCGCAAGGTCGATATCTGGGAAAGAGGGGGGCGGCCCAGCATCCTCGACCACGGGCGCGATTGCATCATCCTCATCGCCTTGCGGTAGGGTTTGGGGTCGGGGTTAAGGGTTCAGGGTTTAGGGTTCAGGGTTCAGGGTTCAGGGTTCAGGGTTTGAGGTTTAGGGCTTGGGGGCAGGTGCTTAGCGCGCCGGCATCGAAAGGTTGATCGCTGAAAACGAGGGGGGCGGTCCTGCGCCCTCGACAACACCACAGCGCTCGCATCGTCCTCGCTGTCGTCATCGGCTGCGGTAGGGTTCGGCGTTCGAGGTTTAGGGTTTAGGGTTCATGGTTTGAGGTTTGGGGCTTGGGGGCAGGTGCTTAGCGCGCCGGCATCGAAAGGTTGATCGCTGAAAACGAGGGGGGCGGTCCTGCGCCCTCGACAACACCACAGCGCTCGCATCGTCCTCGCTGTCGTCATCGGCTGCGGTAGGGTTCGGGGTTCGAGGTTTAGGGTTTAGGGTTCATGGTTTGAGGTTTGGGGGTCGGGGTTTAGGGCTTAGGGCTTGGGGGCAGGTGCAGAGTGCGTCCGCGGCGCAAGGTCAATGTCGGGGAACGAAAGGGGGGTGGTCCAGCATCCGACGACACCCGCGCCTGCGATCGCCATCGCTGCACTCATCGTCTGCGGTAGGGTTTGGGGTTCAGGGTTAAGGGGATTAGGGTTCAGGGTTGAGGGCTTAAAGTTCAGGATTTGGAGGTTGGGGGGCAGTTGCAGAGTTGGTCGGCGGCGCAAGGTCGAAATCGGGAACGAAAGGGGGGCGGTCCCGCGCTCTTGGCGACACCTGCGCTTGCATCGTCCTCGCCTTCATCGTGTGTGGTAGGGTGTGGGGTTCAGGGTTTAGGAGATTAGAGCGAAGGGCTCAGGGTTACGGGTTTAGGGCTCAGGGCTCAGGGCTTGGGGCTCAGGGGTTACCGGGTTAATTCTGCTGTGGGGCGCGCAAGCACAGGAATAATGCACCAACATAGACGTACAGCAGACTGTATTAATTCTGCTGTGGGGCGCGCCCACACACACGCATACAACACACACACACACAAACACACACACACACACACATACCCACACACTCACACCCCACACCAACACGCAAACACGCACACACACACAAACGCACCTTCCATGTCATCGAAAGCGTCGCCTCCATCGCCACCAGCGGCAGCCTCAAGCTCCCGCTCCAGCCCCTACCCACACACACACATGCACACACACACACACACAGACTCACTCACACAAACGTGCACGCCCACACAATCACACACACTTGCACACACAAACACTCACACCCACACACCCGCACACACACACACACACTCACACGCACCTTCCATGTCATCAAAATCGTTGCCGCCAGCCGCTGCCTCAAGCTTCCGCTCCAGCACAGCCCCCCCCCCCCCTGCCTGACCTGTGCCCCACTCTCTCATACACAGAGAGAGAGAGATATCGTTACAGAGAACTCTGCACGGCAGACCTAGATAGGCTGTTTCTGGTCATCATTGAGGAGATTCCATTTGGAGGCGGGTGACCAACCGTGCGCCAACAAGAGGGTGAATAACCTCATTCAAAAAGCAGTGGGGGAAAGGGGCAAATGCGGGTCACTGACGGCTGTGTTCGTCACTCCGCTTCGACTGAGTTTAAACTAGGTCTCGGCAGATTGACATCCACAGTTGTGGAAATCTCGCTAAGAGGATCCACTCGGGGGTGACTCGCTTGGACAAGAGGTCCATGAACTCGGGGTGCTTGGAGATGTCGCGTTTGAAGTTGGAAAAGTGGGTGTTTGCGGAGGAACGGAACTTGACGGAGTGGGCGAAAAAGTCGCCGGCGCTGAGCCGGTAGGATGTGATGGCGCCGCCGGCATAGAGCGAAGTCATGTCCGGTCGGCGGTACGCGAAAAGGGCGGCAGTGGGGGGGTATATGATGTCGGAGAGCGAAGTCATGTCCGGTCGGCGGTACGCGAAAAGGGCGGCAGTGGGGGGGTATGACGGGGGAGGTGGGAGGCGGCGGATGAGGGAGCCGATGAACGTAGCACGGTGCTTGTTGATCGTGTCGATGATGGGGAACGTACAAGGGGAGGAGGCATGCATCGTGGTGGTGGAGGTGTGCTCTGTGTTGTGAGGAGGGAAACCCTTGATGAGGCGGAGGAAACGGTTGTGGGTTACTTCAAGTCGGTGGATGTGGGCCTTGTTCAACGTCCATGTCTGGCAGCCATACAGTAGGGCAGAGATCACAAAGGCGTTGTAGAGGTGGATCTTGGTAGTGGGAGAGATTGAGTTGGAGTTCCAGAACCGGGGAGTGAGACGGTTGAAGGCGTACCAGGCACTTCCGATCCGGCGTGAGATCTCTGAGTCGAGGATGTCGGAATCAGACGTGTTGGGAGCGTCATCAGAAGGGGCGGCGGGGGAGGACAGAATACTTCCCAGGTATTTGAACTTGGAGGTGGAGTGGACCAGGTGGGGGGTAGATGAGGTGTTGGAGGGGATGGTGATAGGGGCGGAGGGGACGGTGTGGGCAGAAGGGTGGCCGAGGGATTATGCCACTGTTTTGTCGTAGTTGATCGCAAGGGCCAGGTCTGAACAGATGCGGTCGAGGAGGGTGAGCATGGTGCGGAGGTCTTCCTCGGAGGGGGCGAGCAGGGCGAGGTCGTCACACACACGCACACACACACGCACACACACACACAAACAGCTGTCAGCCTCTTCGCTTGGGCGCGCAAGCACAGGTCTAATATGCCAACACAGGCGTACAGCAGACTGTAAAACCGACCACACACACCTACAGCCAACCACCCACCCACACGCATGCACACACCCACACACGCGCGCACACACACTTGCACACACACACTTGCACACCCACACACGCACCCACACACAAACTTGCACACACACACAAACACACACACACACACACATACTGTACCTGAGGAGTGGTCGTGCGGCTTTAAGATGCTGACCTACATGCGGTGGATGGCGGGTTGCGACAGCGAGCCGCCTGCCCTGTTGAGCTCAGGGCTGAACAGTGCTGCCCGAATCACGGCTCTAGCTAGGTTCAGGATGGGGCTCTATGAGCTGCAGATAGAGCGGGGGCGCTACGCCATGGCGGGAAAGCGGCAGCGACGCAGCCAGCGGGCGTACTGCCTATGCGGTGGGCTAGAGGATGAGGCACACATGGTATTTGAGTGCCCTGCCTACGAAAAGGCACGGGTGCGGGCCCACAGCCTGTTTCGGTTCATCCCTCGCCCCGAGGAGGCCGATTTAGATGAGCGGATGCGAGAGTTTATGAATCCTCGGCCAGGCCATGAGAACCCCAGGTTCTGGCACGAGTTGGCTGACTTCCTTGTCGCCTGTTTTGAGACACGCACCGCGTGCACAGCAATCATGATGGCAGATGGCATGCTAGGGGTCTTATTTTCACAGCTGCCGGCCTCTTTCCTAGGGTCAAATGCGCCATCAAAGGCGTCCGACGGACAGTAAAATCGACCAAACTCACACCCACACCCACACCCACAAGCACCTTCCATGTCATCGAAAGCGTCGCCGCCGTCGCCACCAGCGGCAGCCTCAAGCTCCCGCTCCAGCACCTACCCACACACACGCATGCACACACACACACACACACACTCTCACACAAACTTGCACACCCACACAATCACACACACTTGCACACACAAACACTCACACCCACACACCCGCACACATACACACACACACACTCACACGCACCTTCCATGTCATCAAAACCGTCGCCGCCAGCCGCTGCCTCAAGCTCCCGCTCCAGCACAGCCCCCCCCCCCTCCCTGACCTGCGCCCCACTCTCACAAACACACACACAGCTGCCAGCCTCCTCGCGTGGGCGCGCAAACACAGGCCTAATATTCCAACACAGGCGTTCAGCAGACAGTAAAATTGACCACATACACACACACACACACACACACTTGCACCCCCACACACACTTGCACCCACACCCACACACACACACACACTCACACGCACCTTTCATCACTCATCAAAATCGTCGCCGCCATCGCCACCAGCGGCAGCCTCAAGCTCCCGCTCCAGCACAGCTTCTAGCTGCGCCTCTGCGCGCTCAAGCGCGCGCTTGGAATCCGGGCCAGTGTCGCCTGCCTGCGTTTGTGCACGCGTGTGTGTGTGTGTGTGTGTGTGTGCGTGTGTGTGTGTGTGCGTGCAAGGCATTGGGCTTGGGGGCGTGTGTGTGTGTGGGGGGGGGAGGAAGCAGCCTCCGATTGTGCCTCTGCACGCTCGAGCGCGCGCGTCGCTGCTGGGCCCGTGTCGCCCGCCTGTGTGTGTGTGCGCGTGTGTGTGTGTGTGTGTGTGTGTGTGTGCGTGCAAGGCATTGGGCTTGGGGGAGGGGGTTCAGAGGGGGGGGGGAGGAAGCAGCCTCCGATTGTGCCTCTGCACGCTCGAGCGCGCGCGTCGCTGCTGGGCCCGTGTCGCCCGCCTGTGTGTGTGTGCGCGCGTGTGTGTGTGTGTGTGTGTGTGTGTGCGTGCAAGGCATTGGGCCCGCCTGTGTGTGTGTAGAGGGGGGGGGGAGGAAGCAGCCTCCGATTGTGCCTCTGCACGCTCGAGCGCGCGCGTCGCTGCTGGGCCTGTGTTGCCCGCCTGCGTGTGTGTGCGTGCGCATGTGTGCACGTGCGTGTGTGTGCGCATGCATGTGTGCGTGCATGGCTGTGGCTTGGGGGGGGGGACTGAAACAACCGAAACCGCACCTTGACCCTCGCTTCCACCGCCGCCACCGCAGCCTCCACACACACACGCACACACACACACACACACACACACACACACGCGCGCAAAATAACCGACATAACCGAAAATAACGGAAAATAACCGGCACGCACCTTGACCCTTGCCTCAACCGCCGCCACCGCAGCCTCTGCCGAGCGCCGTTCGCGCCACCTCGCCACGTCGGCCACATCGCTCCCGTCTGGCGCGATATCGCCCTGGAGCGGCGGTGGGGTGTGTGTGAGAGTGTGTGAGTGTGCGCATGCTTGTAGGGTTTCAGCATCCTACAATAGTGTAAAATAGACCACCACCACACACACAAACATGCACACACGCACACACTCACACACACACGCACACACAAACACCCCCACACACACACCTGGCCATAGTACGCAAAGTACCCGTTTGCATGCACGCACGCACGCACACGCACACACACACAAACACACACGCGCACACACTCACACACACACCTGGCCATAGTACACGATGCGCTCGTTTGCGTGCACGTGCACACACACACACACACACACACCTAGCCATAGTACATGATGCGCCCGTTTGCGTGCACACACACACACACACACGCACGCACGCACGCACACACACCTGGCCATAGTACACGATGCGCCCGTTTGCGTGCACGCACACACCAGGGCCGTTCAAACGGGTCAGGATCGGACGCCAACGCCCCAAAGGGGCGGCCATCCGGACGGGCGCGGCAGGCTCTGTCCGGTTTTCCCGACGCCAACGCTGGGGCCCGCAGGGCCACGTCCGGCTTGCCGGACGCCATTTTTTGCCTCCGTCCGTTTTTTTTCTCCCCCGGCTCCTCCTCTCTCCTCTCCTCTGGCTCCTTGCACCCCTCACGACCAGCATCGGATCAGTTCGCATCGCGCGCTAAGAGCTGTGATGCGGAAGAGGTGCGTTGGTTGGTCACACTGTTGCTTGTTCAAGTGCATGTTCAAGTGTGACCGCCGCCAAGATCCCCCCCCCCCCGTGGCTCTGCTGCAGCAGATAATGCCATTATCTAGATGAACACACAATGAATCACCGGTTCTAACACCACCTCCGGACAGGCTGCGCCCCGGCCCACGCTGCATGCATGCGTGCGCCATGCGCAACAACTCGTCTGGGCAAGCGTGCACTCAAGCCAGTTTTTTTTACCCCCCAGGCTGCGATGAATAAGCAGAATTTGTGATGGTCGAAGGGCTGATGAAGACAGGGAAGGACAGAGACAGAGGTACTGCAAACAAAAACGGGTCCACACTTTTCACACTTCCGGACGACCAGCCAGACCCGCGTCCGGGTACCCGGACGCAGACACCACCCCACGTCCGGCTTCCCGGACGTCGACCACCACCCCCCTGTACGGCCCTGGCACACACACACACACACACACACACACGCACGCACGCACACACACGCACACACCACGCACCTAGCCATAGTACTCGATGCGCCCGTTTGTGTGCGTGCACGCACGCACGCACGCACGCACGCACACACGCACGCACGCACGCACACACACACGCACACACACGCACATGCACACCCACATGCACACCCACACCCACACGCATGCACACACACACACACACACCTGGCCATAGTACACGATACGTCCGTTTGCGTGCACTTTCACGACCCTCCCATTCGTCGCCATCTCGCGTGCGGTCGAGGGGTCAAACAGGCGGAAGCGTTTGCGGCCGCGCAGCAGAACGTACAGCTGTGTGTTGTTGTTGCGAGGTGTTCCAAGGTGTTGCAAGATGGTGTTGCGAGGTGTTGCAAGGTGTTGCAAGGTGTTGCAAGGGACGGTGCGCGTTCGAGCGGCCTTGAGGGGCCTCCGCGCCCCAACGCGGAGGCGCACTTGAGGCCGCGCAGCATAACGTACAGTTATGTGGTGTTGCGAGGTGGTGTTGCAAAGCAAGTGTTGCAAAGCAGTGTTGCCAAGCAGGTGTTGCAAGGTTGTGTTGCAAAGCAGGTTTTGCAAGGGAGGGTGGTTGGATGGTTGATGGGTCAATCATCACCCATGTTGTCGCGATTCGTAAATGAACCAGGGGTGTGAAATCCTTCATGTGTACCGTCCCTGCG